>PVJL010002120.1:36734-214302 GCA_004026885.1 Lyroderma lyra | reverse complement strand
CACTGCTATTTAATATAGTACTGGAAGTTCTAGCCACAGCAATCAGGCAAGAGAAAGGAATCAAAGGTATCCAAATTGGGAAAGAAGAGGTCAAATTGTCACTATTTGCAGATGACATGATCCTTTATATAAAAAATTCCAAAGATTCCACCAGGAAACTATTAGAAACAATAAATAAATATAGTAAAGTCGCAGGATACGAAATCAATGTAAAAAAATCAACAGCATTCCTATATACAAATAATGAATCCACAGAAAAAGAAATGAGGGAGTCAATTCCCTTTCCTATCACAACAAAAAAAATGAAATACCTGGGAATTAACTTAATGAATAACAGAAGAATGTGACAGACTTATACAGAGAAAACTATAAGACACTTTTGAAAGAAATTGAAACAGACTTTAAGAGGTGGAAAAATGTCCCCTGTTCATGGATAGGAAGACTTAACATTGTTAAAATGGCCATTCTGCCCAAAGCAATCTACAGACTTAATGCAATACCCATCAAAATCCCACAATCATACTTTCGTGAAATAGATAAAAGAATTATTAGATTTATGTGGAACCATAAAAGACCTCGAATTGCCAAAGCAATACTACATAAAAAGAATAAGGCTGGTGGCATTACATTTCCTGACTTCTATTTATATTACAAAGCATCAATAGTCAAAACAGCTTGGTACTGGCAGAAGAACAGAAATATAGAACAATGGAATAGAACTGAAAACCCAGAAATAAACCCACAAATTTATGGACAGATAGTTTTCCATAAAGGAGCAAAAAACATACAATGGGGAAAAGACAGCCTCTTTAGTAGGTGGTGTTGGGAAAACTGGGAAAACATATGCAAAAGAATGAACTTGAGCTGTGAACTCTCTCCATATACAAAAATTAACTCAAAATGGATTAAAGACCTTCATATCAGACCTGCAACAATAAACTGTATAGAAGAAAACATTGGTACTAAACTTACAGACCTAGGACTCAAGGAGGACTTCATGAACCTGTACTCAAAGGCAAGGGAAGTAAAAGCACAAATAAATGAATGGGACTATATCAAACTAAAAAGCTTCTGTACAGCAAAAGAAACCATCAACAAGGCAAAGAGACAGCCAACTGAATGGGAGAAAATATTTGCAAATAACGCATCAGATAAGGGTGTAATATCTAAAATATATAAAGAACTAACAAGACTTAACAACAAAAAACAAACAACCCAATTAAAAATTTGGCAGAAGAACTAAACAGACACTTCTCCCATGAGGAAATACAAATGGCCAGCAGACATATGAAAAAATGCTCATCCTCATTAGCTATCAGGGAAATGCAAATCAAAACCACAATGAGATACCACCTCACACCTGTCAGAATGGCTGTTATCAACAAGACAAGGAATAACAAGTGCTGGCGAGGGTGTGGAGAGAAAGGAACTCTGGTACACTGCTGGTGGGAGTGCAAACTGGTACAACCACTGTGGAAGGCAGTGTGGAGGTTCCTCAGAAAATTGGGAATGGAGCTACCATGTGACCCAGCAATCCCCCTTCTGGGGATCTACCCAAAAGACTTGAAAACCTTTGTCCGCAAAGACTTATGTCCCCCAATGTTCATCGCAGCGCTGTTCACAGTGGCCAAAAGATGGAAACAACCAAAGTGCCCTGCGACAGATGACTGGCTAAAGAAGCTGTGGTACATATACACAATGGAATATTACTCAGCTGTAAGAAAAGATGAAATATTGCCATTTGCAACAAAATGGATGGACCTGGAGATCATTATGCTTAGTGAAATAAACCAGACAGAAAAAACCAGGAACTGTATAACTTCACTCATTTGCGGAATATAAAACTGAAAGCAAAGAAAAAAAGAAATGAACAAACAAATAACCCATGGACACAATCAATAGTTTAATGTTTATTTGGGGATGAGTGGGTTAGGGAGGGGAGAAAGGGGAGGCGGTGGGAGAGGAGGGGGGAAGCTAAATATAAGGTGATGGAAAGAGAACTCACATTAGGTGGTGAACTTATTACACAACAAGTTTACAATGCACTGTAGAATTGTATGCCTGAAACCTATGTAATCCTTGCTAACAGATGTCACCCCAGTAAGTCTAACAATAAAAATGAATTATAAAAAAGAGAATCCTAAACAAGATGAACCCCAACAAAAATACACAGAGACACATCATAATTATAATGGCAAATTTAAAGAAAAAGAGAAAATTCTAAAAGCAGCAAGAGAAATGCAAGTAATAACTTACAAAGGGACACCCATTTGATTTCTCATCAGAAACCTTACAGGCCAGAAGGGAATGGCAGAAAATATTCAACACGATGAAAACTAAGGATCTATAAGCAAGATTAATGTTTTTAGTAAGGCTCGAATTCAAAACTGAAGCACAGATAAAGAGATTCTCTGACAAGAAAAAGCTAAAAGAGTTCATCACCACCATCTCAGTACTACAAAGAATGTTAGAGTGACTTCTTTAAGATGAGAGGAGAGATGGGAGAATGGGTTAAATAAGAAAAAGGGATTATAAAGTTTAGTTTGGTTGTCATAAGGCAATAATTATGGGGAGATAGAGTATAACACGTGAATATAGTAAATAAGGTTGTGTCAGATGGGTACTAAATTTGTTGGGGTGATGGGAAAAGAACTGGAGGGGTGAGTAAAAAGGGGAAGAAATTAAGAAGTACAAACTCATAGTCACAGAATAGTCACAGGGATGGGAAGTGCAGCACAGGGCATGTAGTCAGCAACACTGTAATAACTATGTATGGTGTCAGAGGGAAACCAGATGTATTGGAATGAGTTTAGTAAGTTATATAAATGACTCATCATTATGCTATACACCTGAAACCATTTTAATATTTTATGTAAAATGTAATAGAAAAATAAAAAGTCTCAAAAAAAAAAAAAAGAAATAAAAATATAATGGCACTGTCTCGTTTCAAATGGTATGTATGGTCAGCCAGCCTCCTGACCCTTTGGATTTAGCCCCGTGAGACTAGGATGCCAATATGTACCATTTGAAATGGGACAGTACCGTTGTTTTCTGTCCTGTTTAAAATGATACATCTGGTCAGCCTACTTTGTAGAGTCTTTAGAGCCCATTGTTGGAAAACATGGGTTTGTTAAGACGTCTCCCTAATCAAAGATTAATGGTTATTATAATACTTATCTCCTAAGTCCTTACATTTTATGTTAGAGTCTCTAATTCTAGGACTAACCAAGACAGCCTTAGTCAGGCTTATTTCTGACTTCAGGTCTTCACTCTCTTTTTTAAAGAACATTTACTTTAGAAAACTTGTAATTGCAAATTCATTCTCTGCTCCTTTGAGAATCTCATGTAATGTACATATGAGGTTGGACAATCAATTTCATGAACTCATCCTAGAAAAAGTGCTACATACCTGTTGCTGAATATCACTATGGTCACCTCTGAAGTACTTCCCTTGGGAAGCTAGGCATGGATGCCAGTGCCTTTTTTCATTTTTCAAAGCAATTTTGGAACTGTTTTTCTGGAATGGCCATCAGAGCTGTCATTATACCCGAAATCTGACAAGTAAGTTCCCGAACTTGCCACCGTGCATTCACGTTGGCAGCACTGTACAAACAACTCAGTAAGGTGCCATAACCTTGCCAAGGCTATGAAATAGGGTTACCTGACATTTACACAAAGTTGTTACAACTGAGGTCGATGAGTGTGGCTCATAACTCACCTTGGCAAGGCTATGACACCTTAGTAGTTGTTTACACAGTGCTGCCAATGTAAGCGCACAGTGGCAAGTTTGTGAACTTAATTGTCAGATATTGGGAATGACAACAGCTCTGATTGAGACTCCAGAAAAAGAGTTTGAAAATTGCTTTGAAGGGTGGACTAGGAGCTGGGGTCGGTGCATAGCTTCCCAAGGGGAGGACTTCAAAGGTGACTGGAGTGATATTCAGCAATGAGGTATGTAGTGCTTTTTCCAGGATGAGTTTGTGAAATCGATTGTCCCACCCCATAAGCCTTTGCCAATTTTTTATATCTCCCAGTATCTGTGGAAGAGTAAGAACCTGACTTTGATGGGTACCTTGCTCTAAGTTGTAAAACTACCTTCAGTCATAAAAATACAAGAAAGATTACTTTTCCTTTGAGCAAAGCAATTAGCAAAAACACATGACCTGTGTTCTCCCTCTAATTTCAGTGCTTAAATATCCTCCTGCGCATTGTTTCTTTGGGGTTGAGTTAGACTTTAGTTCTGGTCTCTCCCTCTTACAGCAACAATAGCTTTAAATATAATCTTTCTTACCCGGTTAACTATTTGGTGCAACTTTGCTTTGACTGATCTTATGAGCACTCGTTTAACACTTAATACCCTCTGATATTATCCTGGTTACTTAAGCCTCATTGAGGTTGAACACTTCAAATATTTCTTATTCATCATGATTGGATTAGTAATTCTAAGCAGAACTTCACCAACAGCATTTGGTGTTAACTAACATATCCATTACTCTGTATTTAATGTATAATGTATCATAAATTATACATTAAAAAATTTAAAAAATTATGGAAATAAACCCTGAGTTCTAGATTACTGAGCCTATGGGAAAATAACTGAACTTTAGAAACCAAATAGTTTTTTAAAATTCAATATCTTCAAATTTATTACAACCATACTTTTTTCAAATCTATCTTGTTGTTGTCTAGGTCTGAGTAGCATACCTTTATACAAACACACTCACAGACAAAACATCCTTTACCCTTCCTTTATTCTGTCCTTATTGTTTTCTAACTGACATGTCAGCTTATTAACCCAGAATTGGGCATCACGTAACCTGAAAACTTACCTGAATTTTTTCCTTCTTGTCTAAATGTTTGAACTAACAGCTAAATTTTTCTGCCAGTGTGTCACCAAGCCAATAGTTAATATTTTTAGATTGTCTTGAAAATATTCTTTGTTTGCAATTTTATTCATTTCCTTCTATATCAAGTAGTATATGAATTTAATGGATTTTAAAATCCAAATCTGTCACTAGCATATTGGATCTAGTCTGCCCACTACACTTAAAATATCTTTTATGCTTACTTATATACAGCATTGTTAGCAGATCCTTGATGTTGCCCTTTCCTTTTAGTTTTTATAATGTATTATTTTCTGCTTTTAAGTTTGAGCTATTTGCACATTTGTGTTTTTTACTGCAGCATTTCCATTTTGAAGAACTGCTTCTGAGTCTCTGCCCATGTGTATCCTTTGTATGCTGTCATTTTTGTAGGTAACAAAAATTAGACTATTCTGAACTTCATAAAGAAAAGACTTACAGTAAATATTTCTCAACAGACCCACTGCCACGCTTTCTCTCCAAATGTGAGTTTTACTTTCAGGGTCTTTGCTCTATAAGTGGCTCATTCACAGATATTATTTTTTCATGTAATTTAAAGGAAAAAACGATGAACTAGTTGGTGTTAATACGTTTGGATGTCAAATAGCCCTGCATTTAATTCTTGGCCTAATACTTATTAGCTGCATGATTCTGGACAACTTCACATTTCTTGAGTATTAGTTTCTTTATTTGTACTGGGGGAAATGGATGAGGTCATTTATGTTAAGCACTTAGCAATGGGGCTAGGCTCTCAATAAATGTTAATTCTTCCTCTTGTTGAGAGAAAGATAACTAGCACCCCTGAGAAAATTTACTGCCTTGATCTCCAAATTGCCCATCCATCTCTTCCCTAGAATTAATAATAAGAACTGTCACTCACGCAGGAGTAAAGAGTTCGTCACCCAAACTGAGAAAATATGTTAAATAACAGAGATATGTTTGCTCTACGTCCACCCAACAAGAATATGATTTGCAACACAGCTCTGGATCGATGACTGTGTCACCATTAAATATCAGTTGTCACAATGAGTTCATTAGACAATGCCCTGGGGAGTGCCTGAAGCTGCTAAACCTTTGGAGGTCAGAAGCAGCTGCCTCCTAGGAGGCTTTGGGCCGAGGGAGAGGAAACACTGTCACTCCTGTGAATGGAAATGACACAGAGTGAATTACTTAAACGGAGACTGCCAGGCCAGCATAATCTAGTGCAGTGAGGTGTCATCATCACTCCTGGAAAATTAACCACAGCTCCACACTTCTGTGACCAAGACCAGGTTACTCACTCTCTGGAGAATATTTTGGAAAATGTAATTGCTTCTCCAACTATTGTAACCATTTTGTTTCCGGAAGGGGAAACAGAATAAACGTTTTGCGCATTCACAGGAGAGACAATGAACATTTAAAATGTAGTATTATTAACCATTTATTTTTTATTTTTATTATTTGCTTATGTGCTTTTGTTCCCAAAATAATATATATTCTTCCTTTTTACATGATTGGATACTGAAATAAATTCAGAAAATTAGAATGAACACATATTCGCCAACCTGAAAGTGATTTACGATTATGGATTTGGAAAATCTTTTTAATACTATAAAACTTTAAACTGGGGTTAGAGCCCAGAGCACCTTCAAAACTACCCTACCTAGATCAGGAAAAGGGACTCTTTGTCCTCTACAGAAGCTGCTTTTTAATAGATGAATACATATTATTGAATGAAAGTTTGAATGTCCTAGCCCATCTTATTTGTCCAAATAATCAATTTAATGTTTAAAAAATTACAATTATGATGATGATAAAACAGTTTCTGTATAAGCTTCTTTTTTGTAGATGTATATTTTCATTTATCTTTGGTAAATATCTAGAAATTTTCTGGGTCTTATGGTAAATGTATGCTTAATTTTTTAAAGAAATTGACAAAACTTTTCTAAAGTGATTGTGTTCCACTAGCAATGAAGGAGATTTTCAGTTTCTGTACGTACATCCCACATTTGGAGTTGTCAGTTTTTTTCATTTAACAATTCTAGTGTTTATGTAATGGTATTTCATTGTAGTTTTAATATGCATTTCCTAATAGTATTGAAGATGTTCTCATGTAATTATCCACCATTTGTATATCTTCCTTTGTGAAGTGTATGTTTCAGTCCTTCACTTTTTAAAAAACCATATGTTATTATTAACTTGTAGATCTTTCTGTATTCCAGAAGTAAGCCCTTTGCCAAATTTATCTTTTATGAATCTGTTTCTCCAGGTTTTGATTTGCCTATTCATTTTTAATGATGTCTTTTGATGAGCACAAATTTTTAACTTTGATGTAGTCTATCTAATTCTGTTCTTTCATTTTATACTTATCCCGTTTTGTAATGTGGCAAAACAATCTATGGCTATACTATGTCATGATGATATTATTTCTTGTCTTCTAGATATTTTAAAGTTTTAGCTTTTATTTGTGGGTTTATGGTCCATGTCAAGTCTATGTTCATATGTAATGTAAGATAAGTGTCGAGGTTCATTTTCTTTCTGTATAAATATTGTAAGAATGTAAGTCTTTTCTTCCAAATAAGGGCATAAACTTCCTCCTTAGAAACCCACCGTAGGAATCCACCTCAGAGCTGGTCCCTATCCTCTCCCCCAACTCATCTTGTTTACACAAATGTCACATGGCCTGCCTTGGAATTTCTTTGTCTCCTCTCCTTTGCTCCTTCCCCCTCGTGAAGTGTCATAAAAATATAAAATAGCCAATCGGGTGAGGTTAAGAGTGTGAGGTCTGAAGCCCTAGCCAACAGGGCAAGACACAGGTTTAATTAAGCTTGCATTAGGGATAAAAAGGTGTGTGACCTCCCACTCGGGGTGCTTGCAGCTTCTGTCTGGGCCTGCAGCTATGCACCCTTCTGCAGAAGTAAAAATTGCCTTGCCGAGATATTTAAATCTCCGAATACTTATTTGCAACACCGGAGTTTCATTTCCAACAATATTTACTAGCTTCAGCATCACTTAATGAATATACTTCCCTTTTCCAGTAATTGCATTGGTACTCATGTTAAAATTAAGTGAATATGTTTTCTAAAATGTTTCATTGACCTACTTATCCACCTTTATGTTAATACCACCCTGTCTTGATTAGTGTAACTTTTTAACAATTCTTGAAGTCAGGTCATATACGTCCTCAAACTTAGTTTTGCCTTATCAAGATGTTTTATCTACTCTTGGTCTTTTGCATTATCATGTAAATTTTAGAATTGACTTGACAATTTCTATAAAATCCTGCTGGAATTATGATTAGAATTGCAATAAAGCTCTATATCAGTATAGTACTATCTCAATAATATTGAGTCTGTCAATTCACGGCCATGTTTTGTCTCTCAGTCTATTTTGGTCTTTTTTTATTTATCTCTTATTTTCCAATACAGGATTTTAGAACCTATATTACCAATGCTGTTTAGTAGTAATAGTGAATTTGGAGAGGGTGGTTCATCTAGCTAATATTTCAAACAGTAGAAAGCTAGAAGGGAATTTATACATTGGAGTTTCTTAAATTACTATTGTGTGGCCACAGACCTTCAGCTGGTCCACTAAATTTAGAAACTGCCAAATAAATATCTTAGACATTGCACTGAGTAGGGGCCTCAGTAGGGGCATTTCATTTCAGATCAACAGATGGGATGTGACCGTCACTATTTTCCTTAGCAACATGGTATACTCTTCCTTTCACCCAATTCCACAGGTTGAATGTTTGTCCCTCCTATGAAGGTCTGAGCTCTTTGAAAGTGGATACAAATGGTGGGTCTTGTGTTAATCCAGACACTACTATTCAGCACCAGAGGCTGGCAAACTGCTCTTATATCACTAATTCTAATAACCATCTTAGTAAAGGCTCCCAAGGATGCTATTTTTATGAAGCAACAAACTGACTCACAACTGAATGGTTTATTCTTTAGTTTCTGACTTTTTAATTTAGCTAAACCATTAAGCTCTGTTGTGTTTTACCCTTCAAGCTTTAGCCTGGACATTGCCTTCATTATTAGCTATAAACTGGTATGATGTTATGGCTTACTTTGTTTACTAGTCTTCTCTCAAGGAGTCAGTCCTGTGTTGTCTGAAAGTCATATATATGTACACACACACACACACACACACACACACACACGTGTGTGTGTATATGTATACAATCTATTTATATTGTATATATTTTTGTTGTTGTTTTTCTAGTTGTTTAGGATAGAAGAAAAAATCCAATTCCTTCTACTTCATCTTGGTCGATGACTATAAATTTTATATTGATAGATATCATAACCCTAATAATGTAGAGAGGACTTTGCTTACAAAAAAATAAAAAGAATTATATCCTCTTAGTAAATAACTTTCCTAAAATTAAGATAGAAAACTTCACAATGTTTTTTTACAAGGTTCTAGATCCCCTGCATAGCTATTACTTGGATTGAAAGTGAATCATATCTTTTTCTGCTCATATATTTATAGAATCTAATTTAATAAAGTCATTTGCATATTATTTTATTTGGCTATTTTGAGAAGTTTACTCAAAGATTTTTAAATTTTAAATATTGTTTTGATTTTTCTCAGACTAATTCCCAAGAATTGTAAATGCTCTACTCTACCACTTTCAGTGGCTAAATGACTTCCATAATTAATGCAATTAGGTTAAAAAAAGGATATTTCTTAACTTTGACCAGAAAAAAACCTTAATAGAAAAGTGCCTGAATGTGGGCACAAGAAACATCCGTACCTAAAATAAGTCATGGAACCCTGTGAGTCTATTCATCATCTTATACCATCTTTTTGGTTAATAAGGAAAACAGTCATGGAAAAAGCAACACTGAAAAGTAAACTAAATGCCTAGCTCAAAAGGAAGATAAATCCCTCCTGCTGTTATAGAAGTACCTCTTAACATGATTTTGCGTAGCTCTGACTCTTAAGCTCAAGTAGAAATTCCAGTGAAACTAAGTGATTACATTTTAATTATGACCTACTTTCAAACAGAGTAGATTGGCAGAACTTCATCCACTTAATAAGTAGCTGTATCTCCTGAAATACACGTGGGCTAGCTATGGTTATTGCACACATATTTAATGAATATTTCAAATTAAAGCAGCTGGCTCAATGGATAGGTTAAGTGAAGATCAATTTACATTATTTCAGCATTCTTTTCCTGCAGTTCTCAAATGTGAAATCAAAATGGCATAATTTCTCACTATAAACAGAACAAATCTAGATGTTGAGACCCAAACCATTTCAAAAGTATTGTGCATTCTTTTCTAGTCTTGGACTGATGATCAGATATGTGGCTTACAGAGTCATCTTACATTTTAGCTTGTTTGTTTATATTAAATTGGTGGATTATGTTAAGTAAAATTTACAAATGTCTACTTCTTCGCAGTTCTGGAAAGAAACAATTCATCTTGGATGAGGTATATTTAAAATAATATGATTATTTTTGTTATTTTTGAGTATTAATGACCTGTATTATTTCTCTTCTCAAGGTGGATTATTAAGATTTGATTTTCTTACAGTCAAGATAACTAACCACCTTAGTGCATTGAGTAAGCCAAGTTTATAAAGACAAGATGAAGTATTGAGTCAAAACTGTTTTAGGTAAAATTGATATAACTGTTCACTGAGTTCAATCAAGTGAACTTTTAAATGAGATTATATAGCCAAACAATAATTACACAAAGATGTTTAAATACAAAATAAAGATGAGGAAAATATTTGGCATGAAAAACCTAAGAATTTGTCAGAATAAATTTTAGCATGATCTCAAGAAAAGTGTGCCTGATAATTTTCTATATGTGCAGATTTCTTTTTCTCAAAAATTATCAACTAAAAATTTACTTTTCAGTTTTTAATCTTATTTTCAAACTAACAATCAAAACTTAAAAGATAAGATAGACTGAGTAACCTCTTGAGGGCTTCGGCCAGCTGGGATTCAACCCCTGACCTTCTTCACAAAATACCTTGACTACTACTTTACTGATAATTGAACATGAAGTTCAGCCTCTTCTGTCTTTTACCTCTTTTGCATACCTCTCAATTTTTCTCTTTATTTCTGTTTTTATAAGCTGGTAACTGAGCTCAGTTTCCATAATGTCAATAGCCTCCAAACTGTTGTTGCTAGTGCAACAGTCTTAACACAAAGATAGAGCATGAAAATAACTGATGCAACTTTTTTACTGGCTTCTAACTACTTATGAGATGAATTCTGTCTTTACAAATGTGAAAAACAAGGTCCTCCAATAAGCTAACTTCATCTTTTCTTATACCATTTTTATTTGCTGCAATTTTCCACATATACATGCAAACTCTACTACTCTACTCCAGTCACTATGAATTGATTGTTGTTTACCAAAATCATAGTGAAATTGTCATACCTCGTCATAGGGTGGTTCCTTCTGGAATACTAACTTGGATGTTTCTTACCCTTTAAGACTGTTAAGACTCAAATATCGTCTCCCCTGTGATATCGCCTTCTCTGATTTACTGTCCAGATTCCCCTATTAAAGTGTTAGTGCTTTCTTCTGATCCCATAGTAGGTTGAACAGAAGCACATTAGAGGTTGCCACTGCTTGTTTAAAGTCTTGAAACTATTCTGAATTTCTTGAGGGCACAAGCTTTTGTTTAGTCTTATGCCACTGAGCTCCTAGTATATACCTTGATATCTAGCCAACCCTCAACAAAATGGGTGCGTGACATGTAAACATCTTTATAAAGTTTGATAGATTATTGGTCCCTCAAACAGTTCTTTGTATCCTTTTAGTTAATTAGCACTGTCCAATAGAATCTTCTGTAAATGATGCCAGTGTTTTATGTTTGTGCTGTCCAATATGGTAGTCAGTAACCATATACACTATCGAGTACTGGAAATGTGGCTAGTGTGACTAAAACTGAAATTTTAATGCTGTGTAATCTAAATTTAAATTGCCACTGTGGATAGTGTAGCTATAACCACAGACTTGTGGATGGCAGAATACTTAATGTGGACATTGATAATTTTCTCTTTATATTGAGCAGTAAGGAAATAAAAGTTGAATCTCCCTGACCAAACAAAATAAAACAAATGAACAAACAAAACCCTTGAGTAACCTTTTTGTAGTTCATAAATTAAAAATGTTTTTATCTTATCTTAAAACAGCATTCTGCAAACTATATTTGGCAAAGTATTAAGTTAACATATTTGTAATCCCCCAAACTGTTTAATTAACATAGTTGCTGGTACAAAGCTGGCAGTCACTCTCCTGTTTCCTTTCTGCCAAATGCCCCCATGCTGTTGATCCTTCGGGAGTCATTTCCTTGCTGAGACTGGCTGAGAAGGAGAGAAGAAGGTGAGAAGTTTCTGATTTTTGACACAGCAAGAAATTGCTTTTTCTAATGCTTTTGATGAACTATGATCTCTTTTCCACTTTGCAGAAATCTGAAAGTTACTCTTGTAATTATCAGCAGTCAGAGCTCCGTGGAATTATCTTTCTGTCTCCTAGAAAAGCAGGGATTAAATGCAAAATCCTTTCACTTTTAGGAAAGAAAAAAACATTTTCTTTCTTTTATATTGTCAATTTTAAAATCTTCTCCTCTTTGTAGTTTTTTTTTTTTCTTTATTGAGCTGAAATTACTTCTGACCTTCTTTCTCAGTTTATCTCTCAGTCAACCTTTTAATCCTTATAGCCTGGAGTCATTGCCCTTATTTACAAAAATTCCTCTATGCAGATAGAATGTATACTATGTAAGAGAAGACCTGGGGAACATGCAGGTGGGAGCTACAATCTCATGTGCTCAACAATCAAGTACTGTGTTTCAACATTGAAACTCAGCCAGTGGCCTAGCCACAGTTAATCGTGAGGGTCTCTAGACTATAGATGTTTTCCCCAGCTACCATAATTCCCACAATCTACAACTGCTTTATACATTTTATGATGCTTAGTGTCATTTACTTTCCTTCTGAACCTCAATACTCGTTTTAACGTAATGTATTATTTATAACAGTAATACCACTTGCATAGAGTATTGGCCAAAATAGAACTGTGTCATTGTACTTATTCCTTTAGAATCTTTCTGTGGCTTTCCAGAAAAAAAAACAACACATCTCTTTAAATCAAAGTTTGTCAGTTTTCAAGTCAGATAATTATGATAATAACAAACTTTCCTTGTATTTCAACTTGTAATAAATTGAATTCAGAACTGATAATAATTGTGCATATAGAAAGTTGCCTCTTGGAAATAAACATCTTTTTGAAGCATCTGCAGTCTGTCATTTGAGAAATATAGCCCTTTCACTTTGCCACTAGTCCTTGCATATCAATTGGATGTCAAGGTATTGCCACAATTTTATACCCTCAGCTATTTTAGTTACAGATATATGAAAATAATAATAATAATAATAATAATAATAATAATAATAAACTACTCGAGAGCTCATTTAATCAATTTATTCTGCTTAAATCTTTAGAAGACTAAAGTGTGGGAGAGGAGAAAGTGAGAAAAGAGTTTGGTAAAGTGAATGGTCTTTTGTTTCTTGCCTTGGGTTGGAAGGTAATATTTTGATAACAAACCACTTATAAATAGAAGGACAGAAAAAGGTTTGGAAAGTGTGGACCAGCACAGAGAAAAATAGGAAAACATTGCAACAAGCCAAATTGTCACTGACTTGCCATTGAGAACATAAGTTTTAGCTTTAACTAAATAAAAATCTTTAATGCTTTATTTTTAGCACACATGGCTCACAGTTTATAATCTTTGTCTTTTCTTTGGTGGTATACATATTATGTTTTCACGGGGAGGTCAAAAATTAGCAAAAATGGTGAAAACCCCTCATACTTCATAGGCTCCAATCTTTATATCAGGACTCTATTTTGTGTCCAGATATCCAGAACAATTCTAAACAAACGAAACTGAGACCATCACTTAGTGCTTTGTTCTTCAGAAAAGTTGAATAAGTAGTAATAAATGATCTAAGATAAAGGCCAATGCAATCAGTTCTCTTAGACAACTGTGCCTTAAAAGATAAGAAACAGAAGGGTTAGGTCATGATAAAAACTATAGGTTACTAGATTTATTCATCTCTTTTCCTCACTGCTTCATGAGGGTTGAAGAAATAATTTGCAGAAATAAAATATTTCCACTTACCACTTACAGACAGTGTGCAATGTAGGAATGATATGAATAATACAGCATAAATAAACACATTATACAAACAGAAAATAGTAAATGAAATAAACATTTACACAATCCATTAAATATAATTAATTTTAGATCCTCTGTATTTTATATATTGGTAATATATCTATGGGAATCGTACTTTCCCATAAAAAAATAACACAAGAAAACATTTTTCTTTACCTGTCAATGCTGTGGCTGCATATAGCATTGCCAAGGACAAAGGGAAATAGTGGTGGGAGTATTATGAGGAAAGACTGGTCAGTTCTCCCTGTGAGGCCAAGTGGAAGTCAAAAGTAAAGTACAATAAATATAAAATAAATACCCTTTGTCCATTTCCCACTCATAGGTTGGTTTTCCAGCACACTGCCACACTGTTTAATTTTTGCCACTAAAATGAAGACTGTTTCCTTGCAGGATACTTGTTTTTGCTATCTGATTTTATATCTTCTATTTACCCACCAGCATTCTCAAGCCCAAGGCCAGAGCTCAAATGAGTTCAAATGGGGGAAAAATATTTTCAAAAGTTGTGTACTTAAATTCATTGTTGCTGAATGGATTTCTTTTTGGAAGAGAAGGAAAAAAACACTGTTTGGAATACTCCTATGTGTCATATAGATGATGGCAAGTTCCATAGTCTCACAAGCAGAAAGCAAAGTGCTTAAATATTCTTAAAATTCTTCTACCTGCATTACATCTTTTAGGATGTAACCCTTTTTGAATATTTAACTGAATCGTACTCAAAATTCCTCTCCCAAAGATACCAAGATAATCTCCATTTTACCTTTGAGGCTGTAACCCTCTTTGAATATCAGATTTTACTGTAGCAATAATCATGTTTATCTAACAGAAGTTCTGACAAGTAAACATAAATTGCACTTAATAATTGAATAAATTTTATATGTGATTCAAGGCAAGAGAAGAGTACAATATATAAAATAAAAATAATTTCTACCCTCAAAGCAGAACCATTTTAGTATAAAGACGTTACATCTTAAAATGAGAAAACAGCTGCTGCTGAAAAGTTAATTCCCAAAATTAGAGAAAACATTTACTCTCACTAATAGCCACAGAAATACAAATAAAAATATAAAGATATAACTTCAAACTAGCAACAAATAAATAATACATAGAGCTTAATTATAAAATAAGTATCACAATATTCCACCTATCTGATTCCAACATTTTTCGATGCCTAGTAATCTAAAGAAGTGTTACCTTGAAGATATAACAATGTGTGTGTGTATATATATGCACACACACACACACACACACACACACACACACACATGCATATATATGTAATATATATAAAGGATGAACATAAAATATATTTAGAATATAGTAATTTAAAAATTGAAAGGAATTAAATGTATAAAGAATATATTTGGTTCTGGACAAAGAGAAAGTAAATGAATTTCTCTTTATTATTTCTGTCCAGTACTGCTAAAAACACTCGACATTATTTACAAAACAAACATTAGAAAACTGAAAAGTGTAGAGAAGACAAAAGACCAGCGAGGGACCTTACGATCTGAGGGACAAAATGTTGTGTGCAATTAAAAGAGATTCTTCTGCTGGCCTTGAATAAGTAAGCTACCATTTTATAAGAAGTCTATAGAGGGGGTCATGTGAAGCGGGCTGCCATATTGTGAGCCACCATATGGAGAGGGCCACGAACAAAGAGTGGAGGTGGCCTTCAGCCAATAGCCAGCAAAGAACGGATGCCCATAATTGAGCAGACTGCGAAGAACTAAATGCTGCCAACATCCTCAGATTGCTTGGAAGCAGAGCCTTCCAGAATTGAACCTCAAATGAGTACAAAGCCCCAGTCAGCATCATGATCCCAGTGACCCTAAAACAGAGGACTCAGTTGAGCTATGCCTGGACTCCCTACCCATAGAAACTGTCAAATAATACACACTTGTTGTTTTAAACCAAAAAAAAAAAATGAGAAAACAAAATTCCAACATAGTCACATCATCAAAGTCTAAAAGATATAAACACATAGATACAAAAACCTGATGTTTTCAGTAATAATCAGAAAATATTTATAAATAATACACAAAGTAATTTTTACCTTTAGGTAATAATATGTCTGGTTGGGTCAAGATGGTCATACTAATTATTACATTAAGAGAGACATCTTTGAAATAGATTAAGATCTGCAAATGAAAAGCATAGCAAGGAGATATTGACAGAGATTGATACACAGAATGTTGTTTTAGTATTTTTCATCAAATTATTATTTTAGCAGGGGTAAATTTGAATTTTATAAGTCATTTTTGGGATTTATAAATACTTTTATGACCAATATAAGAGAGTGATGCCCACGTATCTCAACCTACCCTAGCAAGGCCCTCTAGAAGTCCTCTCTGTAATTTGATTGAGGGAGCCTTGTTTTACACTGAGTTTCTGCAACTCTTTTCATGTTTTCTTGTAATAGAAGATTTACAGACTGGAGAAAAATTCCTGCATCTTTTATTTTGCCCTGTGTTTATTTCCACATATTTTCTTAGTTGTTTAAGTAAAATTTGCTGACTGTAGCAAGCAAAACAATCAAAAGATATATTAAGAAACAATTAATGATCTTCCTCACTTCTCTTTTTATGTTTCCTTGGGGTGTACCCCTCCATAATTCTCTGTATGCAGACTCAAAGGGCTCTGTGAAGAAATCACTCTTCATTTCATTATGGTATTCTTCATTGCAGATGATTGTTGTTTTCTAATAATATAGTTAAAATTAAAGAAAAAAACCATCTTCCTCGATATTTCTTTGGGAAAATGGAGTGATTCAGCATTGTGAGATGATGAGCAATGCCACTGACTTAGAGGTTTCCAATTTCTGTGAGAAAAGAGCCGACAGAAGGGTCCAGTGACCGGGTGGTAGAGAGGAGCTGGAGCATGTATCCGGAGGGGAAGACATGGGTTTGATTGTCTTTAGCTTGTTAGCCATTAAAAATCTTTTGAACCTAGATGAAGCTATGCCAGATAATGCTACCCTGGAACAAAAAATACACTAGGCTCTTGTTTGGCATTGAAAGGCATACTAAAAATACATTTAACATGGGAACTCTATTTATTTTTATTTTCAATAAATGAGAATAAAAAGGATAATGTTTTTAGATGATATATGATATCCTAAAAGTTCACTTATCTAACACTGATTTTTCAGCACCTTTTAAGTGTCAATGATAGTTGTTCCAAGTTTACAACATATTGTAAATATGACTATGTGTGCCTTTATATTCCTCATGCATAATGCTGTATCTGTAATCAAAGACTCTATCTAGCCTATCGGTGTGGGATGCAAACCTTACTTGGACCATTGATGTTGTCAGGATTTGAAAGTTATTTACTAAAGACATGATGCCTGTTTTCTGCCTTATGTGTAATCAATGGCAGATTTCTAACTGGTGTTAAAGGTGTTTACTACCTCAGTTTACATATTGACAAATGCAATTTGGTTTATACATATTCAGTTATTCTTATACTTGAATAGCTGTCTCCATGATGTTAATTTACAGGTGCACTGATAAAGAAATATGTTCTTGAATGTAAATCAAAATAACACATGATTTAAGTATTAAATTTCAATTTTGATTGCAAGTTTGTTTTCAAGTAGCTTTACTTATTTAACAAAAATGTAATTTAGAAAATGGCAGGGTACCTGTGATTTTAATAAAATTCAGTAAGGATAAGTTAAAAAGATGCATATAGGAACAAAAATGTAACAGCTAAAAAGAAATCTTGGAAGAATAGATGTCTATATAGCACTCTGCAGAAAAACATAAAACAGAGATTATAGTAAATTATAAGATGAACCTTAGTCACACAAATTCACAGTTCAAAAAACCAGAAAAAGTAAACATGACAGTGAGAGAGAGTGAAAAACAGAATCCTGACAGGGCTCTTCTATCAAATGTCTATGAAAACCTTTGCTTCCATGATTTCTGTAGGCAGAATGAAATTTTTTATGTAATGTGAGACAATATCGTCTTATCATTCCAGGCCCTCACCGTCATTTACTACTCTTCTTTGTTTTAAATGAATGTTAAGTTTTAAATAATGCCACATTTACCTTCTATATGCTGGGAATATGCGATTTGCCTTAACCATTTTTCATGATTTCCCTCATTTCCTCTTTTTCCTTCTGAATCTCCGTTCCCTTCCTAAACACTTCATATGACCGTGACCACTCACAGACATTCTTAATAGTAGGCCTTCAGGAGTCTGTTTTTTGCCTTTCTTTAGTCACTACAAGAGTTCTGTTAAAGTTGTCGAATGAAAAGAAAATGACACTATTTAAATTTGAGTTTCAGATTAACATAAATTTTATTTATTTATTTTTGCATAAGTATTTCCCCTGCTATATTTGGGGTCCACTTATACTAAAAGTAAGTATTCTTTACTTTTCTGAAATTCAAAGTTAATCTGGATTCCTTTATTTTATTAGTAAATCTGGCAATCTCCCCTTCAAGGCAGTGTGGAAATGCCACCTAGAGCAATTCCCAACCATGACATATATTTATGAAGGACTCTGTCCCAGGAAAGGGTGTTTCGGCCTGTGATGGAGACTTTTCTGTAGAAGAGGCGGAAGTCGTGGATAATGTCTAGAATAATGATCAAATACCTATAGATTTTTTAATTTATGGCTTCACGTCTGCACATAGGCCTTTTGAAGATTACCATCTTAATGAAAAAAGAGCAGCCAGCTTCTCCTTCCCATTCAAAAGGTGTTTTTGGTTTGAACATGGGTGGAGAGGGAGTAGTCAAGCAAAAAAAACAAAAATGGAGGTAGGGGTTGAAACATTTATGAATTTTCCAAGACTAAATGGTTTGGTGTTGGATTCTCTGAGTTTGGCAGATTCTCTAATTAGGCACTTAAAAGGAAATATTGAGACTCCTTTGTTGATAGAAATTTCTACCTTTAAGCTCCCCTAGTCATGAGTGTTTCCGTGTGCCCAGTTGTTTTTTCTACACCTGCCTCTTTAGTACTAGGTAAGACATGGTCCACTCTGAGCTGCTTTCTTCTGAGTTCTTTCTTTCATGCCAGGTGTACTTTTTGGAGAACAATGAATATGAGCATTATTTCACCATGCCATTATGTGAACACATTGTACCCATGGGGAACATTTACCTTTTCTTATCCCTGACAAAGGCTCCAGGTAAAGCCTAATCCCAACATCTTTTCTGAGTAGCTACAGCGACCATCCTTTCAGTTCTCGTGCGTGTGTGCTCACGTCAGCAGCACAAAAACTAAAATTCTCATGCATGAGTCAGTGTCAATCTACACCACCCATAGCTCCAAGGATCACAATACAAGCTTTTCCATGTTCTCATTGAGCCTCTTGCCTTGGCCTGAGATATAGAAAATTCACTCTTGCCTGCCCTTTCCACATGATGTGGAACTCAAAGTGTGCCTCATTCTTTTAACCAATTTTTAGTCCCTTATTATGGATAAACATTCTGAATTCAGATTATAGTCATCAACTGAGACAATGTCCTTGGGTACATGGCAGACTGCCACTGATCCATAATTTTGTCTAATAAAATGTATATGAATGTTCTCAGCTTCATTTCTGAATTAGTTGGTTTTGTACAAGTAGCAAGGACAAAAATATTTTACAGATTAGTACTTACATACACAGAGACCAATTTCTAAAGAAAGGATACTTAGATGGGGGTCATAATATATAGGTCAAGTCTTGATCCATTTGCCCTTTATTCAGAAGAGGAAAAATTCAAAGTGTAAAAATATCAAATAGTGCATTGGCATTCATGGCAGGATGCTGACATTAAGAAAATTTACAATGTTTTTGAAAAGAAATAATGAGGACTTCTCTGCAGCTTCAGTAGCAATGTATAACACAGCACAGTGAAAAATGGTATTTTAATTTTCATGCATGACCTCCACCAGGGGTGTTAATCCTGTGCTAGATCCTATAATTCTCCAACTGTTTGAGGTAAAAGAAAAATGATATTTCATGCCTTTCACAGATAGATAATATATTTGGGGGAATCTGGAGGCTGGGGGAATCTATTCACATGTTAAAGAGCGAAGAACCACCCAGCTGTTTTGCAACTGAATAGGACACTAAACAATGGTCTATTCTATCAATTTCTAAATTTAAAGGCATATCCTGCCTTTAAAAATAGATTAAAATGTGAAATTATTAATTTTATCATATTTACCTGAGACACTTTTGCAGTGATGGAAGTTTTATAGGTATTTAGAATAGTCAAAGCATTTGCCAAAAGTCAAATTTTTTGCAAAAGGTGAATTTAATGGGTGGATAGGAGGTTCTGGGTAGATAGAAAATTCAGGTTTATGAGTAAGAGGTATTGGGGCTGAGAGACCTAAAGCTAGACTTGGAAGCTGAATGTGCCTTGTGTCATTATTACGTTGAGGACTGTAGAAGGTCATTTTAGGGATTAGAGTAGGAAATCAAATGGACAACAGGATTATTTAGAATTACCCATCTTATCAAGAAGTAGAATGGGGAATGTAGAGGTGATGAGGAGTTTGTAATGGGAATGGCAGATGGGCAGGGTGACCTGAGGAACAAGGAAAAAAATAAGACAGATACTGGAATTATTGTGGGGAGAGTATTAAGGATAATGGACAACATGTGAGATGTCAAAGTGCATGTAGCTGTAATGACTTTTTTATCTTTCCCCCCAGGCCCACAGATGAGGAGGCTGCCTTGTTGGAGCTGTGGTATATCTGGGCAGCAGCAAATTTTCTAAAAGATTTTTCCTTAATTTTTTCTAATACAGAAGGGATCTAAATCAATGGATATTGACACTGGCTGTATGTTAGATCAATTTGGGAAGATTTTTAAGAAGCTTAGATACCTGGGTCTTACCCCAAATATTTTTAACTAATTTGTTAATGAACCCAGGTATCCGTATTTTTCTGAAAGCTCTCCAAGTGATTCTAATGTGAATTTAGGATTGAGAACCACAGCTCTTAATGACAATAAAAGTGGATGTGAAAAGTATCTTTCCTTGAGCAGAGAGATAAAACAGAACTCAAACTGTTGGCTTTAAGTCTATGATATACCTAAGAAATGTCCTCCTCCCTGACTATGAGTGCAGACATCAAGTCCATGTGGGAAAAGATTCAGAGAGACACCGCAAGATAAACTCACCTGAAGCTTGTTTATCTTGAAAACATTGGTACATGACTGCTAGATGAAGATCAGGAACTCAATGTCCCCAGAGGCCATTTGTGAAAATTAATAAAGCCACCACCTATAAGTTTGTGGAATGGCACTAACTCTGAGCCTCAGTTGAGAGAAGCTCTGGGAAACAGTGCATTCTGGACACCACGAAAAGAGGCATCAACCACCCAGTTTCCGCTGACTATAGCCACATAAGCTGACAGCTCAGCATCACTACATCTTTTAGTTTAAAACATCAGGCACTTAGATTTTTATGTGAAAATTTTCAGTGGTTAAACATTAAGAAGGAATGCAATGCTTTCTGAACATCAATTACCGAATAAAACACATCTATGGCCTTGGCACATCCTGGGAGACATCAGTGTGAGACCACTGCTCCACATTTATCTGTGTATCTCATAGCATTCTTCAGCCCACACACCTCAAAATCACTCCAGACTCCTGAATCTGCCGAGTCCCGTGGATTATCCCAGCTTGATCCCATGGATGCCCTTTATTGTTCTTTATAGTCACAGCATTGTTTGTGTGACCCTAAAACAATTTTTTGAAAAGTTTGAATTTTGGTCAATTACATAGTTGTTCTTTATGTAGGAGAATATATGTCCCAGCTTACATCTTTTGTTTCAATATGATTATAACTAGTGCTCCCATTCACTCTCAAAAGAGAAAGCTGACAAGATACATCATATGGTTATCCATCTATATGGTGACTAAAACAATAGCAACAATAACAATAACTAATTGTGGGTTTGGTGTTTGTTTCTTTACTGACTTGATTGAATTAGTTGGATATTATGACTCTTCAAATAGTATAGAAAGTGAAGTCCAACCTATTTTCTAGGAATACCAAGACTAAAACTACACTTGTTTAAGAAAAGGATATAGATTAATGATCCTCTCTTTCTATTGAACATAAACCAATTCTACCCTTAAAAAAACACAATACATTTATTTTAAAAAATATTTCAAAGTATGCTTGTTCATGCTATATGAAAAAAATATCAAATAAATTTAAAAAGAATTTTTTTTCCAGGAGTTGGAGTTTCCCTTGAGCGCAGGCTGAGCTTGATGACTTACTTCTGCTGAATATGGGGAGGAAAAACTTGTCAGAAACTACCTTAACCTAGTGATCAAGGTTAAGATTGCCCTTATAAGTAATGCTGATATCATCTTCTTTCTAATACAATGGAATGAAAAGGACACTTAACCTCTATAGCATGTAATTGTGAGAAACATTACACAAAGCCAAATTAATAAACAGTCTACAAAGTCCTTGAATGGTGATCTTCGAAGTATGAAGGACCTGAAAAAGAAGGAGAGACTGAGAAACTGTCACAGATGAAAGGAGACGAAGGAGGGATAGTGAGTAAATGTCACGTGGTCTCCTGGATTAAATCCTGGAAGAGAAAAAGTGGAAAAACTGGTGAAATCTGAATAAAATCTGTAATTTAGTTATTAGTATCCCACTAATGTTAATTTTTTTTAGTTTTGGCAAATGAACTGTGATTGATTATGTAATAAGTTAACATCAGGGGAAGCTGGATCAAGGGCATAGGGAACTTTCTGTACTATCTTTACATCTTTTCCACTATGCAAAAATTATTCCAAAATTAATTTTATTTACTAAAAGATAATGTTCGCACTATTTTTAAATATAGGAATATGTTTTAAAAAATCAAGCTGCAGATATATATTTGACTTTTATGCTACCTATCATTTTACTTTCAGAGCAGTGATGATGCTCACTGAAAGAAAGGCTGTTTCGAATTGTTAACACTCAGCACTGTCTAGTTCAGAGCAGTTGCTAAAAAAACACTTGCTCCATGAACAGTTAGATCATATTCGGTGTCTGCTTAAGTTGCAAATTTAGTACTTGGGGATCTTTTCCTGTCATGTAACCACATACTCTGGGTCAGCAGGCTTCATTCAAAGGGTTGTAGTTAACTACCAGAAACAAATAGGGCTCTTTCACATGAGTGACCCTTTCAAATACGCACAAGCCTTCACGAAGATAAGCTAAGCGTAATAATAGTAAAGAATATTATGTTTACAAGTCAACATAAAATTTCAGAATGAGATTTAAGTAAATGAACTAAGTATGTAAACACTTGCCCTCATAATGTATACTTATCATAGATTTATTCCCAGGCATGAAGAAAGTGATTATTTTCAATAATTTATTATTCTTATCTTGGAGTGAATTCCACAGAAGGATAATTCTGCCTCAGGCCAGCTTGATATTAAAATCCTTCCCTGTGATTTGGCTTTATATACCAACAGATTTGTTGTTGTTGTTTCGGCTATCATGGACTCTTAATAAAAGTAAAACTTTAGATCATAATTTCCCTCTAGACTTGTTCTCCTTCTGGATGGAAGAAATACAGAAATTTAAAACATGTAATACCTCAGCATCTGGACCTCCTCCCACCACTGTTTTGTCGTTGTTAAAACAAATATCATCTTAACATTTTTGGGAAGGGAATTAATAGAACTTCTTCCAATTCTCCCTTAATTTTTTATCTCAGGTTTACTTCTGTGCTTGTTCTTTGTGAAATGAACTTAGCATTGAGTTTTTCAATCCTCTTCAGACACTATTTGCAACTTGTCTCTAATATAATTGAAATTATGAAAAAAAATTCCCAGAGTGATGTGTATTTTTCAGACACAATTTTTAAGCAGTTATGAGAAATTTACAGCTTTGCATTCTTTTAACTTTGCTGTGTTTTGCTATATCCCAGATAATATTTTAATTCATGAAAAGAAAATGTTTGGTACTTTTGAAAGTCAGTGTGTCAGCAAAAATACTTATAACTGCAAAAAAGCTACAATTGTTAGGCTACCAGCCCAAAGAAACTTGTCTAATACTAATAAAACTATTAATTGGTAAGGTAAGAAACTCAGCATTATGTACAGTCTGAAGGAAACTATCAGGGTTCTCTGGTGGTGTAGTGGCTAGGCTTCAGCACTCTCTTTGGTGTGGCCTGGGTTCAATTCCCAGCTAGGGAAGTACTCCCCACCCCCAGCAAAAATAAATAAATAATGCTAGAAATGTGTAACTTCAATTTAACTGGCAACTGGAAATCCCAGGTAACTTGTTCACAGTTGAAAGTTATGACTCGTGAGATTGCAATTGAGAAGGCGATACTAACAAGGCATATAGTGCCAAGAAGTTTTTCCTTATGGATATATAATGGACTTAGGTCCAGAAAACATTTTTGCTTTGTCTTATTTTTTAATGTTAAACCTCAAAACTAACAAGAAACAAACAAAAACAAGAAAAGCAAAACAATGGTGTGTGCACTGTGTAAACACCTAAAGATGAGCTTTGAGGGTGCTCTAGAAGAGAAGACAGAAAATTAAATCCTGAGGAGAGGTAGCCCATGGATTTCCGTGGACTCCCACTGAGAAAAGTCGGCATTACCTCATACTCCTGCTATGAAGGTGCCCTGTCTTTGTCTCCTAGAGCCCAAGAAGAAGCTGGGTGTCTGGGTGTCCTTACTGCAACAAATGCTGAGAGAAGGAGGAGACCAGGGAATGAGGGGACTTGTTGCTGGTACCTCAGCCAGGGAGTAGTAGTCTGCTGCATCTACCTCAGAAATTCCTACGGGTAGAGAGCACTTCACCTTCCAACACCTGGGAGATGGCCATCATTCTAGATGGACCCAATAAGATCTGAGAACCTACAGGCAAAAAAAGGAACATATTAAAGTCTTGTCTGTTAGATCGTGGAAATTTAGGGAGAACAAACTACATGCATTCAGTGAAATAAGATTATGGGGGAGATATTAAACATATATATTTATTAGAATCACTTCCATGATTTAGATCCAAGTATAGAATAAAAAAAAACCATTTTGAACCTAAAAAATAATTCCTTACAAAACAAATAAAATAATTCAAGGAAAATAAAACTTTCAGTTCTGTATAGTGGCCTAAAATATCAAATGTAAAGCATATCTTGAAGCACTGAACCAAAAATATAGAGATGACAATACTGTGGGTATCTAGGAGACCAGGATTCTAGAAAGATGTAAATAAAAAAAAAATGAAGAAGTCAAAATCCAGAAACTGTTTTTAAAAACCTGATCAATAAAATTGTATTTAGTAAGAGTTTATTGTGCATAGCAGAACAGTTCACAAACTGAAGTCTTCAAATCAACAGTGGAATGAAACTCAGAAGCATATTATCAGAAAGCTTACGCAGTGGAAATGCAGAAGGTGTTTAATCTTTATAATGATTGATTATACCATTAGGGTTTTCCCATGACAGGGGATTGTTTAAAAGTGATTATCTTATATCATTTTTGGAAAACAATTTAAATTTTGTTTATGATTTTCAGAGGCATTTACAAGAAACAATGCAAGTTAAATTTTGCTTATGATGCAGAAGAAGCTAAATTAGGTTTTCAAGTCTGGTCTCCATTTTGTGTTTTATTTAACAGAGATGATAATTAAACACATAATGAAGGTAATTTCCCCTGACCAAATAAAATGCTAAACCTGTGATTTGAATGAACCTGGACAAAGACTCTGATATTCCTAAACTAAACTCATCATCACCATTGTCATTGTCATCTTACAGGCAGTAGAGGATTTAAAATATTTCTACAAATTCCCGGGCATTTCTCCCCTTAAAAGATGGAGCCTAATTACCCTGCTTGTGAATGTCTGAATGTGGGGTGACCTTGGAAATGTGCTCTACTTAGAATGGGTTATGAAAGGTATTGGGTGGCTTTTCATGCTCAATCATAAAAAAGCCGTATACTTTCTGCTTGGCCTCTCGCTTCTTCTGTCTCTCTTTTGAAACTAACAGGTCCAGCTACCCTGAAAGAGCCATTTTAGAGGGACCATATGGGGAGGAAGAAAAGACTCAATGAAAATATCCCAAAGACTATAACTTATTTATCTGGGAGAAATAATATATATTTTGTTTCAAATTATGGTTGAGAAATATTCATATAGTTTTTTTGAGAGAAGATAAAGGAAAGGTGACCACTAAGGAAGTGAAGGACAGTAGACCTTTCTAAATAACAAAGGGGAAAATGCATAAGGCAGTGAAAATAAAGGGAAGAAAAATCAAATAATCAACATAAGGTAAAGGTATTTCTTTAAACTTTTTAGTGTCCCTCAGATTCATCTTCTCCCACACGAAGCATGAGACTCCATCCTTAATGCTACCCAGTAGTCCAGAACACAGAAATTCTTTACTTCTGACCATAGGTACCTGTCTTATCATAACCCCAGCCAATGATAGTATAAGACCAAGTTACACCCGTAAGAAATACAAAGCTAGTTATTTTCTGGGTTGGAGCTGGAGAAAGGTGTTGCTAACATCAGTTTACTTCTTTCTTAATAACTCACCTTGGTGGATGTGAGTAGGGTCAGCAAACAATTTCAGAAGGATGCTCTGGGGATCTTTATGCATTGCATTGGATGGGTTGGCATTTAGGGATGATGCTTTCTATTGGTTTTAATTTTCTATAGCATATAATACAGCAATCTTTAATTAATTGGAATATATGGAATATAGTTGATTTTTTGCTATATTTATCTTAATATACATTTTAGTAAAAATATATTTAATCTGTCTTTGATGCCTGAGTTTATTAGATATATCTTCTGACTTACTACTCTTCATCTTAGAGATGAACATGTATTGATTCTAAGAAAGCCTAAAAAGGTATCTATAATATATAATAATAGAATTGTGAAATTTTTTCTATTAAAGGGCAATAAGAATACTGCATAAATCACATAGAAGACATTATATGCTTTTAAACAAAAATATAATATTTTTAGTAACTTTTATTTTTTATTTGTGACTCCTAGGAAACCACAGAGCCAGAGAAACCAAACTGATTTGGTAGCCTTTAATAAAAAGCAGATGTTTACTTTTGTTTTTGTTTCAAGAGCAGTTAACAGTCGTTCTCCTTCTCTTGTTTTAGGAAGAGAAAGACCATTCTTACAAGATTGGAAATGGTCAACCATCCTCCCTCCTGTTTTAACCCAAGCCCCGGTAGATGACTGTCTCTTGTATGAAAGTCACTGAGTTAATGTGATGGGCTCTGCTAGGACATGGAGCCAGGGGCTGGAAACAGATGAGAGGTAAGAAAAGGAGTGCAGAGGCCCAGGACAAAGATACATGAACTTTCTATGCTTCTGGGACACAGTGCAAAAGGTTGGCTACAGTTCAACAATCATGGAGATACTTAGTTGGAAAATGCAGAGGATTGAATTTTAGTTGGAATGACACTTTTAGTAAGTAGAGATGACAGAAAAAATGTAGAATCAGACTCAGCTGTCACGAAAGATGACTGCCATTCACCAGAAAAAGGATGAAGGGTGGATAACAGATCAGAGTTGGTGGAAGTTGCTGGAAAAATAAAATTGTTCCATGATTATACTCCTGTGAGTTAAGATTATTCAGTCAAACTCATTGTACTTATTTGCACTCTGTCTCTTGTGATTTGTCTCTTTGCCCTAAAAGTAAGTGTCAAAACTACTCTGAATAATTGTAATCTGTTGAATACGTTCTATTTCCTAGAGGTTTTATTGGTCATTGATGTGTGGAGATTGCATCTTCATTATGTAGACTAATTGCTTCCACCTCTCACGGAATAAACTAAGACCTAAGGGAGACAACATGTGGCCCTTTGGATTATAATACTAGTAAACATCTACGAAAATTATTGCAGTAGGAAAAGAGTTGAATTTTTAAATATAAGGAGATATTAGGAAAACATTACTTGTGTGTGTGTATATAAGCCTAATAAACATTTTAAAATCTGTCTTCATGCAAATGAGCTAAGTAAAAAACTGCTTTTTAAGATGTGTTTATCAGCACTAAATGCCTCAATTTAAAATCTAAAGTGAAAGATATATGTGTCTAAATAGGTAATATTGTACATTATATTCTGAGCCAGATATATAGTATTTCACTAAGTTTTATTTGAATTTAATAACTATTTTTCAACCTCATGATAAAATTGTATTATTCTAACATAGCTCTTTGATGGTTCAGGACATCTGATTCCAAGGTTTTTATTTTGATATCCTTATGAATTTACTCTTTCCTAATGTTCTAGGTATTCTAATTTTCAAGTAAAACTACTTCTGGGTCTTTTAGCCATGTATTTTAGAATTGTATTATTTAATATAAGATGTTCTCTATCAAAATACCATGTTATGGCTAATTGTACAAATCCTACTCTAGAAATGATTATTCATATAATATGATAGTCATAAAAAAGTGACTTGTTTTAAATTTTGAATTACAATATATCGGTTGTTGCACACTAATTTCAAAATTATAAATTGTTCAGTGATAACACTTTTATATGAAAATACTATTAAATAGAGCAAAAGAAACATAAAGATATGCTATAATGATTTGCTGAAAATAGTGACTTGTACCTTATTCTTTGTAATAAGGATCCGTACCTTAGGAATTCATTTTTAAGTGTATGGTAGTAATACTGATGATTTTTAAGATGAATTTCTACAGATAGAGCACTTTATTTGCTGCATAACCAACATTATCTATGGTGTAAAACCATGTTCAAAAAAGGCTTCAAAAGAATTTATTGTTAATTTTTCTCTGATAACTTGATTTAAGTTCCATAAAGCTAATGAGGAAAATAAAGTCATTCTAAATAATCAGAAAGAATTTTCCAAAGTTCGCTGGAATAAAAGTATGTAACTTTGGGAAACCATTAGAAATAAGAGATATTTTATTAATATTGTTTAGTTAGAAATTTGTAAAGCAAGATTAAATTTAAAATAGAGCAATCAAATTGTATTTTTACATAACCATAATTAGATTTGGGGATGAAAGTGATCAGAAACAATATAATAATAGTTAACACAATTGAGCTCTCGGTATGTGCTAGGCAGTGCAGTAATGCTTTGCACGTATTTGCACACTTAATCTTAACAATAGTCTCTGATACATGATACATGAGCAAAAGCAGGCTTGTATTGACTTCTGAGAGCCAGTAGTTAAATTTTCAGGAATTTTGTAAATCAGTTGATATCAGGTTGTATTAGCTTGAACGTGGCCATGGTGGAATTATTTACACCATGGAAATGAATAAACACCACGAAGTATGCTTTATGTATTCTTCCCCTTGGAGAACCAGGTATTAAACGTTTACCAGCCCACCATTGAATAGATACTACTGTCATCTCCTTTTCACAAATAAGGAGAAAGAGACATAGCAAATTTCTCAAAGACTCAAAACTAAGAAAAAGACATGGTAGATGGAATCAATGCAAGTGGTCTGCTATCCTGCTTCTATAAGTAGAAGACTTGAGACATTCTGAGAAAAGATCTAGTCAATTTATGCTACAGCCACTCATTCCAGAGAAGTCTTTCCATTCCCTACGGATAGCACCTGTTTCCAATATATAGTAATCAGCTTCCTCCCACATAGACTAAGTTTCCACCGGAAAGGTAGTTGATTCATTCGATGTCTATTCTATGTCACACAGGACTGTATTCTTACTGACACAGTTTAGGGCATCATTCCCTCTCTGCTGGATGATGACAATACCTTTTTCTTGGTTTACTTCGTCAAATCCATGATTTTTCCTGCAGCCAGAGGACCATTCAAATCACAAATTTGGTCATGTCATTTGATGTTTAAATTCTTTCAAAGCTTTTCCATTCTTGTCAGGATCAAGTCCAGTTTTTTGTTTGCTTTCTGTTTTTGTGTTCTGACTCCTGCTTACCAGTCCACATTATTTCTTACAGTCCTATATACTCTTTTGTATATTGAGCTACTTGTAGTTCTTCTAATGTCTGCTTCTGCCTCTGCATCTCTTACTGTCTCTCATATTTCAGTGTCTTGACACATTTTATTGAGGCTTAGAGGTTCTTGAACTTTTCTAGTTTTTTAGACAGCACAGGAATTAGGATCATGGGCATATTTTCTGCTTATTAAGAATACAGCTTGATAGGTATTACACATTATATATATAATATATTCATATTTGTATAAAGTCTTTTCTCTATTGTATTGATAGATCATTGATGGATGGCTTGATAAACAAATAGCCATACTTTCTCATTCATGAGTATCAATTCCTGCTTAGGTAACTTGCCCTTATAATACTTGGTTCTTTTCCCTTCCCTCCATCAAACCTCTACCCACCAATAAATTGAATTTTAGACAAATGTGGAAACAAAATACTAGGGGAAAATTATTTTCTACTTCTGTTTCCTGTGACTATATTTCTTTTTTAATACTAGTGCTACGAAAACTGAACCTTGGAGCCAGAGGTCCATTTTAGCATTTCAATGTAGTTGACAGTTTTTCAGCAAATATCTGTGAAACCAAATAAAGACTAAAACTCCCATTCAATCAGCTAGCAAAATGTGTTGGTTTTCTCAATGCTTTGTGTTTACATTGCTAACTAAAATGTTCAGGTTTCTAAGTACTCATAGCTGAAACAGATGAAAGGCGATTAAAAGCAGTTAATAAAAACATGAACAAAAAATATCTATGTGGCTGAAAAACAGCTAATAACGATAGATACAGTGAGTCCAGTCACTCAAATTTGGTCACATCTGAGAGAGGGGATGTTTTGAAAAACTGAAAGAATGAACAGGCAAATGTGAATCTTGATTATACCTCAATCATGGGAGTATTAGAATAATTTGCTTGGTGATTTTTAAAAACAAATTATCTACCTGTTGTCATCTGTAAATAATTATAATACAGAAGAAACTTTAGTTACACATACAGAGAGAGAGAGAGAGACAGAAAAACCCAGTATTTTTAATTAAAGGAAAGGAAGATAACATGAAAAAAATTGGAAGACTGATGACTCAGATTAGCACCCAATACAATTTTGTTAAATCAAAATTAAGTAGTGAAGTTAAGCCTTTAACTGCAATGCAAAGAACTCTTCTTAACTTCAGAATTATGGAATGTTAGGATGTTAAAAGGATCTTTAAAGCATTTGCCAATATTTATTTTGTTATGGAAAATATGAGTTTTGAGGACAAAGAATTGGTATTCTGAGATTAATGGTGGGAAAATAGAAAAAAAATACTTCCTTGGAATAGTGGCTAGATTTGTACAGACAATATTCATCCTCATCCTGGGACATAATTTCTTCTCTAATTTATTCAGGAAGGTATTTAATAGTCTTTCCATTTCACCTGGAGAACAGAAGATATTTGAAGAAGTTATTCAAAGGATTTTGCAGAGCACATTTGAATCTAAGGTGGATTTTGTATATCTTCAAATTTTAACTTGCCGCAGGTAAAATAGCAAGATAGGAAAAGAACAGCTAAAGTAATAAAATACAGTTGGTCAGAAGCTGTATTCAAAGTATAAAGTCTTTATATTATAAAGAATAAATATGAAGCACTTTCAGAGAGTCTTTACAATTAGCATATCATTTCTGATATGTAGGACAGTGTTCTCCAGTATAGAAAGGAGAAATAGACAAGAAGAATTAGAGGAAGTATAGAACCATCACAAAAAAAAAAAAAAGGATCTTGCTTATTCCTGAGCCTTCACCACTTAAGAAAGTGATTAATTCTATTTAGTAAATATTCACACACATATATTTTGATATTTGTATATACACACACATGCATCTGTGAGTGTGTGTATATTGATGTGGAGACAGCTTATCCTTATGTCCATGTCTAGAGACCTGTTATCTGTCTGTTCCTTCTGTCCCCAGCATAGCATGCAAGCATACTCAATTTTGGGACAATTTGCGTATGTACATAGTCAGTGAAAAAGAGGATTTAAGGCTGAATCAAGACTGTGATGAGAGTATTAGTTTAAAAAGAATCAATCTGACATACTGAAGATGTAAAATCAATAGAATTGAGCGACTGATTCAGTGTGATTGCTGAAGAAGTCCTCCATGACTTCCATGTTCTATGTTTTAGAGATTGGTGACTCAGTAGATGTTTGTCCCAAATACAAGTATTTACATGTACCATTCTGAAATCACGATGGAATATGTTTCAGTGAATAGACAATGAGCATACCATTTTACTTTGGATGAAGGAATGTCTTTCTTAATTATAGCCTCAAGTTCTAAGATTTTTCTAAAATGACACCTTTATAAAATTATTAGTGAGAAAGACTGTGTAGCAGAACTGACTCTCTCTACTTAATTTTCTTCTACAACTTCTGAGTCTTGAATTTCCTTCTTAGCATCCTGAGTGTCAGAAATCAGAATACACATGAAACACAAATATGGGAGAACTCAATATTTTTCTTTGGCTGCCCAACAATCAATATTATTTTTGGTAAATCAAGAGAATACTTTTATCATTCAATATATTTTAAAACAGAATCTTCAGATGACTGAGAGAAGTATTAATCTTTTAAAATTAATTTTTGTTTTGAGTTAAATGAAGTAATTTAAAACTCAACTTAAATATGCACTTTATATGATATATATATATATGTATATATATATATATATATATATATATATATACATATACATATATATATTAAATTATTGGCTATTTTGGTGAATAAATTGCCATTGAATAACCTTATATAAGCAAATACTTGACAGCTTATCCTGTATTTATATTACTACTTGCATGAAACAAATGCCATCCAAAAGAAGGGCAATTAATTTATCAGTTTAATGAAAAGTTTGTATCTTATGTTTGTGAAATTTATCTATTCATTTTCCTCGTGTGAAAATACTAAATGAAATGAAAATTTTTTGTTTTATATTAAAATAATGAACATTTTATGGGCTAAAATTTTATTAGCAGAGTACAAAAAAAATGCAGCTTAGATTGAGTGCCCCAAACATTTTACTCATAAAAACTGTAAATAAAGCCAATAAAAGTTTTAAGAAAACGTCATGAGACATTTTCTCAGTGACAGAAAATTCCTCAATTGACAACCCTAACTTTGACCTAGCAAACACATGTATAAAAATAGCATTCCCTACTCTTAGAAATTAATTCCTTATTAATCAAGACTGCAAGACACAAACATTTATAATTTGACAAAAATAATTTAATAGCAATTATATTAATCTAAAAAAAATAGACTAACTTGAAGGTAAATAAAATAATAGAAATAAGTAATATTGCCCCAAGAAGACCTACTTTGTATTTTCCTTGGGGAGTCAGTAAACGTATGATTCCCTTTATACATATGAGGTTGGACAATTAATTTCTCAAAGTCATCCTAGAAAAAGTGCTACATATCCCATTGCTGAATATCACTATGTTCACCTTTGTAGTACTCCGCTTGGGAAGCTATGCATGGACACCAGCACCTAGTCTATCGTTCAAAGCAATTTTGGAACTCTTTTTCTGTCATGGCCATCAGAGATGTTGTGATATTATCCTCGATGTCCTGAATGTCATCAAAATGTCTTCCTTTCAATATTTTCTTTATCTTTGGGTAAAGAAAAAAGTCATCGTGGGCCAGATCAAGTGAGTAGGGAGGGTATCCCAATATAGTTGTTCGTTTATGGGCTAAAAACTTCCTCGCAGACAGTGCCCTGTGAGCTGATCCATTGTTGAGATGCAAAAGCCTTGAGTTGTTGGTAAAAAGTTCAGGTAGTTTTAGTCTAACTTTCTCATGAAGCCTTTTGAGCACTTCCAAATAGTAAACTTGGTTGACTGTTTATCCATTTGGTACAAATTCATAAGGAATAATTCCTCTGATACCAAAAATAGGTTAGCAATGTCATTTCAACTCTTTTTTCTTTGCTTTTTTTTGGTATGTGGGTAGCTCCCTGGCTGGGAATCGAACCCCCCCCCCCCCCATTTCAACTCTTGATTTGGACTGATGGAATTTTTTGTTGTAGAGAATTGGTTGACTTCCATTGCGCATCTTGACGTTTTGATTCAGGGTCGTATTGGTACACCCGTGTTTCACCACCAGTGATAATGCAGCCTGAAACATCATCTTACCTCTCCAAAAGGTCTCAGCAAACTTCAACTTTCTGCTTTTGTTCATTGGTGAGCTTCTTTGGGACTAATCTTGCATTCACCTTTCTCATGCCAAGCTTTTCAGGTAAGATTTTCCTGTTTCTCTATTGATGTTTCCTTGATCTGCTATGCTTCTCATAGTCAGCTGATGATTTTGATGCGCAATTTGATCAATTTTTGCAATGTTTTCATCAGTTCTAATCATTACTGACCATCCTGACCTCTCTTCATCAGTGACACTTTCCTCTCAGAAAAATGTTTAATCCATTTGGACACTGCCATTCTCTTCATAACATTATCCCCATAAATTTGGACTATTAACGTCTCTGATTTCACTCCCACTCTTGCCAAGTTTAAAAAGATGTTTAATGTTCATTTGTTGCTCTAATTCGAGCTCTGACATTCTCGCGACAGCACACAAAAACTTGCAACAGTAATGAAGGCCACTCAGTAACACACCGCCAAACTTCAAAATGGATACAGCTGTGAGACACAAATATACCAAGATTATCAAATTTTACTGAGTTGTTTGTACAGTGCTGCCGATGTAAGTGCATGGTGGCAAGATCACCAATCTAATTGTCAGACCTTGTATAATTTAACTTGTATCTACCCAAAGCTGATCCTTTGTTTGGGTCACATCTCCTCTAACCTTGTCTCTTTTTTTCAGCCCTCAATTCTGTCTCTCTGTAAAAACAATAAAATAAAAATTTTAATAATGAACTACCTTGTATTATTCAGTCTTTTCACATCTTAGTATTAGTGTTTTTTTTCCCCAACTAGCTTGTAAACCACTTCAAAGCAAGTATGGAATCATACATCTTTCTCCTCCTCAGGGCTCATCAGAGTATTGAGCAAAAAATAGGTACCCAATAATTTCTGAGGATTATTTATTGAATATTAAGATTTATCAGCATTGCTGACCTATAACTCAGGAGGATAATGTAAAGTGAGAAAGTAAAATATTAGAAGCAAATGATCTCTGTGACTAGAGGATTTCTAAAGCAAACCTTTATCAGATGTTCATGTGTTAAGATAATAAATACTAAACAGGAAAATAACTTTCAAAGAGCACAGCAGGTGTTGAGATAAGCAGTGGGTGGGGGAAGGTAAGCACAACTAATAATAAGGCAATAGATACCTCTATAAGATATGCCCATTTTCAGATTAACAGATTACATTTCTCAAAATAGTTGTCTCAATAATCACTATTTATGGAAAACAAGCAGGTGTGAGAAGTCACATTTACATGCTCATATGATTTTATGTAATTTACGTCTATCTGCATGGATTTGGCAATTTAGTTGGTTTAAAATCTAACATTTTATTATAGCCACCCTGGAGATTCTTAAAAGTTACTGTATTTCATTCACTAAGACTACTTACCATCATTCATACATAGTTTCTGTCAGTCAATAAATACCTAGGTTTTTCTTTTCTTTACTGTCAAGCATTGCTCTATTTTCCAACAGACTTAGCCATGGCCAAGACTTCCTTTCTAAGTTTAAACTGCTGCCATTTCCCTTCAGTGAGTATTACATAATATTTACTACCTGCATTAGTACCCAATTAATCTTCTTCAAATATTAGTAGCAATTTTATGCTTTTACTGACATCCCAGATTCCCTTTATACATACACATATTGTACTTAGGTTGATTCCTTCTCACCTATTGCATCAAATTCTTATAGTTTGTCTTGACTTGCATAAATCTTGATTACTGGTATTGCCTGACTGCTTGGACTTCATTTTTCATTGTCTCAATAGCATACCTTATGAACATATTATGCTCGTTTCTACCTCTGTGAATTTACTCAAATTTTTTCTTTCTTTTTATTTAAATTTTTTTTCAGGTCTATTTCAATTTCATGATGCTGGTTATATCTGTGTTCATCTTCAGAGATCTTTATCTACTGTGTGTGATCACCACACTTGTATCCCATAAACATAATTATATATTCATTTGTTGATTTGTGGTTTTCTACATTTTGGCTGTTAAATTGTTATTTACTTATATTCATCTAGACTATATATTTTTAAAGATAGGGATGTTTACTAATTATTATTAACTCAGATAATATTACATATTTTGTGTTTAATATGTGTGACCTAAATTATATACACTTTCATGTCATTCAGCAATAATACATTTGATTGTGCCTCTTGTGTATGTTACTGAGTAGTTATATATAATATAATAATTTATCTTTCTAAACTCTTTTCTTCTATAGCTAACAGAAATATATTATACCTACTGGCAAATAAGATAACAAAGATTTTTCTCCTAATATTAAGTAATATAAAAACTAAAATATCTCAATAAAATTTCCCAATATAAAAATCTTAAAAAGTAATATTATTTAATTAAATAATATTTAAAGCCAGTTAAATATATAGCTAAGTGTCAAAGGAATAGGTATTTATAAACATAACTCTAATAAAGTGCTGATGTCCAGTATATAAAATGAACTTTTACAACTAACAATAAAAAAGCAAACTATTCAATTAAAAATAATCAATATATTAAACATACACCGGCATACAAATGGCTAAATAAGCACACACACACAAAACTGAGAAGCATCATCAGTTATCAGAAAAACTAAAAATTGTAACTACAATGAAATCACTATGCAACCATCAAAATGGCTAAAATTGAAATAAAACTTTTAACACTAAACGCTGGTAATATGGAGTGTAATTGGTGAAACCACTTTGAAAGTTCTTGCAGTCTCATAAAATTAAATATGCCCTAACCCATTACCTAGCAATATTAATCTTAAAATTTTACCTAAGTAAGTTAAAAACTGTCCCTACAAAAGATGTATTATGTGAATGTTTCTAGTAACTCTAAGCATAAAATCCAAAAGCTATTTTTAAAAAGTGGTGATGTACCTCAACATTAGAATGAATAAACAAATTGTAATGAATTGATACAATAGAAAACTACTTAGCAGTAAAATGAAAGAAACTCCCAATACATAACAACAACATGGATGAGTCTCAGTAAGATTCTGCTGAATGAAGGAAGCCTTTATACAAAAGACCAAACACAGTAAAAATCCATAATGTTATGGCATTCTGGATCAGACAAATACATTATATTTGAAAGAAACAAAAACAATAGTGATTGTGTCTGTGGGGGTTGGGAGGATGGAGAGGGAGGTGAGTACTGGTTGCAAAAGGGAGTGAGGAAGCATCCTGTGAAGAAGTTAATGTTTCACGTGTTGATAACATAATGTGCTACATAGAGTCACGCATTTGTCAAAAAATTTTAAGTGACTGTTGACTTAAAATTTGTGCAATTTCATGAATAGTAAAATTATTAGTTGTATGAGATCTAGGTGATGGGTATATGAATATTAAATATAAATTTCTTTTAAATTTGTCCTATGTTTACATATTAACATGATCTGGAGAGGAAAATGAGTCTAAAGCAAATTCAGGTAAGTAAGAGAGTGTTACGTTTGGTGCCTGTCCTGAGAGAATCTGCTAAACCTGGAAACATGGGCCTCCCATTTTATAAACAAGAAGGTGGGACACAATAGAAAGCTATAAACGCACACAAGATAGGATTAAAAAAAACCCTTGTACTACACTGTCAATGATAATAAAAATGAGAACAAAATAAAATAAAACAAAAAGATTGCATAAAGAGAACTGGCAAGGAAAATTACCCACTTTGGCCATTAATCTACGTAAAGGAAGGAAAAGTTCTAAAAATTTAAAATAACGAACTGACTCTCTAATAGGACTGAGGCTCAAATTTATGCTACCTACAACATCTTAACCCAATATAGACACTAGTGAAAGATCAACTAAGTTAAACCAAGGCTTTGTCTATGGACAACTAGAAAAGTTGGAATTAAAAATAAAATAATTATTTAAGGCACTGGATAGCTAACAAGAATAATAAGATGGTGAAAATTATCAGGCCAAGATATAAGAGATGTCAGAATTCAGAAACCTAGGAAAATGAGTGCAACATTCATGACAATTTTACCTTAAGTTAAGAGGACACGGGTTGAATTTCAGGGTTTGGCTGTGGTGTTATCCCTTTAAAATATCTTGTGCCTTAGGTTTTATTTCTGAGTGCTGCAGGAGTAATATCTTGCATAAAATGCAGCCTAACTTAATGTTATCTGAATAGGCCAGGTCTTAACTCCAGAAATGTTATTGAAGTGATGTGAAAGGATGTATTTCCAATGACCTAGAAAATCATATAAAAATAGCTGAGTAAAAATAGAATCATTCTAGGACTCAAATTGTTCTTTTGATTTTTATTTAAATACAGAGTTGATAAAAATAACCCTGCACAAAGGTTCAAGAAAATTGCTGACTTTTGGCTTACAACTAGGATGTATAAAGCTAAAAGGGTGTCCCCACCACCCTAACTACGAGAATAACTTTATCATCTACAAAATTATGATTTTTGTTGAACACATGAGAGAACAGAGGTTGCCTGGCCAACAACTAGGTTGGAATCTAAGAAGAAATGAACATTAGCTCACCTATGACAGAGTTTGGAAAAAGTGACATTAATTGCCACTCAGGTAGATAACAAAATTCAGCTAAAATTTTTAATGACATACTGAGGCCAAATGTCAGATAGCATGACAGTATAGAATTCCTTAGAGTCAAAGACACAGGGTGGTTAACAACTGCTTGCAGATTTCTCTCTATGGATCTCCACCAAGGGAGAAACTGGAGAAATCTTCCTTTGGTTGAGCAAACTTGGAAAGGAAGCAGCTCCTGTTGTAGAAAAGGCGTGAATCAGTGTTGGGACCATATGCCATAAGGAAGAAAAGCTTTTTTAGTCACTAAGGAAGAGCAGCAAACCCTGTTGCCCTGAGCACCAATGAAGATTCACTGTAGGTAGAAAAAGTGAACAGACAAATGCCTCTACCTTCAAGAGAGGGGAAACCACACTGGGCCTACATGATTAGAAATCTCCTAATCTTAGAGGCAGAGTAGGGACACTGGGAAAACCCTGCAATGGAGACACAGGGATATAATCTGAGGCTGCGCCAGGAAAACAAAGGACTCCCCCCTCATCTCACACCAGTCCACCAGCACCAAATTACCAGCAACAGCAGTGGATCTCTGGGAGGGGTGCAGGGACACAGAGGGAGACCGTCTCTGAAGATCTAGAACACAGGGAGGGCCTAAAGTTGACAGTGGAGTGGAAACAATATCTCAATGTTCATCTCTAACTTTTCAGAAGAATAAATACTATTAATACTAATACTATTAATCTTAGTCTCTACTGTTCTATACTTGATGTCAATATGCAATAAAAAAATATGAAACATACACAAATAAAAATATCTCACTGCCTAGAGAAAGAGAATCAAAAGAACCAGACAAAAACATGAGTCAGGTGTTAGATGTTTCAGCCAGAAAATTAAGATAGCTATGATAGATATGTTAAAGGTTCTGGTGGAAGTGGAGTCGGGGTGGTTAGGGGAGACAATTCTTTTTGGAAGCCCCTGTTGAATCCACTAAAACCATGGAACCAAAACTGTTCCCAGCCTCATGGAAAAGATGTCAGTCTCTTGTTATAGCCTTTATTATAAAGTCTATTTTATCTGGTATAAATATTGCTGCCCCAGCAATTACTGATTCATTTTCTGGGTCTATAGATTTATCTTTTCTGAACATTTCATACACCTTGAATCACAACATGTGGTATTTTGCACCTGGTTTCCTTTACATAGAATAATGTTTTTGAAATTCATCCAAGTTGTAGCATTTAATAATAAGTGTTGACAAGTTGTGGAGAAACAGGTACCTTTGTACATTCCTGGTGGGAACATAAACTGGTGAAGCCACTTTGCAAAATCGCTTCTTCAGGTTCTTAAAACTAAAAACACAAAATTACCATACAAACCAGCAATTCCACTTCTACGTAGCTACTCTAGAGAACGTAAACACATGTCCACACAAAGACTTGTATTAAATAGTCATAAAACATCAGAATGATAAAAAATTAGAAACAATTCAAATGTCCATCTATTGGTGAATAGATAACGAAAATGTGGTATATTCATAAAATAAAATACTACTCAGCAATAAAATGAATATATAGTTTCAAAGTTGCTGCTACGATCAGATCATGTCACAAGACTCACGCATTATTTTTTATTTCATTGATAGTTATTCTGTATGACAAGCTTCTACTTCTATAAATTACACATCTTTTATTTTATAGTCCCATCAGGACATTTAAGAGGCTTTTAAATTTCAAAATGAGAAGCAACAAGTTTAAATTTATCATTAATTTTTCAGGAAGAAATAATGTACTGGAGAGTCATTTAGGCTTCTATATGAAAGCAAAGTCTAAATCTTGAAGCTTCTCTCATTTCAGAAGATATCATAACAAAAATCATGATTATTATAAACATCTACTGTCCTTTATTTTGTAAGTGGTGGTTCCATTAAGCTGCTTTCTAGAGGAGAGCTGGCGAGTTTCTTACACCTGGCTACACATCAGAATCTTCTAGGGTGTTTGTGTGAAGTATAATTTCTAGGGCCTCACCCTCAGAGATTTTGATGTGTATGTCAGAAATGGAGGCCAGCAAGCTGTGAGGCTTATCATCACCACAGGTGATTCTAATTTAGCCAGTCTGTGGCATGTGAAAGCCACTGTTCTAAATGACAAACTATCAGATACATGCCTCCAGTGAGGGTTAACATTATACAGAATTCCACCCATTATGATGTAGTCAAATGCTGTTTAAAATATTCTAGATGGAGTATGAAGAAAAGCTGATTACCTTCAAAGTGTTTCTAATTATTTTTAAGCATTATATAAAGCATATACTGGTAGAAGAAAAAGAACTGCATGGCATTTTAGGTTTATAAATTTTCTGCACAATAGGAGCTAATTACAGTTTCCTATTTCTGGAAGAAATACACAGACAAGGCTTCATTTTGAAAAATGTGTTCTTTAATCAATGCAATCAGTCAAGTCAACCAATATTAATCAAATACCTTCTCTACACAAGAGATTATGGAACATGATCAGAATAACATATTAATATTTTTTTAGATTTTTAGGAAATTTATAGTCTCTTGGTAGTTCCAAGCATACAGCCAAATAAATGTAATACTTAGGGTACATTCTACTATGACTTGGAATAATGAACATTTATTGAGTACTTAATATATGATAGTGATCACTATACTTGGGCATCACATTATGAGTTTAAATTTTAAACAGTGACAATGTTGATATAATTTTTATTGTAATTTTATAGATGAGGAAAGAAAGTTTCTCCAACTGGCAAATGGTCGAGTAAGATGGGGCAACTAGGTTGCTTTAGCTTTAATGCCAGCTTGTCCAACCTGTGGCCCTGGATGGCTTTGAGTGTGGCCCAGTACACATTTGTAAACTTCCTTAAAACATTATGAAAATTATGCACTGATCGTTTTTTTGTTTTGTTTTGTTTTGTTTTTAGCTCATCAGCTATCATTAATGTTAGTGTATTTTATGTGTGGCCCAAGACAGTTCTGTCAGTGACTCAGGGAAGCCAAAAGTTTGGATATCCCTGCTAATGCTTAAAAGCAGTTCTTATATAAAGAGATACTTCAAATTCCAAAGAAAATTTAGATTACTAAATTAATTAATTTAGTAATTAAATTAAGTCAATTATTTTTCTTTAGAAGGGAACAGGAAATAATGAGAAAAAAAGAAAGGCTTCCTTAAGTCAGAATATATGTACTTGGAATTTACACAGTTTGGAGAAGTAGAAAATACACAAGCAAACAAGAATGACGTGAGTAAAGATGTCATGATAGGAACACATTGGAGGTATTTGAATAACACAGATATGCTATGTTTAGAATAAGTTTAAGAGAGGAGGGAGTCAACTAAAGGCTTGGTTGAATTTTGAATGTTGGGCTAAGGAATTGGAAATTTATTTTATCTGAATTAGAAGCAATTTTTACTTTAATTAATAAATGTTAGGTAAGGCCATAATTCTGTATATTGATAATAGGAAGATAAATAAAACATGAATGAATGTCAATTTTATAGGTAAATATCTATGTATGCTTTCCTTGAGATTATCAGAGTACTTAGAAAGTAATTGTCCTTAACCAAGTATGTGTCATGGTACATAGCCTCATATGGCGCTCCCATTTTATTCTGGGGAATTTCAGACTGATTGTCTATAATTCATATAAAAAGGGGCAAGACAACTATTTTGAAACCCAAATCTTAAATTTTTCTGGGATATCATCTTTGCTGTTGAAGTTTGACAGTTTACTTAATCATATATTTTTTAATCATGCTTTTCTTGCCCTGATAAAACAGTAGTTTTATTTCTGGAAAAGTTGGAAAAGAAAGCATATTCTACTTATAAGCAAGACAGTGGTACAGGCAGAAAAAGTTTTTGACCTATATTTGTAATTACTGTTTTCTAATATCATCAATTGGTTTCTCCTCCCATGGGACAGGGCCATTAGAGCTGGAGAAAAGGGTAAAGTTTCCATTTTTGATCAGCTTTTCAATTTATAATCACAATTAGGGCAAATGAGTAGGACTCTTTTTACATGGGTCTCCAGGAAGGGACTAGGAACTGATCTGTATCAGGTATGATTGCCATTAAGATTAGCTGGAACCGCCTAATCTCGGAAATTGGGATTGGAAGAATAGTAACTCCTGTCCACAGGTGATGTAATACAACAAAAGGCCACATCTAGAGACATTGCTTTGGATCAGGAAAGATAAACAAATTGAGATAAGGTTAAGGGCTTAGCTCTCACTCTGGAGAGAGAGGAAGGAGAGAGTGAAAACTTAGCCCACTTTGTGTTGGTAGAAAGTGTTAGGAGCAAGTTGATTGAAAAGTATAGGACTCAGCCTAACATTATTTTCTTTTTTCTTTTCTTTTTAACACCGATATGTGCTTTTGCTTTCTCTTGCATTTTGTATCCCTCAAGATTATTTAGAGTTGGCCATATTTATACAAACTCTGAATTTCTTTTTCAGAAGCATAATTCAAAAGTTATTTTATTTTATTCAACAAACATTTGAGTGTCTCCTAAATACTAGCCTGTTCTAGATTCTAGTGATACAACAGTGAACAATAAATAAAGTCTTTACCCTAATCAAAATTACATTTGATGTAGGAAGGGGGCCAGAGAATAGCAAATAAATATTTAAAACACATGATGTGATAGCAAGTGTTAAAAATAAGTAAGAGGGTTATTACCTGAACTTTGTATGTGGTTAGTAGAGGTTTGCCATTGACTGAAATGAAGACGTTTGAGTCAAAACTTGAAAGAAGGAAGGAGACGGGGCAATTCAGGCAGACAATACAGTGGGTGCAAAGGTCCTACAGAGGATGTGTCCTGATGTGCCCAGCCAGGATAGTGGGGGCAGAGTGAGGGGAAAGGGCAGAGTGGTGAGTGACAGAAAGAGGGCACTCCTTGTAAAGCACTGTAGACTGCCTGCCTTAGTCTGTTCGGACTGCTATAACAAATACCACAGACTGGGTAACTTGTAAAAAACACGAATTTATTTCTCACAATTCTGCAGTCTGAAAGTCCAAGATCAGGGAGCCAGCATGGTCAGATTCTGGGGAAGGCCCTCTTTCAGGTTGCAAGCCATCAACTTCTCACTGTGCCCTCATACAGTGTAGATGGCAAACTAACTCTCCCGGGTTTCTTTTATAAGGGCACCCAGCCCATTCACGGAGCATCCACTCTCATGACCTAAGCACCTCTCAAGGGCCCACCTCCTAATACCATTACCTTTGGAGTTAGGATTTAAACATGTAAATTTTGAGGGAACACAAACATTCAGACCATATACTGCTATATAAAGTTGGCTTTTACTTAGAAGTCATTTGCAAGTATCATTCTTAATTCCCACAGAAAAATTTTAAAAATGATGGTGAAAATAGCAAATTTTTGAGGATCATTCCCAAATTGTCACTTTCTTGTCTACTTCCTCATTCCCAGAAGGTCTTCTCTTGTCCTCCTGTTTCTTGCTGAAGGTATATGAAACAAACAAATAAATAATGTGAGTTTCTATTAATTTAGGTACTCATGGCTCACGCAAACTTTACATTAGTGAGGCCTCTTGGATTTAGTGATTCCAATGCTGTCAATGATTGTCCTATGACAAAAGCTTTTCTCATATTGTATATTTTATTTTGTGGGATGGAAACAAGCCTGATATCCTTGTTGACCTCAGCCTTGCTCGTAGCCTCCCTTTAATGCCAGTCCTCTACCTATGTTACGTAGTAAATAAATAGAGTAGGTAGTTTCTTCAAGGCAATGTATTCTGATTAGTATATTTCAAGTGGTGATTATATATTGATCACCTGTCTGCGATTTTAATAGGCATAAGCTCTTTGCCAAGGTATAATCTTTTCACAAGACCTTCATGCTAATTAAGGGCAGTCCAGGTTTAAATACCATCTTTCCATGAACTCTACTTTATTGTGGCGATCAAATGCAACAAAACAGCTGCTCACAACAGCAGTACTTCCAAAGGTTTATAAGAGCCTTAATTTATGGAATTTTATTTTTAAAATTGCATTGTGTGTGGAGACTATAAAGTCTGTTTCCAATATCCCAGTGGAAACATATAGTCACTGAGGTTTGAAATATCTTAATCTCAAAGAGTCATAAAATGCTGATAGCACCAGGGCTGCCTGAAACAACACATAGGAGAGATTTTCTGATATAGTGGAAGTAATATTATTGACTTCAATAGAAAATTTGAAAAAGAAAATAGCAATTTTGTGTCCTAGTTCCTGCAATACCAAATTCAATGGGAAATCTAACGTAATGCAGTCATAATTAAAATGCAGATAAGAATTTACTTTGGGGAATGTGGAATATGTGGGAAAACTAAGCCATGTTTTATATTGAATTCACTAAATAGGCATTATATATTAATGTTATGCTTTTGGGAGAAGAGATAGGGTATAGTAAAAGAACTGACATTCTTCCATTTTTTTCACTTTTAATCAAAACTACATCAGGATGATATTGAACTGAAGGCAAATAAAATTCTGTAGGTGGAGGTGAGATTACATAGGGTATAGCATAAGATAGATACAGAATTCTTCAAATTATGAACTCCCTAAAATTGTATCCCAGTTTTGAAAACAGGAAAATGAGTAAATACATTAAAACATCATTGACAGGGTTAGTTAAGTTAATGTATTCAAGGCACCTAGAAAAGTGTCCAGTAAATACATTAAGGTCTAAATAGATATTAATTATTGTTATGGTTGTATTATTCATTTTACAGTTAATTAATTGATTTTCTAATATTTATAATGTCCAGAAAAAGAGATTATCTGTTACCTTTCATTGACAGGTAATATCCCCACCTGGATAAAATCAGAAACATTTAAAGAAACTATTAAAACACACTGATGTCTAAACAAATCCCAGACCATTTGAAACAAAATCTTGGGGCAAAGGCCAGTATCTGTATTTTGTAAAGGGATCCCCAGTTATTTCGAAGGCAGTGAGGACTGAGAATCACTGACCAAACTACATTATTCTCACTTCTGACTAAGCCCATTTCCCCAGTTCTGTTATCGGTGAATATAGCGAACAGTTTATCAGCTTGTATAGAATACCTTCATACATATTTAAAACCCACTATGTCAGTAGCCTCTCAATTGCTCATATATTCCTGATTCATATCACAGTAAAATCTGGGAGCTTCTTGGGAACTGTGAGATGATTTGGTAAAGATTTTTATTTGAGGAAGGTTTATAGTATGGCTGAGAGACCTGCAATGACCTGACCATGGCCCCTGGTGAGCTGGTGACATTGCTGTAATCTCAAGAACACACATTTCGGCCTTCACTGTCCATTGTTCTTTTCACTGTGCTGTATTACCTGAACTTGTTTATCATTTGTTAAATGTACCACTTTCTAATCCTCTTTAAAATTCAGCATCTGTGCTGAGTGTTAGATGAATAGTATAGTTAGAGAATTACCACACAGTTCATCTAATCCATACAGTATATTTCTTTTCTTATCAATCTTGCTTATTCAGACTACAATCTATGGTGATTGCTACATGTTTCCCTGCTAAACTAGCATTTTTCTGTGTAATCCTCATTTTGTGTGTAATTTCTACTTCTTCCTACTTTAAACAATATTATATTTTACATTTACCTTGCCATATTTTTCTATACTGTAGTATATGTATGACTTCAATTAAATGCTATTTGCTATCATAATTAATGATTTCTGTATTTCCTATGCTAAACAATCAAAGTCCATTAATATTTTTCTGATGTCCCATTTTATGAACTTAAGTCATCTGAAATACAGGGTCCAGCAGAAGTAATGCCATTTTTGAAGTAGTTATGTTAATATAGTTATGATGTTGTTATGTCACAAAATTACATGCTTATGATTTTGGCATAAATTACCAGCTCATTAAAAAAAGGGGGGTTATTTGTGCCAGACCCTGTATTGAGATTTTCACTTCTTATTTAAATCAATGGTGTCTATATAAACCAAACATGGTTTTAAAAAAATCTTTAATCACCATGTGTTCTGACATGCAAAAGAGCATTAATTTAAGGTCCCTGCATTTCTTTATTCAAAAGTAATTTTATATTGTTTCTCACAGTATTTCTTTAATTTCAATAATACTAAAATCCATAAAGGCATTGATTATCTTAATGAATTAAAAATCTAGCACCAAAGACAATTTTTAAAAAATCAACAATATTCGTGTATTTGTGCATGAAACAGAAATATCTTGATAAAGTATTTAACTACCCTTGCGGTTTTTGAGGAATACTTATTTTAACACAGCAATCATAAATACCTCAGTTACACTATGAAACTCCATGCCAGTACTCTTCTACTCTAGTTACAAAGGTGGCCTAATAAATTTTTCCTCACTATAATAATTTTGTTACATTAGACACATCTGGATATAACAGGTTCTGTGTAGTCACATGGTATTTCCCCTCAATCATTCTTGACCTTGCACAACAGATGCTTACAATTTTCACCCAGTGCACATTGAGACGGTAAAGTGTTTAGATGTTCAGTTTAAATAGCCAAGGTCTGAGTTTTTAATTTTTTTGCCTGAGCTGATCCCTTATGGTGGTATTCCATGGACTGCCTTTTGTTCTCAGTATCGTAATGATGGACCCAATTTCATCACCTGTAATAATCTTCTTTAAGAAGTCCTCACCTTCTTTTTCAAAAATTTCAAAAAAATTGGAGGAACTTTTTCCTCTGTTAAAAATTCAATAATAGCATGTTGTTTGAACTGAACATCTAAATGCTCTTCCATTTTGACGTGCACTGGGTAAAAAAATGTAAGCATCTATGTATGCAAGGTCAAGAATGATGGAAGGGAGATACCATGTGACTACACAGAACCTGTTATATCCACATATGTCTAATGTAACAAAATAATATTACAGTGAAGGCAAAATTTATCAGCCCGCCCGCATACTATTGAGATTGTCATCTGCTCAGTTCCTTTGTAATAGTACTAATTACAAAGCAAAAACCTGGCAAATCATACTGTATGAGGGTTTAATTTCCTTTGAAATTTACTTCAATAACTGGAGTTCTTAAATATAATAATTATTAAAATTTTTATTTTCTTTTTAATTGAAAAATATATAATGGTTTTATTTTACAATGACAATGGGAAATTACAATTTAGAAAGGGAAACTATAAATATTCCCATTGGCAAAATTTTCTTAGATTTACAACTGCATTTATCTATATTACTGTGATTAAAATAAAGTTAAAGTGGTGGCTTATAAATCTTGATGGTTTGTGTCAGGGCTGCTCAGGCAGCAGGGAATTTGAAGTGTTTTTGTTAGTCCTAGTTTTATTTTTGGTTGTTTTCTCAAAATGTGGTTTCCTGGGACCTTAAATTAATATAATCAGTTTTCTGGCCACAAATATATAGGGTACATAGAATAGAAATTTGCCCTTCTATTTTTGGCTATTTCAAACTTACTTTTTAATCAACTCATATTATTCCAGCTCTGTCTTTCCCAGCAGAAGATCTTGAACTCCCTTATCTTTTGAGTATCATGCTAGTCAACCCAGAAATATTTGTGTCATTGGCCTTTGTTCTCTTTTTGAATGGATTTTCCTGTCTCTGACACACACTAGCCTATATACTTATGCTCTGAGTCCCATTCTCTTCCATCTTTTGAAAAATATTGTTTCTGCATAACCTTTCTTTTCTCTGTTCTCTCATGAATTTCCCAGTCCCTACTAAACCATCCCTATAAACATAAAAACACATTGTTCTTACACAATTTATACAAAAAACAAACAAATCATATCAATGTGACTTAGGCCTTCTCCCCTTTCTCCCCTGGATATTCTGCTTACTGTCAAGCTTACAAATTACAAAAGTACAAGTGTACTCTTTCCCAGGCCCATTCCTTGGTCTTTCAGCCACCAGGCCAATGAGAAAGGAAACTGTGGATAAAAAAAGGGTCATGTAGTATACCTGACAAATTCAAGGGAGACCAGCATGGTGGGTCCTATGAAATCAACCACATGGACGGATGATCTGAACATAAACATTCCTGTAAGCAGGTCATGGAAGATAGTCACATCCCATAGGCCTGTAGCTTCCTCGACAAAGGTCAACCTTTACCTCAAGTAAGCCTGGGTATTATCTTTTTGCATCTAAAATAATACGCCCTGGAATGTCAGAGTAATACCTTTCTGCAGACCTCTCAGAGAACACCCACTCCATTACAGAACCCCTCACTGTTATCTGGTTCCCCAAATATCATTTCTATGTGCTAATTATTACCTATCTTGTACCACCAATGTAAATTACCTATCTTGTACCCACCAATGTAAAAGAATTATGTATCTCTTCATTTTACTTTTTATCCAATCCTAGAGATTCCTCACTTTGTTGTCTTCATTTTAACATAATTAAAATTATAAATCTTTAACTTATAATTAAAATATTTGTATCTTGCTTAAGGATCTCCTTATTACTTGGAAGTTCTATTGGTGTATGTTTGTAAGATTTAAAGTTATCTTTCATATTTAAATCCATTTCTAATTGATATTTGCTTACTCGGAAAGTAAGTAGCCATTATTTTGGATTGTGGCTAAGCAACTGACTCAGCACTATTTAATAAGTAGTTCCTCATTCCTCTAGGAATATACAATAACAAACTTGATTTAGATACTGTTTTCAAGTAAGCATGGCTATATCCGTGGTTTCTATTTCATTCCACCAGGCAAGTTGTCTATTTTACCACACTTTCTAAATGAATATATCTTAATATATATGACATTGAAATACAGTATAAAATATTTCATCACTTTTCTTTGCCCTCTTCAATAGTGTCTTGGCAATTGTTTGGCTTTGATCCTATATTTGAATTTTGGAATTGGCCTCTAGAAGCTAAGAATATCTGCCAATAATTTAAATACCTGATAAAAATAAACTCAATACTCTCCAAAGGAGTATAACAAAATTTAGAGTTTCTAAGATATCATCTATAATGTTTAGCATTATAATAAAAACTTGATATATATAAATAAAAAAAAAGTCAACTCACAGCCAAAAGAAAAATGCTCATAACAACTGTTCTAAACTAAATATACAAATTGGATTCCCAATTTAAATTTATGAAATTTCTAAGGAATTATTTCAGATATTTAGTTAACTTATGAAATTACAGTTAATTGTCATTTTTTCTGATGCATTTCACATTTGAATAAGTGATTTTTCTAATAAATGTAGACTTTTTGGACAAATAAGAAGTTTCAGTTAAAAAATCCCTTAAATGTATTCAAGTTAAAATGATTAAAGAAGTAACACTTTAAAAATACTCACTTCATTGCTATGTACTTTTCAGAATTATTGATATTTTTAAAGTTATGGAGAATTAGTGTATAATTCTAGACTAATGAAAATGGCCTCCCTGATATTTTGATGCCAAGTGGGATATTACCTTGAACATAAAGCAGTGATGAAATTAAGTTAAATTGTATTACTTTTCATAATAATGGCATAAGTAAATCATATTTATTATAATCTTCAGTATATTTTTCATGCTTTAAAAAGGATTTGAGAACTACTGATAATTATGTTACACTTATTACACCTTCTTTTCAAATTTGAAAAATAAAAAGAAATTATAAAAATAGAAAATAAATAGAAAATGTAATGCACAGGTATTTACATATTTACTTGTTTCTCTCTAAATAAAGACAACTTTTATATTAGATAGATTTTTACATAATACACCAAGACACTGGCAAAAAAAATGGCCAAAAAAGAAATATTTTAAACATATTGTGGATATAGGCACATATTGTTACCTGTGTCATTTGTCTTAATTGTGACGTATAAATGACCTATAATAAATAGTAGCTTTAGGGTAAAAGCATATAGTTATAATGAGAGAAAGTGAAAAACAAGCTTATTCCAATAACAATGGCATTGTCTGTACAATATTTATACGATCAGTGAATTGAGACACTACAATCAAACATACTTGTAAATAAAAATATTGTCTTAAATTGATCTTAGCTCTTGTTTTACAATAATAGCCACTGCTTTCAGCTTTATTAAGCCTCCCTCATTAATGGGCAATCAAAGGAGGGTTTATGTTACTTTAAGAAAGCATCATAATATAATTAAAGTATGTGATGATTTGAGTACACTCTACAGAGTATATTTATTTTAGATTAGTTTATTCCCGGCAACATAGAAATTCAGAATGTAAATGTCCTTTTGAACATATTTTAAGTTGTTTTTTCCACAGTTATCCATCATTTGCTACACAAAGTATTATAATACAAAAATAAGGTTGACATAAATATATATTAAATATAAGGATCACAATACTTTCTAAATGTATCTTAGCACCTCATCTCACACAATACTTTCATAAATATTTAGTTTCAGTTAAGAAAATAAGGACCTCTCCATTTTTTCTACAGCCATCTGAGAGAGAATTTACAGCAGTAGCTGTCATATCACGTGTTATAAAAAGAGTACAATGGCTCAAAAAAATTTGTAAGTGCTGTTATTAGTGTCTTTGGAAGATTTAATTTAAATCTGTTAATCTGATATCTTATAAACAGCTTCTGCTTTTCTGTAAACTAAGATACCATATTTAACAACATAAAAAATTTGCCCAGAATTATAAATCAACAGTGTGCAAAACATTTATATTTTTAGCCCCTTTCATAACAGACAGAAATACAAGCTTAAAGAATAATTGATTACTTCAGCACAAATCCTCAAAGATTTTTACTGACCCAAGATGAACTTAATATAATATATTCTACTTTATTTTATACTGTCAACCAAATGTGGTAAAGATTTTATTTAGATTTAAGAAAAAAAATGTTTTTAATTGTAGATTAAGTACTTGTATTCTTAATAGTACTGCTACATAGTACTACTTTTAAGTTATTTTTTTCAAGAATAGGAGAATATGATAACATTATGTTTTATTCATGCTAATTATTTAAATTTTGTAATAGATTCAATCAGTTTTTTAAGGCCATCACTTAATTTCCATGTTCAAGAATTGTGCTAGGAGTTGAAAACAATATAAAAATGGTATTTGCTTGAATAATAATTATATTTTAGAATGCAAAACAAATAAATGAAAATAATATTTAGCAATGATATAATTTGCTTATTGTAAATGTATCTATTATGTTCATATTGTGTGCTAGGGTTAAACAAGTGGAAATGATTGTCATTAAAAAAAAAATCTCAGTATAGAGAGGAATAGAAGAGATAAATAATTATTACTATAAATGCAGCTGTTTAAAATGCTATGTAAGAGAAACTATGGAGACTCTAAAGACCATGAATTAAAATGCTATGAACTGGAGCTCTGAAAATATGTAGAAGTTTGAAATAATGTTCAGCACCGACAAATGTGAAAAAAAAATTTCTTGTTTGACATTTGCTTTGGGTATTGGCTAGAACTGAAGAATAATTTGGATTTACAGAGACATAAATGAGGAAGTAGCATAGATGGTGGATGAATCTATAGAATGCTATGGAGCAGTTCCAGGCAATGAAATAGTTGTATAGACATACAGATATGTAGAAATAGTGATGATAAAAAATAAATGTAAGTAAAATAATATATATAGCACAATGTTCTTACCTTAAGTTATATAATACACAGACAAAATGACAATAAATAATTTAGAAAAACATATACAAACTAAAATACAAGTAAAGGTTTAGAATGTGTGTCTGTTGTACATGCAATTAAATAAGAAATGGAGGTGAAAATAGAATAAATAAACAAAGAAAATAAAAAAGCTTTTGCATTTATCAATTATAAAAATATTTCATGAACTGGAATGTATAATTAGCCTTCCAAAACTTTAGACTTGAGGTTAAAAATGATAAAAGATAAAAGAGTGTTTTAAGAGTTTTAAGTCTGTACTAAGTGAATCTTGGGTCACAGGAATATTATAAACTAAAACTATAGAATAATATAAAATGAATAACATATAAAAACATTACATATATGAGATTATATTACAAAGTTAAAGCTGTGATTAAAATAATAATTTTAAATATTTATTAAATATAGATGAGTATAATATATAAATAAATTCTCAATTTAACAGACTAAATAAAAAGTAATTCAATTGAAACATAAGGAAAGAAATATAAAAGCAAAAATAATTAGCTATTAGATAAAATTAAAATTAATTATTTTTTTAAATTAATCAAATTATTGGATTTAATGACTCCAATTAAGAAAATTTGTGAGTAAAAAAGTGTTTGTTCATTGTGCACTTCTTTCAAATTTTTTGACATATTAAAACCAATCCAAAGTTGCAGGAAAAGTAGAAGTACAAATTAATTTTAGCTAGCCACACCTGTCAATTCCTTTGGTGTGAGAGCTTGGGAAGTTACTAATCCTCTTTGTGTCTCTGGGGATTTCTGAAATAGGGATGATAATGAAACTTACCACAAGGGATACTGGCAGAGATATAAATGATGTAATACATAAAAGGCATAGACCACTACTTGGCACATCATAAATCCTCAATAAGTGTCTGTCCATATGCTTACACTGACTAGTAATATTTTTGCCAAATTGGAGTATTATTGGTTAAGGATTTATGGGTAATGAGGCTTGAAAAGGTAGTAATCTGAAATCAGCTTTTAATGCTATAAATACAGGAAACAACCAATATCATGGCTATAGAAGAGAAAATACAATAGCCCAGAACTGATTTTATATATGTCTGTAAACAAGTTGCAATGCCTTGTAAAAGCTTTCCAATGAAAATCAAATCATTTCCAACTAGCCAGTTAAGTGCTCCTCATAATCTTAAAATGAAATTTAATAATACAACTAGTGAAACCATTACCATTACCTATCAGAATCCGTCAAGAATAGAAGGCACTGTCAGCAACCTTAAAAACTACTTGCAGAAACGACCCCACTAGAGGCTTTGGAGCCAAAGGGTAATTAAAGTTGGGCTCTGAGCCACATGTGAAAAGTCTGTTTTATTCTTTTAATTAATGACTGCATTACTACTTTATTCTGCTGTGGCATGGGAGCCCAGCAGAAAAAGCACCACTATAAACCACATTAAGACAAGTTTCCATCAGCAGCATAGCCAACATATAGCTAGTTTAACTTTACGAGGCAATAAATATACACATTATTAAACACCAACATTGACATTTTCACTGTATAGCAAGAAAGCAGTTCACAAAACAGGAATTTACAACATGCTTGAAGGAGTTTCAGATCCAAAAGGTGTTGATAATTGAGGAAGCTTCATGCAGCATACCACCTATTTTCAATTGCACAGATTCAGAACAATTTAAATTTATGTTGCATAAGATTTGTCTATGCTAAGTAAGCTTTTTCATTATTGAAGGATAAGATAGGGGGTCTTGGATTTCTCTAAGTATTTCATTTTTAGTGGATCCACTCAATTCAAGATCATTCACTTTAGCACAAGGAAATGCTACATCATCTCTAAGCATATACTTGATAATTATATTTATCCAAAGACTTTTTTATTGTTTTATATTTTATTTGGTTGGTTAATTTTTGCTCCTTTAAAGCATATTGTACCCAATCAATCCATGGAAATCTGAAAGATGTATCTTTCTTTATTAATCTAGTCTTTTCAAACTCTTAGCATTATTTTTAGTTCCCGACTCAACTGACTTTCAAAATTTGATGCTTTATTTGAAAGGGAAACTTAGAACAGTACTCTACAAAAGAAAAATTAAAATGTATAGTCAATTCTGTACAGTCACTTCATGCTTATTTTGAACACAAGAATTTATTTGTACAAGATTAATATATTTAAAAACATAAGCATTACTAAATTTTCATTTGTCGATGTGCCATTTTATCCAGAAGAAACACTTGGTGAATGCTGAAACCTTAACCCAGATGAACCAGGTTGGGTAGAAGTGCACGCAGCGCACATACACACACCTCCAACCTCTGCCAGATGCCTCACCTTACACAAGAAAAGTATGTGTGTTTGTGCTTAAGCTAGAATGAACATAGCATGTATAAATGCTTATTTCAAGGACACTACAGATTAGAGAGAAGTTGGAAAAAGAAGAAATATTAAATGAACACAGAGCAAAAATTCAGGAAGATAGCAGAGTATGAAATCCAGATCACGTAGGAGGAATTAACCTTCCATTGGAGAAAGGCATTTTATTCATTGTAATAGAAAAGGAAGATGAGTAGTATTCAAAGATGACTTATCAGCTTGTTGGGAAATGTGGTGACATATGTTGTTTTATATCTTTGACTATCTTTGTGGGGTAGAAATAAAATTTGTCTGCAGAGAATCAGTGACAAAGGGCAAAGTTCAAGGTATGAAGAGAGAGAAACAGGTCTGAAGCATTGAAAATGATGACCTTGTTGGTGAAATACCTAGATGAAATTGTTGAATGAGTGTAGTACCAATATATTCATTCAAGATAGTTGGGGACTATCTCCATCATTTAAAATCATATATATACTTATATATAAAACATATGCTTACATAATACAATATAATAATATATACTTATATATAATTTAAAATGATACACATGTATACTCACATACACGAGGGCTGTCTAGAAAGTTTCCAGTCATGTAATATGAAAAATAGAGGTATTTATAGACAGATTTCTTTTCCAGACAGCCCTTGTATGTACTAATTTGAAATGATAATATATATACAGAATTTTCCAAGTTACTACATATTATAACATTATGTTAAAGGCTGAACAAAATTCATTTTACTGAAACATTATTAACAATTTAAATTGCCCTCCAAATTTCCCTTTTTTGGTAGAACATCCTTGTATTTCTACCTTTACACTAATTTGCAATAATTTTAGGATAAATTCCTAGAAGTGGATGTGCTGAACCAAATATAATGTTAAAAATCATATTTCTTGCATATTTTAAAAGCGTTTTTAAAAATATTTTTATGATAATATTTAAGGGTTTATGATGAAAAATAGGAATTCCTTGTACTGAACCCTTCTTATCTGAATCTACACTTCCTAAAAAGAAGAGCTTCTATTCTTTTATTTATTATTTATTTTCTTCTCCATTTCTCCATTTCTCAATCCTGCTCTGTATTGACATTTCAGTTTACACAATATTTGTCGCTTCTTAAAATAGAAAATAAGTAACTGGCATTCTCGCATACTGCCCTGCCACACACACAAAGATCTAAGTTTATGTAAATAAATATTTATATAAAAGTTTCTTAAATCAATGTTTAGTGTTTGTTATTAATACAATAAAAAATTTCCCTTAATATTATGACATATATTGCATACTATGGTTACATTTTCTTTATTATTCAATCATTGCTTCCCCCACCCTGGGTTTAATTTAATAATTATTTCAGTCCCAATTTTCCCACAGAACCTTAGAGTTTCTCAATATGGTCAAATATGTCAAGTCATGTCAGCTTACCCACCTCTCCTTTTTCTTTATTTTCTCCTCTTTCTTTCCTGTGTGGAGGTTTTCCTTTAGGTACCTTCTGACTTTACTTTTTCTGCAGTGGTTCAACTTTTCACCTGCTGCACAACTAAAGAATTGACCATTTAGTAGATTCCATTGTCTTTTTCTCAAAAAAAAAAAAAAAAGGTCATCTAGTTGCTTCTATAAAAAAGGTGTATGAGAAGAAAATATTCTGAGTTCCTGCAAATTCTGAAAATTCTACCCTTTGACTTGTATATATGCATGTATATACATATATGAAAATCCAGCAATAAATGCCTCTATTTTACATATTACATGGCTGGAAACTTTCTGGACATCCCATATATATATATATATATATATATATATATATATATATATATATGTGTGTGTGTGTGTGTGTGTGTGTGTGTGTGTGTGTGTATGTGTGTGTGTGTATATATGTATGTGTGTATATATATGTATGTATATGTGTGTGTGTATATATATGTATATGTATGTATGTGTATATATGTATATGTGTATGTGTGTATGTGTATGTATGTATGTGTATGTATATGTGTATGTATGTATGTGTATGTATATGTGTATGTATGTATGTGTATATGTATATGTATGTATGCATGTGTACATGTATACGTATATGTATGTGTATATGTATGTATGTGTATATGCATGTATGTGTATGTGTATATGTGTGTATGTGTATATGTATGTATGTGCATGTGTATATGTATATGCATGTATATGTATGTGTACATGTACATGTACATGTATGTGTATATGTGTATGTATATGTATGTGTATGTGTGTATGTGTATGTGTATGTGTATATGTATGTATGTGTATATGTATATGTATATGTATGTATACACACACACACACACACACACACACACACACACATATATATATATATATATATATATATAAAATCTTCACATCTTCTTCCATTCATCCAACAATGGACACTTAGGTTATTTCTATATCTTGGCTATTGAAAATAGTGCTGCAATGAAAATAAGGGTAAATATATCTTTCCACATTAGTGTGCTCATATTCTGCAGATAAATACCCAGAAGTGGAATAAAAACCCAGAAATAAACTTGCACCCCTACAGACAATGCTGTTAGGAAAACCAGACAGCCACATGCGAAAGAACAGAACTAGGCCACTATCTTACATCATACACAAAAATCAACTTAAAATGGACTAAAGACTTGAATGTAAGACTTGAAATTATAAAACATCTGGAAGAAAATATAAGCAATAAGCTCCTTAACACTGGACTTAGTGATGTTTTGGATCTGATTCCAAAGGCAAGGGAAACAAAAGCAAAACTAAACAAAAGAAACTATATCAAACTAAAAACTTCTGTATATGAGTATGACAGGAAACCATCAACAAAACAAAGAGGCAACTTATTGCATGGAAGAAGATATTTGCAAATCATACATATATCTGAAAAGGACTTAATATCTAAATGCCACTTTAAAAAAAAAAGATCACTCAGGGCAAGGGTGTATTTTTTCCCTACCCAACTGTCAGTAACAATAACTAATTTGCATTGCTTATGTCATTAAATGTGTCACTCCTTCCAGGTACATTTACTTAAAAATAATCATCTTTTTGTTTGCTTCTCTCTTTCTTCACTACTAGATTGTTATTTACCAAATTCTGCTACTTACATCATATCTTTTTCATATTTATGTACTGCCCCATATGTCCAGTACCATTGCAATTTTAGAACCTCTCTCTCAAACCACAGCTTCATCTCCTTACCTATGGTCTCTCCCCAATCCTTTTGATTAATTGTAGCAATATTTTCTAAAATAGATAGGTGATCTATTTTATAAATTAGTATTTTAGTAATTAAGCTCTGTCCTCAAAATTTCAGGCTGTCTTCAATGTAAACACTCAGCATTTATAGAATTTCATAACTTCATTTTTTTCCTTCCAACTTTGTTTCCTGTAATACCTCACTTATGGGATGTATGCCCGAGCCACATCAGTCTTCTAAATGAATTCTTTACCTAAATTGTCTTCTGCAACTAAACCATCTACACCTCCAAGCTAATATTCCCTAACATTTAAGTTTAGAGTTCAGCTAATATTCTTGAATATGCCCTTGCACATTTTCTGTTGAAATAAATCTTTCCTTCACTTATATTGTACAATGAAATGGCCATTATTATAGTGTTAATATTAATTGTTTAAGAATGTGTATCTTTTCCAAAGAATTATGAATTCCTAGTTTAGGATTCTTGTCTTTTGAATCTACACATCTCCAAATACTCGACATTATACTTAGTAAATATTAGTCACTAGATATGTATGTGTAATAAATACAATAACAAAGAAAATTAGGCTGTATGGTGTTTCTGCTCATCCATTGTTCTCACAGTAAGGTAAGTTGTTTTTTGTTTTTTTTTAAAGTCATCATTTTATTTTATTTTTATTTTTTGCTTTTTGGTATGTGGGTAGCTCCCTGGCTGGGATTCGAACCCAGGCCAAGCACCAACAGTGCCAGCGCTGAAGCCTTAAGCCACTACACCATCAGGGAACTCCCAAGGTAAGTTTTATTTCCAACAAGAGGTTCTGGATATGGATAGAATAACTTAGAGCAATTTAGACTACATCAAATACATCCTGTTAAAATTCTGAAGCACACAAATGTCATTATTAGTATAGGTATTTATATTTGCAATGTCTTCAGTATTTTTGTTATATCTTTAGAAAGTTAAGGTAATATTTTAATAAAAATTATTTTATTTTCAGTTTTGACTATAAGGATATTGCATTGTAATAAAACCTTGTTTTTTTCCAAAGTATATGAACTTCTAAGTAATAGTTTTGTCAACTCACATGAATTTTTTACTTGAAAATCCAAATTTTTAAATGATACATTGCATTATTAATTGAGCACTACCTTATTACTAATTTGAAGAAAAATCGAAGATGATTATTAATTATCTTGTGGTTTTACCTTTGTCCAGATCACAGCTTCTCCACCAGCACATGAGCAGCATGTGTGGTGAGTAAAAGCAAGAGTGAAATTTTCAACACAATCACGTAATAGAACGCAAAATGTTTTAAAATTTATTTTTCCTGACATTCTGTCAACAAAAACATCTGCACTAGGATTTTCAGTGCAGTTGCAGATAATAGATAACTAAATGAAGTAAGCTGTCATTAACTCAGTAAAAAACCTCTTAACCTTTCTTCACTCTAGTGTGGTGTGTCCAGATATTTAGGTAACACTGTACCCTAACTGTACTGCCCGCAGTTTATGTGCATATGGGTAGTCTTTTTGAAAATGAAGATTCATTTTTTATTCACTTGCAAATTGAAATGCTCAGACTATCTCCCTCTGGATCTTCTTTTAAATCAGATGCTTTCAATATTTTCTCTGAGGACCATAATGCAATTGGATTCAAGATTATTGTATTCTGGTATTCCTAAATATTTCTCTTGAGGGAAGTGAAGAGAGATATTGGTGTGGAAAAAAATAGAACAACACTTGTCTTTTTGATGGTGTGACAAATGATGTATCATCTTTAAAGCTATGTACAAATAAATGACATTGCAAGGTTATAAATACTGAAGAGACATTATCATTACTATTGTGATGAAAATAATCTCTCAGTTAAATATCAGTAAAGAACATCATTAAACATGAGAGTATTTTGCTATATTTTCATGTAAGAGATCCTGTCTGCATAAGATAATAAAGGAATCCATTTTGTAAATAAATATTTTACTAATAGAACTATTTCTTTATGATCTATTGATATAATACCATAATTTTATCATTATAATGCAGACTATTGTATTAATGTGGTGATTCTGTCATCATAATGAGAAGGGGAGAATACTAAGATGACAGTACAAATGAAAATATTCACAAGAAATAGTTCCATCTTTGTTTTAAAGGCTATGTATATTAGAAATGTAGGTTGTAAATAAACCCTATAAAACTCCATACATGGTTATCACTTCATATCGATAATACTTTGTTCAAAAACATTCACAGAAATTAGTGTTAAAAATGATATTAAGAGTATTTAATGACAGAAATGATGTCACCATCTAACCCAGTTTTCATGTTATTTTTATTTTTATTAAAATATGCATTGCATAATTATGCTGGAAGTGGAGGGTTTATATGAATAAAGTGAATTATTTGTAAATTAATTTGCCTCTATCTTTCTGTGTAATAAATATATATGTCTAGAGAAATCTAAGAGAAATTATTAGACAGCTGAACTACTGTTATATAGAATTGAATCACCTGATTTCTAAGTTTCAAGAACCTGCCTTCAGTCCTTTTAGCATCTGCACACTACAGAGTAAAAACTTCTTTCTCATGAGAAAAGAACCTCACTTCATAGTCATTATAAGCGATTGTGGAAAAAAAAATAAAAAGGAAGAAATACAACATGATCCAGGTAGACTGGAGTTTTAGTATGAACACTCAGTACATGCAGTAGTTTTGATAAATCATATACTATTCAAGCAGAATTCCCTCTAGGTTACTGAATGTTTCAGAGTCTAAAAGCTCTAATGTACTTTTGATCAATTTCATTTTATCACCAGAAGGAAAACTGTCAAACTGCCATTAAACTGAGTTTCTCTCTGCTATAAAGTACAAAACCAACAATTGAAAAACTTAAAAACCAGGGCAAGTAAGTTTCTCTACCACTTATAACACGAAAATGGTACATAGGACGTACTGCCGTGAGAAGGGAACGCGAACGTGGCAGCACGATATGTGTAACTGTTTCGTCTTACAAAAATACGAGGGCTGTCTGGAAAGTATCCAGAATGTAACCACTCTCATTATATTGACAATGGCGGGGTTTTTTCCAGACAGCCCTCGTGTGTGTGTGTGTGTGTGTGTGTGTGTGTGTGTGTGTGTGTGTAATTCAGCTATAAAAAGAAGGGTATCTTGTTATTCGCAACAAAATTGATGAAACTTGAGGATAATTACGCTAAGTAAACTAAGACAGAGAACGACAAATACTGTACAATCTCTCTTGCATGTAGAATTTAAAACAAAAATAAAGTCATAGATAGAGAGAACAGATTAGTGGTTACCAGAGGGGAAGAGGGTTGGCTGCAGAGTGAAGTGGTTAAAGATCAGTTGTACGGTGATGGGTAATAGCTAAGCTTACAGTGGTAATTGCTATGTAGGACATATAAAGAATGAATTATAATGTTGTCCACTTGAAATATATATAATTTTGGATGCCAGTTTTACCACACACAAAAAAGTGACCTTTGGGAAAACACACACAACTATAAATCAGATTATTTCCATTCTGATTTGAGGTTTATCTTATGAATTTTGCTCATTTTTAATTGGGTTATTTTGTCATTGAGATTTAAGAATTCTTTGTATAGTCTAGATATAAATTCTATAATACATAATTTAAATTTTTTTCTCAATCTGTGTTTTTTTTTTTAATTTCATTATCTTTGGAGAAACAAAATTTTAAATTTGAGGGAGTCCAATGTATCTTGTTTTAACTTTCATGAATTGGTTTTTTGGTATTGTGTCTGTGAAATCTTTTTCTAACCTAAACCTATAAAGGTTTTCTCCTACATTTTCTTCTATTAGTTTTATAGCTTTATGTTTTACCTTTACTACTATGATCCATTTATAGTTAAATTTTTATGGATCTAAATTACTGTTAAAATTTTTGCATATAGATTCCATCAACTTTTATTGAAAAGACAATTCTTTCTCCAGTGAATTCCTTCTGCATCGTTTTGGAAATTAGTCATCCACATATGCATCATTCTCATTCTGGACTCTCTATCCTGTTTAATTTATTTATTGTCTATCTTTACGCTTGTATGGCAAGTTTTTGAAGAAGTAGCTTAGTAGAAATTGTTGAAATCAGCAAATGTGAGTCCTCTAACTTCGTTCTTTGTTTTCAAATTTTGGGGAGCTTTTGTAGGTCCTTTTTATATCCAGGTGCATGTCAGTATCAGTTTAGCAATGTTTACAAAAGTTAACTCAGATTTTTATTAGGAGAAGGTGCTTATGCAGAACCACTGCAGATTAAATGCTACTTCATATGTGACACTGTCATCAATAGGAGGCACATAAAGCTGGTCGTCTGACACCTAATGATTCATTCAGATAGATCTAACAGGTCATCTCTTTTCAGGCCTGTTCCTCCAATGTGAAATTATATTTCCCCCCTTTAAACATTAAGTAATACGTGAGATAACACTTCAACTCCATGGAAACATATATAAATAGTTTCCCATAAAATTTCCTCTATTGTTCTTAACTCTGTTAATAGTTGTTTTTAAGTCCAGAAAGAGAAATAAAATAACAGGAAAGTGTCATTTTGCTTTTTGCTTATTTTTGACCTTTGTATTTCCATGATTATTACACATGTGGGTTGGCAACCTGGCCCCATCACTGACTGAGAATGTGATGTTCAACAAATTACTTGAAGTTTCTAAACTTGAGTGTCTGTATCACTAAAATTAGGACAATGTCATTTACTTCCTTTGGTTGTTCAGAAGAGTAATTAAATTATCATATGAAGTTAATAATAGTAGCAGTCATTTATTGAAAACCAACGTAGAAAAAATTGCTTTCTCTAATCCTGACAAAAATTCTGTAAAGAGGAGCCTAAATAAATTTATTATGTAATACTGAGGCTCAAAGAGATTAAACAACTTTTTTAAAGTTACACAGATACTAAGGAGCAGTAAATAGATTTTAAATACAGGTGATCCAATGCTAGGGAAGAGTGCCATTTATACTTTTTATGCTGTCTATAATGATAAATTATGAAGGTGAACTTTCCTCACAGGGTCTAGGGTTTGGACCTAAAAAAAAAAATGGTCATGCAATTTATCACCTTAGTTGTTTAGTAGGGAGTGAGGCTAGGGGTGAGGAAAAGTCATTGTAGTTGGCTATTGGAACCCTGGGTCTTTGTCATTAGTTACCATGTTATTTATTATCAAATCACTTGAACACTCCCAAACTTATTTCTATCAAAAGAGGAGTAATATTATTTGCCCCTTCTATTGCAGGGGCTTGTGAGTGCTAAGGGTCCAATACGCTCTACTGTTCCTTGATTTCTGCAAATTTATGAAGCCTTATGAGCATGTTAATTTGTATACCTATATTTTTGTTGTTCAAAAATTAGTTTTATTTATTTATTTATTATTGTTAGGCTTATTGAGGTGATATTTGTTAGCAAGAATTACATAGGTTCCAGGTGTGATCCTACTGTTGTTACAAAATCCAGGTGATATCTGTAATAACAGAGGACTGTAACCAGATTCACGTGATTTATTCCATATAGCACCAGTAATACCTTCACCAAATATCACATGACCTTGGCGTCATGATTAACCCTTCAATGAGAAACTTAAGATAATTTCTTTAATAGAAGTCATCCTGACTCCTTTACATTTTCTTACAGATTGAAAATATGCTTCTTATACTTGTTTACTTGGCCATCTTTGTTTTGAATATTTTCTTTGAGGTACCTTTCCTTAAGAGATTTCTTTACTTGTAATTTGCAAGTGTTATTTGTGAAGTTCTCACTTATAGGTACCAAAGAGTTCAAAATAAATAGAAAATGACTACACATTTAAGTACAAATATAAATAGCCATTAATAATTTAGTCTATTGAGTAGAAAGCCATATCCTCTTGACATGTAAATGCTGCTTATCTGACTACTCTTCCTGAGTAGCAAAGAAGAAAAAATAAAGAAGAGAGAGGCTGCTGGTGTGCCGTTATTCAATTTATGACTCATAAGAGGGTTCATGTTAGTTTCAAAAGATTCAAATGAAGAAATGTTACCATACATCTTATCACCTATGCAGACTTTCTCTTAAAAACTAATTTTAACTTACATTTTTTTCCATTGGCAATTTCCCTTGTAAGTTTTCTAGAAGGATTTAGACTTGTGATTCAATTCTTACAATATAGAATGAAGGACAGTCAACCTAATCATAAACACTAAATTGTTTTGATTTTGGCTTAATTGGTAATTCAAGGTGGAGACAGTTAGATCTGAAGATTAGTTGCCTGGTGAATAAATCAACCATGAGACAGAATAGATATTTGAAAAACGATATGCATATTTGGCAAGGTACAGATCATAGAAAACATAAGAAATATTAAAATGTAAGGAAACAATCTTGTAATCCAAAAGGTTTGAGGTATTCACTGTGAAAGTGAAAGATAGCTTTGGGGAAAAAAAAGGAAACATTTTATAAATGACAATATGTTAATCTCTGGACATGCTTGAACTTGCTTCATTTCAAAGGTTCCCATCACCTACATGAATTGAAGGCATGCCTTTCTTATTACTGGAACTCACCTCAACACCAATGCTGTAGTGGGTAAAAGTGATAGAAAATAGATGAGAGAAAAGATGGGTTTTATTGGTATTATTTTGAAACACAAGTAGCTCTAGAGATAGATGTCAACAAGCCTGTGAAAGAAAATAATTTGGGACTCTGAATGAAGTCCACGAATTTGTTGCAAACCCTTTTAAAAAATATATATATAAGGCTCATTTTCTTGATGTTTATTGTCTATAAAAGTAGACAGCAAATTATCTTCTTTCTTCCAGGAGTATTTGATAAGATAGAGTAAAAACAGAAATTACTACCTTGAAGAGGAAGTCCACAAACAAACTATTTTAATATTGCACAGCCTGACTCGGTAAATGGTTGGACCAAATATTCTCAAATTTCCTGTCCAATTCTGCACTTCAATAATTCTGGGTTAGTCTATAATTACGGCCATATGATAAGAATAACAGAACTTTTTTCAAGTATGATTTACCTAGGTATTAAAAACATAACATACATGTTTCTATTCTGGATGTAGTATGTTTCTTTCACAACTTTATTTACTTGGTTAAATGATACTTGAATAAGTTAGTACATCATTATTATAGTGAAACTCAATACCTTTTTCTCCCTCCAGGGGAAAGTGTTATTCCGCCACTACTTTATCTACAATTAGTCACTGCAATAAGCAAACCATCTCCTGAATGCTTACAAAAAAGATGTTGAATAGTTATTGTCATGGAATTTAAAGTCCCACAAAACCTAACCTTAGCCTTCTTCCTCAAATGATGTTTCAGACTCACATATTTAACCACTATCTATTGTCCCCTTCTCTATATCTCTATATGTCTATATATCTATATATCTATATATCTATATCTATATCTATATCTATATATCTATATCTAATCTATATCTATCTATATATATATTTCTGTAAGACTCATTATGATTTTTTTCACTGTACCTTTCATGGAAATGCACTTCACCCCATGACCTTCCTATTATCTGACAATATCTCACTCAAATTTAAGGTCTCTTTACTATTTTTGTCTCATAGCCCTTTGCACTTGTACCACGATACTTAGTGAACTCTTTCTGTGTTGTGTTTACTTATGCTTATGCCTGTTTCCATTAGGAGAATGCACACTGTCTGAGGGTAGAGAATGTCATCCACATGAATCTCTCAACATTTAGTACAGTCCCCTAGGAGATAATCAATAAATTAATTTACTGTTACATGCAATTATTCAGATGCTGAATATATAGTCTTCAGGAAATTACATTTTTTAGTATGACATTCTTGCTGTTGTACCTTTCTCTATTTGAAAACATCTTCACTTGTGAACATTTTAGAAGAAATGAGAATAATCCCATGAAAATCATTTTAGGTATACTTAGATGCACCAATGAAATGTTTAATTAGAGATTAGATTAGATAATAGAAGAAAAAATGTTTTAGCCCAGCAAGACTAGGCTGACTATATGTACCATTTTAAATGGGACCATAGCATTGTTTTCTACCCCGTTTAAAATGCTACATCTGGTCAGCCTGTCTATGAGTCATTCTAGAGAATTATTAATATAAAAACTGAGGGTGGTTTGGTGAAACCATCAAACTTTCATTTGGTGTCAGAAGCGAGGGTTGTCCTTTGTAGAATCTTTCCTCTAAAACTGTAGTTGGACCCTAACTCTTTGCAGTTGGGGTCAGAAGTCTTGGGCAGACTTGAAAATCTGTAGAATTGTACCTTTAAATTCTCAGTTTGGCCACTATAGATAATTTCTAAAAAGACGGAGAGTCTCCGAAATATATGTATATATTTCATGTATATGTGTACACACACACATTCACACACACACCACACACACACAAGGTGTGATTAAAATTTACGATGAATGTTTAAATAAAAATATTTATTACAGTAAAAGACATATTGCCATTAATCCTCCTCAAAATACTCCCCCTCACTTCAAACACACTTATCCCATCATTCTTGCCACTTTCTGAAGCAGTTCTGGAAGTCCTCTTTCAAGAGTGTCTTTAGTTGTGCTTTCATGACTGTTTTGATGTCCTGAATGGATTCAGGTCACATATTGCTTCTGGTATGGCAATTTCTGCCAAATAAAAACATTATGGTGTGTCCTTATCCACCCTATTCACTGGATCTTGTACTGTGTGACTGCTGGCTCTTCCCCGAATTCAAAATGACCATGAAAGGTAAACATTTTGAATCAATTCAGGACATCAAGGCAGCTACAGCAGTGCAACTAAAGACACTCACATAAGAGGAGTTGTGAACTGCTTCAGAAAGTGGCAAGAACAATGGGATACACGTGTTCAAAGGGAAGGGGAGCAATGTGCCTTTTACTTAATAATTATTTTTATGTAAACATTCACTGTATTTTTTTTTTGAAAGATCACTATAGCTTTTTATTCTTTTTTTTTTTTAATTCATTTTTATTATTAGACTTATTGGGGTGACATCTGTTAGCAAGGATTACATAAGTTTCAGGCATACAATTCTACAGTGCATTGTCAACTTGATGTATAATAAGTTCACCACCTAATGTGACTTCTCTTTCCATCACCTTATATTTAGCTTCCCCCCTCCTCTCCCACCCCCTCCCCTTTCTCCCCTCCCTAACCCACTCGTCCCCAAATAAACATTAAACTATCGATTGTGTCCATGGGTTATTTGTTTCTTCATTTCTTTTTATCACACCGTGTGTGTGTGTGTGTGTGTGTGTGTGTGTGTGTATGTGTATATAATCTGAAAAAAGTATATCTTTTGCTGCCCCTATTCTGCTCATAACTTTTATCACTTTTGATTTTGTTTTGTAATTTATCTGTTGATGTATGTCCATCTCACTAAACTGTGACTTCTTTAAAGCAAAAATAAACAGTTTCAAACTCATTTCCATAATGAGTGTCTGACTAAAAGTAGGTGGTCAATAAGTGTTTACTGAATGGATAAATTATTGAATCTCTAGAATGGTACAATTTAATGCAATTTACTCAAGATTGCTACACTTAGGCTCCATCATTAGCATGTTGAGATTTTGTGGATTGCATTCACAACATGCCCTCTCTTAAATAAATAAAATTATATCACATAATAATTTCAGAGCACTTGCTATAGAGCTAAGTATCATCTTTTAATTAAGATGGCACTGGCTTGGAATTTAGAATAATGGGGAATTTTGAGCTCATGCAGGCCTGAGGAAATTACTTCACCCATTTTCTGTTTTTTTGTCTGTAGAAAGAGAGAAATTAGGCTTTAGTTTCCTATTGTTATATATGTGGTTTTTTTAATATTTGAGAGGCATGAATATTTTATTTTATTTTCCCCAAATTACTAAAAGTAATTAGAATATATATATACACATATTATTCCATTTCATTTTTCCCTAATTATTAAACTAGAATTCGAAGATATATGCATTATGGAATATGCATTTGGAATATATATATATATATATATATATATATATATATATATGAGTAAATATTTAGTGCATATGCATTTACACAAAAATAATTTATTTCTTAGTGTTATAAACACTGTAGTGAAGATACATAATTGGCAAAAAATCTTATTAGATCTGGTCAAGAGTGATTGAACATATCACCATCATTAATTACCTCTTTCAAAAGGGTATAAAATTTGTGGAACCATTTCACATTCAAGAAATATGTGTGAGCAAGGCTTTTACTAAGAACAAGTTTAAATTAATTTCAGCTGTAGGTACGCAATTTCTAGTAATGTAAATTATCGACTGTATTAGAGAGCACAGACTTATTTTCTATTCCCATGAACTTTAATGCCTATTCATTTATTCATTGGCTCATTTATGCATTTATTTATTCATTCATTCAACAAAAATATATTGAGCATCCACTGTGCCTCAGGTGTTAGGCTAGGTGGTAAGGTTACAGGAATGAATTAGATGGTCTTTAGCTTCAGGAAGTGACCAAGTTAAAGCTTATTTTGTTGACTTTTATTAAGTTTAAATATATAAATGACAGCTCGTACATATGCAAATAACCTGCTTTTGAATTTATAGTCTTTTGTGAGCAGTTTGGGGAAGAACAATTGAGAGGAAATGTATAGAATAACAAAGTTGAGCTCCCATTACAAGACCCAGAGTTAAACTTTCTTTAAAATTGCTGAAATCTTGAGTTGCTAATATTAAATATGTAGATGTTATCTCTATGAAACCAAGTTAAAAGTATACCACTTATAGTTGTATAATTCATGAGAATCCTCCAAATGACTTTTAATAAAATCAAATGAATGAAACTAATTTATTAACTGACTTCTTAAACCCTGAATGTTCGCTGTAGGACACATACATTCCAACACATATGAGCAAATACAAGCACAGAGTGCCACTAAAGTAGATTGAGATAATGGAGCAGCCTGAGAGCATATGAGAAGGGCAACTGATATAAAAGACAAACAAACAAAACAAACACATTTCTCTATTTGCATAAGGCCTGCCCTTGCAACTAACACCAATCTATACCATTAGGAGAGTGAATGACACATAGCAGAAACATAAATTTTGGGATGTCACTGCATTAGATTTTTTTTAAAACCCTCTCTCCTAACAAGGGTTTCTAAGCCAAATGAAATGATCTGATATGTTCAACTCCATGCAAATGTGTATAACCAAAAAAGTTTGAAATGTGGTCTGTGTTGATTATCATGTTATTTACTATTTCAAACTTCTCTATAATACAATCAAATATATGGCGATGACAAAAGAACTGACTCTGGGTGGTGAACACACAATGCAATAGATGGATGATGTGTTATAGAATTGTACACTTGAAACCCATATAATTTTATTGACCAAGTCACTCCAGTAAATTCAACAAGTTTTGAAAAATATAAGTAAATAAATAAATTTTTTTCTGTAATTCCTGTAAGTTAAAACAAAGAATATGGAAATTTACATTCACTTTCTTCATGAGAAACTCTGTTTCTTGATCTTCAAACATTCATCTGACTACTTCCTATTTGGGACATAGCATTAAAAATACTACTCAATGAAGAGCTTTTTTAAAGCTATTAAGCTGATAAACTCCAGGCAGGCCACATTCTTGTTCTGATTTAGTGGGGAAATGTTACATAGATGCCTGTCTACCTTCAGTGAACATGTGTTAACTATTTCTTCTCTTAGCCAGAACTTTGATAAGAACACTCTCTTAGATAACTCAAGTTTAATTTTTCTGCTGAGATCCCAATTTTTAGTATCTCATAATTTATAGTGCTTTTAATTTTTTTCCCAGCCTGTCATTTTACTAGTTAAGGATTAAATAAATAGACAATGAATGTCTAAAAGGGCATGATAAAGAAAAGAGGATAAAACGGTAACATACTATAAGATAAAATATCAAATCTTAATCAGCAGAGTCTTCTAAGTCAAAATAACTCTAAGTGACTCTGAGATTGCCTATAAAGTGGGTGGAGAAGCTGTGGTTGGATTACCCCATCAGAGACTCCAAGGTCTTGAGGTTACCAACTCATACACCTCCAATCACACAGGGTCCCTGCCTGAGACATTTGTATATGTATTTAATACCCAGCGAGGAGAGGCGTCTAAGCGGCTTAGGCATGTCCTGCTGAGCCTTCTTCAGCAGCCTTAATCCAAAGGCACTTCTAGAGGGCCATTACCTTTTCCTTGGAACAGGATGCTGCCAAGGGCAGAGTGAAAAGGCATTTATTATTATTACTTTTTTATTGTAGGTAGGCTAGGATAAGATATTGGAATAAAAAATAGAAGATTATTTATTAATATTGGGGGGGTGGGGAGACTGGGAAAATAAAAATGTAGAAGTGCTACCTTGGACAGCGACAAACTACAGGCTCTGCCTGCATCTGCCTGCCGAGCTCAGGGTGCGCTCAGACCCGTGCAGAACGGAAGTACAGACCGCTGCGTCAGATGGCTAAATGTTTGAATTTCGTGTATTAATTTACGTTCATGTCCTTGTCCGTATTCCCACTCCAGACCCCAGATTCCCACTCCCTGGTGATGGTCCTTGCAATCAGGAGTCAAAAAGAGCTCTTTTCTGCTTCTTGTGACCCTGAGTGAACTGGATTTCCTGGACAGTGACGGAACCCACCTGCATTTGGGGCGCGTGACAGAGCAGACAAACTTCCTGGGCAGTCAAGGCCAGTATGTTGACCATCCACTCATTTGTTTTTTTGTTTGTTTGTTTGTTTTTGGATTTTGGCGGGGTTTTGTCTTAGGATTTCCAGGTTGTCCTAAGTACCTCCCAAAACTAGACCATGAAAGCAGAGGAGAGGGGGATGCAATCATCTGGCTGTTAACGAAACCCAGTTTAACAAGACACCCATCATGTAATGATTTTGAGGACCAACTTTACATAAATTCCCCAGTTTTGCAAAGCAGAAGTTGTGGTTTTTATCCCCACCATCACCCTTGTATTCAGGTGCTCATCCTTGCAGTCTCTGGCCTGGGGTCTCTGTTCAGTTCAAGTAACTCTCAATTTATTAACCAGTTATTGAAGTAAACAAATAACACTCTTCCCACCCCCACCCCAAAAAAGACAAACAAAACAGAACAGAAACCACTTATGAGCTGACTAAAAGTAGCTTTAGGTGTCTTGTCTGTGTGACATTGGGGAACCCTGATGTGTAAGGTCTGGGACCAGCTCTTCTTGTCCAAATCTAAGGTCAGTGCTATTGCTGCAAAGCATTTATCATTGTTGTTTTGCTTTCTTTTTTTCTTTTTGCCTTGTCATATAATGTTGATTTATTTCCAAGAAACCTTGTCATGAAAATGAAGAATGTATTTGGTACCTTGAAAAAGGTGGCTTTATTCCACAGATTCTATAAGAGAGCAAGACTGCAGATTTGATGCCCTTGCTTTTTGTTATTTGAGGTCAACAAGAAATAACTACAAGAAAGTGGACCTAAACAAAGTCAAACTGTTATTAAATCCTAATCCCATGTTTGAGTTTGGAGATTTCAGATAACCAGTGGTAATAGAAAGGAAACTCTCCTGTCCATTTATAATAGTGAATGCTCTAGGTATAGAATTTTAATATCATGGCTTGTTTTTCTCCCTTTTATCTGCCAGTACTGAAGAAAGACTTACAAAGAAAAAAGTATTGACGGAAGCCGACCTTAAAAGTTTCAATTAGAGCTTTTACCATTAATTATTTCACAGCAGAATTTGTTTCCATAAAATTTATAGTCTTTTATACAAATATAAAAGTGAGTAAAATACCTTCCTGAGCTTCTTGTTCCTAAACTCTATTATTTCAGTGAACTTCACTGAACTTTATTTTTCACATTTTTTAAATTACATTTTTCTAATGATGATAAGAACACAAGATTTATCCTTATAAAATTTTAAGTGTACAATTCAGAATTGCTTACTAAAAGCACAATGTAGTACAGCAGATCTCTAGAATTTATTCACCTTACAAAACTAAAACTTTATACCTGTTGAAGAGCTCCCCCCAGTCCCTGGAAATTATCGTTTAGTTCTCTGTTTCTATGACTATGACTATTTTAAATACCTCATATAAGAGGAGTCATGAATTATTTGTCCTTCTCTCACTGGCTTATTTCATTTAACATATGTCTTCCAGCTTTTTCTATATTGTCACAAATGGCAGAATTTCCATCTTTTTTTAAGGCTGAGTAATATGTCATTACCTGTAGATAACACATTTTTTAAAATCCGTGCATCCATCATGAGATATTTAGGTTATTTCAACATCTTGCTATTGTGAACAATGCTGCAATAAATGTGAGAGTGCAGATAACTCTTTGAGATCCTGATTTTCATTCTTTTATGTACCGGAAGGGAAATTTAAAAATTATATGAAAAGTTTTATGGTAGTTCTACTAATTTTTGACGAACTTCCATAATGTTTTCTATAGCAGTCCCACCATTTTCCATTCCCTCCAACAATGCCCCAGGGTTCCCTTCTCTCCACATCTTTGCTTACGTTTCTTATCTAGTTTTTTTGATAAGAGCCATACTGACAGGTGTGAAATGATATCTCTTTGTGGTTTTGATTTGCATTTCCCTGATGATTAGTGATGTTGAGCATCTTTTCACATACCTTACGGTTACTTCTATATCTTCTTTGAAAAAAATGTTCTCTTGAAGTTTTTTGTCCATTTTTAAATTGGGTTATTTTATTTCTTTAGGAATTCCTTATGTATTCGGCATAATACTACTTTTTAAAGTCAGATATATGGTTTGTAACTATTTTCTCCCAGTCTGTAAGTTGCCTTTTTCACTCGGTTGATTATTTCCTTTGCAGAAGCTTTTTAGTTTGATGCAATACCACGTACTTCTGTTTGCTTTTGTTTTCAGTGCTTTTACTATTACATCTAAAAGTTCATTGCTCAAATCAATTTCATGAAGTTTGTCTCCCATATTTTCTTCTAGAAGTTTTATCCACGTTGAGTTGATTTTTGTGTATGGTGTATGATAAGCATCCAATTTCTTTTTCCTTCTTTCTTTCTTTTTTTTTCCTTTTTTATTTTTTATTTTTATAGATGTCCAGTTTTTCCAACACCATTTGTAGAAGAGACTCTCCTTTCTACATAATATATTCTTGGCACCCCTATAGAATATCAGTTGATCATATATGTGTGGGTTTATTTCTGGGTTCTCTATTTTGTCCTATTGGTCTCTATGTCATTGAGAAATAAATGAGAATAATAATGCCGATCTCAAAGGAATTACATTTAATTATCTATATAAAGCATTTTCCATCTTCCCTAACACTTAGAAAACACACAATATATGTGTAACTATAAATATTATCAGGAGAAGATAGGAACTGTGCAATTTACCTCTCTACTCCCCCTAGCCAACAAAAATAACTGCAAAATCAAATTTCAATAGTATTTGTGGGTGATACGGGGAGTTTTTAAAAGCATTGAATTTGGAATGCCTAAACATTAAAAGAATAAAGGAGAAAAAAATAACTAAAAAAATGTTTAAAATTAAAGGCTGTTCCTAAATTAATGAAGCAACTTTCATTATGGATGATCTAAAAATTGCAAGGTATTTTCTAGTTATCTGTTGATGCATTTTAATGAGTGTGTAATAATAACCTGATAAATGAGAAGTTTTTTAACTTCTGAATGTACCTGTAATTATAACAACAATAAGGAATGTCAAAATGAGCTTAGTTTTCATTTTAAATAAGTTATTATAATTAAATCTGTCCTTGTTATTGTGTTTATGTTGATATTATATAAGTTGCTCATATCTTGCCAAAATGAGTCAATTCCTTCTGTCTGCTAATTGTAATATTAGAATTTCAGCATTAGTTTTATTTTTCTAAAAGGCACTCGTTTATATGATTCTAAAATTTAATGTACATGTGATCTCTAGTAATTGGAACTTCTTTTCCTAAATATGTGCTATATCTAGATCTTTCTATTGACCCCAAAATACTTCCTTATATTGATTATATTTCCTACTTTACAGAAATATCCTATTACTTTTTACTTTTCAGATTCAGAATTTATTTATTTGTTTGTTTATTTATTTATTTATTTATAATTGGGGACATAAAGAATCTTTAGCTTTTGGTTATAATTTTATTTTTTATTTTAATTTTCTGACTATCAACTTCTTCTTCTAAACATCTATTCACAATTTTTAAATTTTGTACTGATAAGACAACACGTCTTAAAATTCAACTGGAGAAAAAATACAAACTTTGCCAATATTTTTAAATTTAATTTTACAAGTTTATAAATTATTAACATATTAAACATATTTTTATAAATTTATTGAGTCACCACAATATAGAGTCAATTTTAAATGTTACTGATGCTATCTTGTTCTCACCTCTGACCATATTATTCTACTTAAATTATTTCTATGTATCTTTACTTATTTCTAAATTCAATCCAGGGTTTTCACTGAGAACCTCAGATTTATTCATCAAAACTCATATCACCACTCTGTATTTTTGTCATAATTTCTCTGAAAAATTACACCTCTTGTGGGGAATCAAAAATGACCATTGACCATCATGTCCCAAAGTGACTTTTTAGGTGAGCCACAACTTCAACTGATAAGGATGCTCTAGGTTCCAAAATAATAAATGAAAATTACACTGATCATGGCTAATTCCTTCTTTTTCTCACATCTGCGGTCCCCTGAGATTTGGATCATCTATGCAGAACCACTCAATGTGTTTTTACTTTCTTTCTTCATGATGTGTGGAATTCGTTACACTTATTTTGTCCAAGTCTATTTGAATTCCATTTCACTGTTGCAAACTCTTCAGCAATGCATACTTCTGAGTTCTCTGTTAGTTTTGATTAAACAGATAAACACGTCTAGTGTGACAGAAATTAAATTGCAAGAAACTTGAATGTTTTTCTTTTCCACTTTCATCATAGGAAATGTAGCAGTTCACAAAGTAGAGAAAGCAAGAAAAAGTTCAGAGCTTTGGGCTTAACATAGTGATTGAAATGGAAAGCCATGTAAATCCTCCAAGGATGTGTTCTTCCAAGAAAGGCAGAGAATTGTGGAGACACTTTACATGATGGGATACGTAAGTAGGGCCCTGGAGGTTCAGATGTGAAAGCAAACTACTGGAGTTAAGCACTTAGCTGAAAATTGCTTTCTATCATCTGAGCTAGAAGTAATCAGAAGCCAGGCATGAAATGAAGGATTAAAGCAAAATACTTTAGGTGTATATTTGACTTCTAAAAGTTGGAGTTTTATTTTTCTTCTTTCACTGCCCAGGCTAACACCTGACTCTCTTCACAATATGCAGAATTAAAGTGACCACACGATAATTTATTTTTTAAAAATCAGAGAAAGGAATGTATTTACAATATAAACAATTATCCAGAACTTGTCGTGCTATGTCGAATATAGTGTAATATTGGCACCTTTTATCTGAAGAATTGTCGTCCTAGAAGAGTTTACCAGGAGTGCTTGATCCTAAATTGTCGTGTGATCAAAAAAAAAAAAAAATGAGACCCGGAAAAGGAAATTAAAACATCCAGTATCAAAAACTCTGTCTTCATCTTTTGTCCGTTGTCTTTAATCCTGGGGCCATTGTATTCAGATAATGTTATTAGGGGAGAAAAACAAAACAACTAGATCAGACACTGCCTGGCATGGAACACTAGAAGAAGATAACCTGATGAAGGGTCAACACTGTGCAAGTTAAATAGTTTCCTAGTCAATTTCAATGTCAGATATTTGTACCTGTATTGTTACATTTGTGATTTATAGTTTGAAAACAAGTAACTCTATAATCTTCAATAACCATGAATGGATGACATTGATATAAATAATATGGCCGTTTCTATTGTAGGTTCTTACTTTCTTTTTTAGCTTTTAATTTTTAAGATTCTGTTTTCCATTGGGGAAAAAAAACCATATTCCACAATGTAATCGGAGGGTTGAAATTTCTTTAATTAATGCCTCCTAGCATATACGTACTAGACTTTCTAAAGACATCTTTTATTAAGTTATAGTAATAATGGGTACCAGTTAGTGGCCTTTTAGGGAAAGCATTTGCCAAAATTTTCTAATTTGCTAGTCACAGTTATGCTCTGAGGTAGGCATTGTTTTTCCCAATTTACTGATGGGAAGACTAAGGCTTCCAGAGATGATGTAACTTGTCCATGGTCGCACAATATTAGCAGAATTCTCTAACTTTTGGAAAGCCCTGTATTTCTTTTTTCTAGGAACTCTTCTCTCCTATTCCATGTGATTTGGATGTGACTATTATTGTACTGATCCAGGTTACTCCTTATGGAGCTGGACACATGATCCTACCTAAACCAATGGAGCTCTCTGGGGAGAATTAATATGGGTACTAGGAAAGGAGGTCTCTCCCCTTCTGCAATTGGTATCTGTAAGAACTACGTAAGCATGGGGTTTGCTGGGGTCCATCTCTCCTACATGACCTGAGGAGGAAAAGAGCCAACTGAACAGGCAAGAAAGGAGAAAAAGAAAAATTTTGATAACAGTATTTCAGTCTTTGGCATAAAAGCCATTGCAATCTTGGGACATCATGGTAATATGAGAACAGAAGTCCAAGTCCAAGCAACATCTTATTATATCTTGGCCAAAGTATCATTTTATAGTCATATGAAAGAAAGAGCCAAAGTAGAACCATAGTTTGCTTCACCCCATACAATGAGCTAAGTGTAAACCATGTTCTGATCTTCCTTGCTCGCTATCATACTAATTCTACTGAGCCTCAAACATGCTAAGCTGGCTCTTGCTTTAGGAACTTTGCATTTCTTATTTATTCTGCTGTAAAACTTATGACTCATTCCCTCACCATCATGTTTCAAATATCATCTTCTCTGTCATCTTTCCCCAACATTATTTGTCATTGCACCCTTCCTAATTTTCTCCAGCCTCCACTGTTATTCTCTCACTCCCTTTCCTGCTTTACTTTTCCTCACAACACTTTCATCATGCCTTAACTTATTTTTTCTGTTTATTGCCTCCTTTCTCACCACCATCCAGTGAAATGCAATCTTCAAGAAGGCAGGGACTTGGATCTCTGCTAAATTCCCAACATCTAGTTTACCCGACACATAGTAGGTGTGCAATAAAAATCTGCGGACTGAATGAATGGAAGCCAATAAGTTCTACTTTGGTTGAGAGTTGGGTGGAGTGGTTAACATAGTTTGAAAAAGGTTCTTTCATTTGCAGCTTTAAGATACCCAATTAATGAACAGGCATTAATGATAGATCCAGGGTTCAAACAGATGTTTGAATTTAAGATTGTATTATTCTATATCATTGTTAAACATTTTTAATGATGGCATTTTTAAATAATACAGTGAACAAATTGGGGTGACTGGGAAGCCTTAAATAGATAGCTAGAGAGTATTAAATATAATTATGTATTTATTAATGTTATTGCTGATAATGAAAAGAGTGCCAAATACCCTAGAAATTACAACTAATCTCTAATGAGCTTATTTATTATGGACTATAAAAGCTGCTGAAAGAATGAAGAAATTGTTAAAAAATGCATTAATCTCCCCCCCCCACCCCGCCCCCGTGCAAAGCAAGTTGTCTTTGGGAGTTCTAAACTTATAATACAGATTCACTTCCATACGTAATACAATAGTTTTACACATAAGAACTGTGGTTCAAGTAAGAGCCAACTGTAAATCATTCCTCTTGAAATTTTTAGACGGGAAATTTTGTATTGAAAACAGAACATGGAAATGTCATGAATGTTAAATAATAAAAGATTTTTTAATTGAAGTTTTGATGAAGAACTGATGAAAGAAGTAAACCTGGAGGTTCTAAGTATCTCCATTGTGGTCTAGAAAGAGAGAGACTTGCAGGTGCAGAAGAGGGCCTCACAGGATGGGGTGCTGACTAGCCCTAGGAAACAATTAGAAACACGGGTACCATCGTGTTTTTACTTCTTGCAACTGCTTGCTTGCTGTTTTCTCTCTCAACACATCAGCTTTCTCCTCCACTTTTCCATCTTCACAGTAGAATTGGAATTTTATTTAAGCAATCTATCTTGAAACTATAAGATAAATAAGTTTTTTAACAATGGCACAAGTATCAAATATAGATAAGTTACTGTCACTTGATGTGCTTACATTTTCTTACCTGTAAGATACTAGGTGTGCAGTCAAAGTTTGTTAAATTAATAATTTATGAAGGCATGTGTGTTTTAATTTAACATGTATTTTAAGTATTTATTAGTATTATTGGCTATTTATGTCTGGTTTATGGAATTGAAAATGAGTGTAAAAGCTCAACCCACATTTTATATATGAATTTTAAAAACTGTCTCTAGCTATGGGCAAAAAGATTTACCAAAAGTTACGGGTCTTTTCTAAATATCACACTAGTGCAGAGTACCCAGTGTCATTGCATGCATACACCTGTATGTACTGACACACCGTTCCTCTACCTAAACGCTGGTTCTGACTCTGCATCACCAGGACAGGGTTTAAGGTTTTGCACAGCTAAAGTCCTATGGCTTTTTTGTTTGTTTGTTTTGTTAAGATTCATTTGTTTTGTTAAGATAAATCTTAACTTTAGAACCACTACATAATTAATGAAAATGTATATGTGAGAGGCTCTCTGATTTCTAAAGGAACATTATGATTCAATTAAATATAGCATATGCTTCCTTAGATCATGAAATGATCTTATTTAAATATTGAACATCCTTTAAGAATATTGAGATGGCAATTTCTCCATGATTAAAAATGTTATCTCCATTCTTAAAACTTTAATTTTAATCAGCATGCTGTTTCAATCATCACGAGCTCTTTTTTCTTCAGGGAACGGCACAAAGTTTATGAACAACTTCTCAGATAAAGCTCAGAATCCATCGGGTCATTGTGTGGAACAGTCCTGTTTTAGTCTGTTCATAATTTTAGTATTTTCCCTCAGGAGATCATGTTCTCTGAGCAATAGCATGAGTACCCCATTAATGCTTTGGTGATGAGTATAAAGAGATCATGAAAGATATATGAGATTATTTGTAAATCAAATGAATAATTTTATTCTGGCTGGAGGGCAATATTGGTTTAATAGATTATCAATGTATTCCCACCCTAAGGAAAACTTGGGGATAAGCATGAGACACAATAGATACGATTTTTGTTTTTTTATTTTCACATCAGCTTTGTAAAAGCTATTTAAACAAAGGTTGTATTATTTTTATTTCTTATTTTTCTAAAAAGACAATTCTCTTTTCTCAATTTTCCTCTCAAGTACCCTCGCTGCTTTTTGTCTGAAGCTTCCCACATCGGTACAGCCCTGACCACGTCCTTATTTACGTTGGCTCCAGGAGAGACGAAATTCCTTTCCAGACAGAGCAGGCTCAAAGGGCCATTGAGTGCAAAGGCCCGAGAAGAGTTACCTTTCAACCTTCTTGACCACTTCTTACTTCTTTCTAACCCTTGAAAACCCCTTAACAATTGAGGCCGTGTTTTCTTACACATTAGGTATCCGATTTTAAGAAGAGCTATCTTAAGAGAGCCAAGTTTTCAGCCAAGGCATGCATGACTGATAATAGCTCTTCCCTCGGGAATAAGGAACACTGTGTTTACTTGATCAAAGTGTCCTTTGCCTAATCTAAGAATAGTGCTCCCACTCTATCTGAAACTATAGTTTTGTTCTTTCTACATAGGAGAACTGTCCAGAAAGCAACCAGCCATGTAATACGAAAAATAGAGGCATTTGTGGCTGATTTTTTTTCTACAGCTGTCCTAAATACATTACTGGTTTGTTTGTTTTCATTGTCTGAGTCTGCCCAGAAGAATCAGACCCTTCTCATGGGTCATTTGACCCTTTTTAAGCTACTGAAACAGCTAAACATAGATTGCAAGGGCTTGTTTGGATAGCAGAGGTCACAGGTTATAACTCGAGGTAATCACCACCGAAAAGTGCTGCTGGTTTATTTCTGACTGAGAAAGTAGGCTCCAAACAGAGAACCCAAAGACAGCACTGTTAGTTCTGGCAATTAGGTATCACAGGTTCCAATCTCTTTGAACCTCAGTTTCTTTATTTTAAAACAGAGATAATAACGTTCACTCTCGTATCTTATAAACCTGATTGTATTCTATAACAACTGGCATGTGAAGGCAATCTGAAATATTCAATATGACTTAAGGAAAGAAATAGTTAAAGCAGATGGACAGAAATCAATTTACTCATTTTACTAAGAGATACCCCAGAAAAAAGGAAAGCAGGTAACCTGGTATAATTTTGTTGTCCATAGGACCTGTGGGTAATAGACTAATGATATTTGCCAGATGGCAGAGGTCTTGTCTCCAAAATGTCCATGGCAGAAGTTCTTGGATTACCCAGAGTTAATAGAACACAAAATCTGCAAGGCATGACTCCCTGGAGTACACCATAGAGACAGTACAATTCGCTGGGGCATATAAAACTGACATGTTACATGAATTAAATGCTCTCTTCTGTGTGAAGAATATTGCAAACCTCATTGACAGACTTCATCTATGCTGGGCCAGAGATGCATGACCTTGTAGGAAGAAAGGGCTTGGGAGAGGCTCTAAGTGTCCCAGACCCCCAGCTATTTGACTGTTAGCGCTCCTATGTTGGTTACAGATGATGACAGAGATCGTGGGAGTTGTCACAGATGTTGGGAAGATAGGATTGATCTATCTATCTATCTATCTATCTATCTATCTATCTATCCATCCATCTATCATTGTTCATCTATCATCATCTTAGTCCTCTTCCTTCTCAGTTTGTTACAACTCAGTTAATTAGCGAAAAGGAAACATGTATGAACATGATGGGAATAGATGTTGGCACAGCAAATCTCACGAAGAATCTGTGTTACCCAACGTGTTTCTGATAAAAAATAAAATGATAAGGGAACAAAGGAAGTAGGAAAGCCCACTCAGAGTTATGGGATAATAATTCCTTCCTCAAGCAGCAAAGTATCAAATATTAGACTGGCTTATTATGACTATATGGTGCTTTAATATGATACTGATCATACTGTCATTGTGTAATGCCAATCAATATTAGATCACCTCACCTCACTGACTGAACACTCACCAGCATTTAAATTATGAAGAAGAGAGTGCCTTTGAGAAATGACACCCATAGATATCATAACTTGAGAGAAAAAGTCTTGCTTGTATGCAAGTGAAGACACAGATGAAGAATTAAAGATGAACTGTTTACCTTTAAATATTTTAAAGGGATCACTGGAAACAGGAAAAGGAAGGTACACGTAAATCACATGGCAGAATGGTGACTGAAATAAGTGATTTGGACTTTGAATTTTACAATAACATCCCACCTATTCATCATTACCTTGGCTTTAGAAAATCTGATGTGACGAAGTGCAAGTGAATCTCAATAAGATTAGTTTGCATTTCAAAGTCTGCATTCAAGGCTTTGCTATGATAAAGCTGTAGTTATATAACTCTTATGAAATATAACGCAGTTATACAACTGTAGGTTATACTTTCATAAATTCACAAATTGAATAATTAATAAATTACTATACTCAAAAGAGATTGTTGATTTTTTGTCAGTTACTTAGGACATTTTTAGCATGGGAGGAAGCAATTTTATCAGAATCATAGCAGAATGCTGACTTAGTTAGCAGTATTATGAGCAATATCTCTCTGGATAATATCCCTAGGCAACACCAATTACTCTTGGCCTCTTCTAGATGACCCGAGGGGCCTGTAGTCTCCTCAGGTAGTATGATCCAAAACAAATTCCTAGGAGAGCAGAATGCAGCTGAGTGTCTTACAGCTGGCAACTTGATTAAGGAGAGTTTCCCCTCCTTTGCCTCATTCTTTTCCTCCTTTTCTCCACTCTCCCTTTTCCTTACCCTCTGCCTCTCAGAGGTAGTTCTTGGAGATCTGACCATTTATGTTCACTAGATGCAGAGGACCTTCCTCTACCCCAAAGTTATTTCCTTTGGGTCTTTTCAGGTATTGATATAAATGATCTATATTCAAAGACTTGAATTGCTCTACGCTTTGTAAAGCAGACTGTATCTCTTACCTACTTCCTCTCATGTTTTAGCAAAATGACTTACATTTATAATAGCCCAAAATAACTTTCATATATATTTTTGGTTTATTCCAGTAGTATTTTTATGAATCAATCCATTATTTTCTTTTTATTTAATGGTACTACTAAGACACAACCATTTATGAATTTTGTATAAAATACACAGATGAATTAAAATCTAACATATTCTTGGTCTTTAAGGGTTAATTACTTAAAATCTGGAACCATTTTTGTTTTTGTTTTTTCTATTGCAGCCAGATTTTCTAATCAGAAGGTGGGGAAATCACAGAATGGCATAAAAGGGGAGGAGAGAGATGACTTATTATTTTCTAAGCACTTAATGTATTTCTTTTGCATTATTTCCTTTGCATGGAGTAAGTTTCCCTGTTTGGTAAATTTCTCCAAGAACAAGAACAAACACTATGCAATATTTCTAACCCCAGGAAGAATGGTAATATCCTTTTTAATCTCCTCACAATATTTTCATGCCAATAAAACTCATTGAATAATAGGTATTATCCTACATGTCATTCACTTATAGTTCAGCCTTTTCTGGAGAGCAGTCGGTGGTCCATATATGAAGTAATTGTGAATAATAGGAATATACTTCATTATTTACAAAGTATAGGCTACCATTGCCCTGTACAACTCTTACATTAGGAAAAATAGAGGGATCTTTATTAAAACCTGTACTTAATCTGTATATCCTGACATGTTCTGAATCTACATATCATGAAAAATAAGAATGATGGATTTTTATGGAGTTTTTTACAAGTATTATTGAGATATAATTTATGTACTGTAATATTCATACTTTTGAAATGTATAAGTCAGTAGTTTTCAGTATATTCCAGAAAACCAACACCATGTCCTAATTCCAGAATATTTAATCATCAAATAAGAAAGCCCTATACTCATTAGCAACCACCCTAGGCATTTCCCTGAATGCCTAGACTCTAACAGTCACTAATTTCTGTCTCTATGGATTTGCCTTTCCTGTGCATTACATATAAATGGAATCATGTAATATGTGGAATTTGTGTCTGACTTCTTTCATCTAGCGTAAGAGTTTCAATGTTTATTCTTGCTCTAGCACACATCAGTACTTCATTCCTTTTTATGGCTAAATAATATTCCATTGTCTGTGCAGGTGTTCCTTCTTAGCTGGCTTTACTTTCTATGGTTTCAGTTGCCTGCAATCAACTGAGGTTTGAAAATATTAAATGGAAAATTCTAGAAATAACAAATCATCAGTTTTAAATTGCATACCATTCTGAGTAGCATGATTTGTCCTGCTGCTCCATCCAGCCAAGACATGAATTATTTCTTTGTTTGGTGTATTCACATGGTATACCTACCCTCCCATTAGTCAGTAGCTGTCTGGGTTATAAGATCAGCTCACCTGGTATCGTAGTGCTTGTGTTCAAGTAACCCTTATTTTACTTAATAGTGGCCCCAAACAACAAGAGTAGGGATGCTGCCAATTTGAATATGCCAAAGAGAAGCTGTAAAAGTGTTTTCTTTAAGTAAAATGTTTAAATTTCTCAACTGAAGCAGGAAAGAAAAAATATATATGCTGATGTTGCTAAGATATACAATAAGAATGAATCTTATCTCTGTGAAATTGTAAAATAGGAAGAAGACATTTGTGCTAGTTTTACTATTGCACCTTAAACAAAAGTTACGACAGTGCATGATAAATGCTAACATGGAAAAATCATTAAATTTGTGGGTAGAAGACATGACAGAAAACAGTTCTGATTGATGGCAAAGTGTTGCATCTCAAAACATCGAGCCCATATGAAAACTTCAGCAAGGGATTCTCTGAAACAAGTGGCACCAAACTATTTACTGCAAATAAGGAATAGTCACATAAGGGATTTAGAGAGAGAGACAGAAAGAGAGACTACATTCACATTATTTTTATTATAGTATATTGTTATAATTGTTCTATTTTAATTTATTGTTGTTAATCTCCTACCATACCTGATTTATAAATTAAACTTTATAATAGGTGTGTATATAGAGGAAAATCATAGTATACAGGGTCCAGCCCAAATAACACCTTTTTAAATGATCTATACTAAATCTTTTCTTACAAAATAATAAGCATGTAATTCTGTAACATAACAATGTCATAACTAAATTAATGTAACTAGTTGAAAAAGGGCATTACTCCTGCTTTACCCTGTATATAGAGCTTATACTACCCATGGTTTCAGGCATTCTCTGAGGATCTTGAAATGTATCTCCACAGAGAAGAGGAAACTACTGTATATACCAAATTTGGTTTATACATTCATGAGTTGGAAATTTGGGTTGTTTTCATTTTTTTGGTGATTGTAAATAATGCTGCTATGAGTATTCATATGCAAGCTTTTGGGTGGACATATGATTTTAATTCTCAGAGTAGATTCATGGGCTTTTCACTCTCAGAGTGATTAAATGATACTGAATTTTTTGGTATGCTTATGAAAATATGTAATTTTAATAAAACATTTCTTTGTACTAAAAAGATGCTAAAAATAGAAGTTGAGCTTTATTAAACAAGACTAATATGAAGGTTTAAAAACATAATCAGAATTTCTACATACTAAGCAGATCAATGAAAATATATCTTCTATAGTTATATATGCAGAAAATATTGAAACCCCAAAATATTTTGAACCATATATAAAACAAAAAATAAGAGAAAGTATAGCCAGTTTTCAACATAACATGCATCTGTGTTGGAGTAAGGTTGGTGTGTGTGTGTGTGTGTGTGTGTGTGTGTGTGTATTCATTCATAAATTTATTGATTTCATATTATATGAGGACTGACAATTAAGTTCAAGAACTCATCCTAGAAAAAGTGCTACATACTGTATTGCTGAATATCTCTACAGTCACCTTCAAAGCACTCCCCTTGGGAAGCTGTACACCAATGCTAGTGCCTAGTGCACCCTTCAAAGCAATTTTGGAACTCTTTTTCTGGAATGGCCATCACAGCTGTCATCGTATGACCCTTGATGTCCTGAACATCATCAAAATGTCTTTCTTTCAATGTTTCCTTTATCTTTGGGTAAAGAAAAAAGTCACTGGGGGCCATATTAGGTGAGTAGTGAGGCTGTTCCAATACAGTTATTTGTTTTCTGGCCCTGGTCCACTGTCGTGATGCAAGAGCCATGAGTTGCTGACAAAAAGTTCAGGTCATTTTCTTCTAACTTTTTCAAGCAGCCTTTTCACTTTAAATGGTAAATTTGGTTAACTATCCAGTTGGTACAAATTTGTAATGAATAATCCCTCTGATATAAAAAAATATTAGCAACATCATTTTGACTCTTGATTTGGACTGATGGAATAGTTTTGATAATGGAGAATTGGCTGCCTTCCATTGTGCACTTTGACACTTTGTTTCAGGATTGTATTGGTTTCATCAACAGTGATAACATGGCCCAAAACATCATCTTACCTCTCCAAAAGGTCTTGGCAAACTTCGACCCTCCTTTGCTTTTGTTATCAGTGAGCTCCTTCAAGACTGTTTTTGCACGCAACTTTCTCAAGCCAAGATTTTCAGTGAAGATTCTCCTTTTTCTCTATCAATGTTTACTTGGTCTGCTAGGCTTCTCACAGTCAGCTGACAATTTTGATGCACAATTCAATGGATTTTGCGATGTTTTCATCAGTTCTGCTCATTACTGACTGCTCTGACCTCTCTTCATCAGTGACGCTTTCTCTCCACTCAGAAAAGCATTTAATTTATTTGTACACTGCTGTTTTCTTCATGGCATTATCTTCAAGAACTTGCACTAACACGTCCCTGATTTCACTTCCACTCTTGCCAAGTTTAACAAGAAATTTAATGTTTGTTTGTTGCTCTAAATCAAGCTCTGACATTCTCATGATGGTACACAAAAACATGCAGTAGTAATGAACACCACTCAGCAAGACACCATACATTGACATGAACACAGGTGTGAAACACAGATACACCAAAGTTATGAAACCTTAGTGAGTGGTTTGTACAGTACTGCCAATGTAAGCACACAGTGGCAAGTTCACAAACTTAATTGTCATATCTCATATATAAGACATAGGAGGCTGCTCAGAAAGTAATCAGTCATGTTATATGAAAAATAGAGGCATTTATGGTTGGATTTTTTCCACAAAGCCTAAGTGTATAAGTGGGGGGTAATTAAAGGTTAACAAGACATAGTCCTTGTTCTCAAGGAGTGTAAAATCTAAGTGGAGACAAATTATCAATCCAAATAGTAGTTGTAGATTTGTGTAGTATAGCTCAGCTGATATAAATACAAAACTATACAAAATTCAGCGGAAGGAAATAAAACTTCAACTTTCAGTAACTGAATCAGAGTGAGATTTCACTTTTTTATTTAGTGGGAAGTAACAATTGTAAGGCATCTGGGAATGCCTAATGTAAGCAGAATAAAAATCAAACTGGGAGTCACGTACAGTGGTCATTTTTGCATACAATAAATGAGAGTCACAGTGGATATAATCTTAAAGGAAGAGAACACAGTAGCAAAAGAGCATAACATCAAAAATAAAGTTTTTCTGAATACCTACAAATAGTGTATGAAAAGAGAAGGAGCAGGAAAGAAAACAGAAGATTTATTCTAAGGAAGAATAGAATATGGCAAAAGGTCATTGTCCAGTAGAGCCACGACAGAGTGTTCAGTTTAAAGGGGGGAAAAAAAGGCAACACAAACACATACACCCACACACATTTTCTTTTTAAAATATAAGGAGCCTCCTATGAGCCAACATTGTGCAAGGTATAGGGAAAACACGCAGATAGGATAATATCTGGTTTCCATATTTAAGGGAGTAACAATTTAGTTCAGGAGACATATTAAAACAAATGCCAAACAGTATAAGTAATATATAATTTATTACTAAATTACAGGTACTATGAATGCTACAGAAGTTGGAGAAGAAAATTAATGTAGGTTGCAGTACTCAAGTAAAGAATATTAAAGACTATTTTTCTTCAGTATCTCATAAAAAATGGGCAAACTGAAGAATATATATTAAAAAAACATTTATCATAAGGTAAAGTTTATTTAGACAAGCCAGGTTTTGTTCAACAGCATGGCTTTTGCTAAAAATCTTTAAATTATCTTATTATTTCTTTTCTAGTTAAAAGATGGCTAGAAAATGCATTCATAATATCATATCCTATACTTCACAAAGAAAGGAAATGCATGAGCAACACAATTCTTGAGTAAGCGACAGAGAAATTTTCTCAGATGATCAGAGGACTTATTTTACTTCTTTGGCCATGTAGATAAAATCCCTAGTGGCAAGGGAGCCTCTGAGAATGACTATCTGGCAAAGGAGATGTCACATTTTATTTCTACAAATAACAATCATCCTCTGAGAATGGGGGAGGGCCTCATTTTGTCAGAGATTAGGAAATATCTGCAGGGTTACTGAAACATAAAATAAGGAGTCTATTAGGGAAGAAAAGGTGTTCTTTGGGAAAGGTGTGTTTTCCATTTTAGTAGCCATTTTTCCTATGGTGTTTTATTTAAAGAAATCTATATTTTAATAATATTGAATATATTCAGTACAAAGCATCTACAATTGTTATTTCATATTTGCAAAACATAACTCATGTTATATGGTAATTATAAACTTTTAAAAAGGGAAACTGTACTATTTTAAGAGAAGATGAACATCTGCCTAGAAATAAAACCTCAAACGGTTATAGTCCAGCAAAATAGAACAATCATCTCAAATTCAATTTTTGTAAAATAAACAAAGTTGAAAAGTGAACTCTTTTCTTGAAAAAGGCTAAAAGTACCAATGGCATAGTTTTCCCAATAGAAAAAATAATAAATTAAGCAGATACCGGTCTCCTGGCTGAAATGGCATTATCTCAAACGGGTAAAAACTACCCACAACAAAAATTCTCAGTATTCAAAGTAAAGGAGAATCAGTCAATAGAAATAAAATTGTTAGTCTTTTGGCATTTAAAAATTCTTTTAACTTGTGTGACTTACAATGTAGGAGTAAAACAATTTTTTTAATGTTTCCTTTTGAGCTTTTCTGGTACTTGCTGAAGGACTGGCACTGCATTTATTATTAATTTTGTCTCCGTGGCTCAGGTAGTAAGCCTTCAGAGACTGTGACTAAGTCTAGATAGAGAACAATAAATAATAAATAACAAAAATAATAATTTGCATTTCTCCAACATCCTTCAGTTGTGGAAGTTAAAATGGTCCACAAATATTAATTAAGCTTCACAAGATTTTAGCACAGGAGCAAATAATGTTATCTAGATAGGAAAAAAAAAAAAGAAAAATTAAGTCACTAGGTAAAGGTCAGCTTCATAGGTTAAAATAGTCAGGAATATTCCCTATGGTTTCTCTTATCCACAAATTCTCTTCCCAACTCACCTAGCTTTTGACAATATCTTTTAATTTTTTTTCAAATATTGAGATCTCCACTTTGAAGGAAGAAAAAAAAGCCTCTAAACCTATTTGACTATTGAAATCACTGAGTTACAAGTTCTGAAATTTATTCTCAAAATTTTAATTGTTTATAATGTTCTATGCATCAGTTACCATGGTTACTGAAATATATAATGCCATTATTTTCTATTCTACAGCTGGTAGACGCTGAACTTGAAAGGAAACTAACTCTAGGAAAAGGTAGGTATATCACATTTGCTATGTTACTATGGCCAATGAGCTCAGCGGTTGTAGAGGTGCTAAAACAGACAGGAAGACAACTAAGTTAACCTCTCCCCTGCCCCCAGAAAAACAAGAAGACATTGAATAATCTGAATTTTCATTTATCTGATGACTCTGTAAATGTATCAACTGACAACATCTATTTCATGTTTCATACATTTCCTAATCAGGAACTAATCTGAACTGGTCACATCTAAATGAAATAATTTGACAAATTCATTCATGTATTTTAGAATAACACTTCTTTGGGAGTAGAGGGAGTGCTTAGTTTAGTTGCCAACTCTTTTTTTTTTTTTTAATTCTTGTATTTTGGATTTTGGAATTTATCTTTAAACAGGGAATTAGTGTGCTTTAGTTTGAACTATGGTTTGGGAAATGAGACACGTGGGTATCTTTCATTATGCAATTTGCCTTTGCTGATACAGTGTTAAATAATAACATAAATATAATAAGAAACTCTAAAACTTCAGCTACTTAGATATTGTCCTTTATGTTTTAGTGTTTTATAGATAGTCTAGCTAGTGAACTTACTTAACTAGAAAATGGTTTGTATTTGAGCTGATTCTTTTATCACAGTAAAAGATTCTATTCTCTAGCCATCACCATAAGCCCAGCCTCTTAAACGAGAGGTTTGGTGCTGAGAGAGGCTGATTAAGTGCATGAGAGATTTGATCAGGCATTTCCCACAATTGTGAAAACATATGCCCAGTAAGCCTAAACATCTATTATACCTATGTCTGAAATACCTTTATTTTCCTCAAAGTAGAAAATCTTGATCACAGATTTTTAAAAAATATACATTCTTTTATTGGGGTGATATCTCTTAGCAAGGATTACATAGGTTTCAGGCATACAATTCTACAGTGCATTGTCAGCTTGTTGTATAATAAGTTCACCACCTAATGTGACTTCTCTTTCCATCACCTTATATTTAGCTTCCCCCCTCCTCTCCCACCCCCTCCCCTTTCTCCCCTCCCTAACCCTAAAAATATACATTTTAAAGAGTGTTTTTTGTTTGTTCGTTTTCTTTTGTTTTTCCCAAGGCCAAAGAATGCAGAACTCTGTGGGGTTGGGGAAAACTGATAATGCTTGTTAAAACAGGCTGAGATAAAAAGATGCAAAATCAAGGACAGTGAAATGCATGAGAGGAGCAGTAGATATTTTAAAGAAGCAAAAGTATAGGAAGTCAGCAAAAAGTTAGAAGGTACAGAGTTCAAACCAGCTTCCACATGCACATTCTTATACAGTCTTCATCTCTTTTGCTAATAATGGACTCAAAGTAAAATGTGAAGGAAAACAGCTTTTGAGACTTAAATAACTTTTTCTCCTTCCTAATATACTAAATAAATATGAATTAATTTAAATTAAAAAATGAAAATATCTGAATAAGTTACAAATATCTTTAGCTGCTCAAAGATTTTTATTGGGGCCAGCAGATTTGAATTGTTTTATTGTACTCATTCTTGTCAATGGTAGTAAATACATGGCAGAATTCTCTAGATACTACCCCTGATTCTCAGCAAAAAAACAGAACAATAGTTTCAAATGCCTACATATACACACACAAATATTCTCAGAGCTTTAGCAATTAATGCATATTTAAGAATTGAAATAACAAAATAAACACCTGTCAAACAAGATTATGCAATATTTGTAAAAACATTTCACATTATCCTAAAAAAATGTCATAATATTTTCTAAATGGATTTTAGTACTAGCATGTCTAATATTTTCCAAAAAATAAATCTCTAATTTCTTTGGACATTACTGAACATAGGTTTTATAGGTTATAAAGGAAGAGTCAATTTCAGCAGAATATCTCCCACTATTGACAGCATGTAAAGTCATTAATCTAATAGACTCCAGTGTGAAAGTTACACCATTTTTACTTCAGTGTGAATCTTTGCACACCTGTTTTAGCAATGAAAAACTTTTACTTAATTAGAATGTTTTTGGTTCTTTACTGTCACACATGTTAATTTAAATAATGAACTAATCGGGTAATGTTGAAATTCAGAAAATACTGCATGATAAAGCCCAACATTTTAAATGTATTTACATTTGAAGATAATCTATACATGGATAGGCAGATGAATATAAATATATACCTTAAAAACATAAATACACATTTATATAATAAATATACATATTTATATAAAGTAAAAGGGAGATATAGCTCTAAACTTTAGGAGTTTTTAAATTATTTTTTTATTATTACATTTATTGGTTAGTAAAAATTACATAGGTTCCAGGTGTACAATTCTACAGTGCATCATCTATGTGTTGTGTTATATATTTATCACTCAGAGTCAATTTTCTTCTCATCACCATATATTAAAATTCAGATTTTTTTATAGTGTTTATTTAATTTTTAATGCTGAGAAAGGTTAAGTGCAACACCACATTTTATCTAAAATTTTCATGGTGCTCATGGGAAATCATCGATATCACACCTATTTATTGACCCCATGTCAGTGGATTTCACTTTGTTTTCTGTGTTTATGCCTCAAACTCTAAATATTAGAGCCATTTCCCTGACCATCTATAAGCATGTATTCTGCCCTGAACATGGGGGTTTCACATTGATGACCACAGTAACTGCCCACTAATATAATCACCACTGAGCTTTTTCTCCAATTCACTGTATTCAATTAAAAACACAGCAAGCATGTTGATTTTCATGCTGGGGTAATCTCCTCAATTACCTTTCTTCTTCTTTTTTTTTTTTTAATTACATAAAATTTGGAATCCAATAGCTTTAAATATTTTTGCATTATCTTTCACAAATTCACTAAGTGCTTTCCTGGTTATATATAAATCCACATGTCATCTGTTTTTAAAAATAAAATAAAATAATCTATACTCAAAGAAATATTAACTTCTGCAGGTAACTTGAGAAATAATTGAATTGTCATCAGAACCACACACAAAAAATCTGTTAATGGGTAGGTTCTGCTCACTGCCTAGAAATATTTTACCTCAAGACACATATTTGTGACCTATGTTATTTTTACCTACATTATTAATTTGTTGTACAGTTGCCTTTTTGATGCAAAATATAGATGTTAAGAAAATATTTTTACTGTTCGCAATGGCATTTTATTCAGTGATTCAACAAGATATATTGATTTGTGTCTATTCCCACTGCAAGACTGCTCTAGTTTCTGCGGCACGCCTCATTCTGCTTATCACCAGACTCATGGATCTGCTTAAGGGAGGGTTATGTTCATTTGCTACTCTGCCTGAATCTTGAAGACATAATGGTTGAGTCTTGATGAAATACATGAATCTTCAGATTCTGAAAAACAATTCCTTGCAATAATATTAAACATAAATAGGCCTATCTCTGTAGTCTGTAGTCTGTGATTCTAATACAATTAAACATTTTATAATCAAGTATGAAGAAGATACAAGTTCATAACAATGGAAAACAATTGGACTTAAGGCTAAATTAAAAATAATAATGAACAGTAATTATAGTAATATAATCATAACAATAATAGCAATAATAATAATAATAATTGCTAATAGCAGGAACATTAGAACATAGTTTGCTTCTGTGGTACAGTTTCTTATTTTGATCAGTTCATTGATATCTATAGTTAACTTAAACACCTCATTCTTCTCAGGGAAAACAATACTATATTAAACACATTCCTTCCCTTTAAAATGTGAGATACATCCAATTCTATTTTCCTGAAAATGATGAATAACAACTTTTTAGCATTTAGTTTGAAATATCTGACCTGGGGAAAATGATTTTGAAATATTTAACTGTTCAATGCAGCATTTTATTTTCTAACTCCTGTTCATGAAGTTTGTTTCCATTTTTATCCCTAAGTCACAATTCATAACTCCTTGTTTATCTCCTTCTTCTATGTACCTTCTGCTTTTATTATAGATCAGCTCAGTTTTGTTTCTCCTCCATTTCTAGCCAATCAAAATGTTTTGGGGGTGGAATATATCTTCATTTATAATTAACATGTGTAAGATAAGTCTTATGTAGAGATATGAAAATTTATAACAATTGGTATGCTTTCTTCTTTTCACAGAGAAAACAACTAAAGGACCCTGCATCTACTTGGTATGACACAGATCATGACAGTTTAACATATTGCGCTCATGTCTTAAACTCTGATGTCAAAATAAATGTTAGATCAGTAATATAGGCCTGTTTATGAGGATGCTGATATTTGTTTTCACTTACATCTGAACTTTTTCAGTCTATGCTTTTGTAAAATCATGTGTAGAGATATTGATAATCATGTCTGCATTGCACTTTTCAATTGAATGTGGAATGCCTGCTTATACTCCCATAGTACTTACTCTTTACAGCAAAACAATACACTTTAATGCATTTAGTCCCAATTCACTGAAACACCAAATTATAATCAACTAAAATAATATAGAAAAATAGTATTTTGAAAATAAAAGTAGTTTTTAAACAATGGAGGAAATGTTCAGACACAATTACTGAATGAATGCTATGACAAGAAATTTGGCATTTATCTCAGGCTATAAATGTCCCAACAGTTTTCTTTCTTTTTTTTTTTTTTTTAATGTTAGTGGCTGCCTTCTCTGGATTAGTATCAAACAGCATATTCAAGCATAATAAAAACAATAAAAAGACTTAAAGTTATCTGAGTAAATGCTGAAAATGAGCAGATGATACAAATGGTACCTACCAGAAAAGCTTTCCATCAACAATATCACTACCTGAGTTGTCTACTCATTACCTACTAAATAATATTGAGTTGAATGTCCAATAATAAAATGAGAAGTATGATCTCATAATGTTTAAATCACATAAACCAAATAGACCTTTGTCTTCTGATTTAGGAGTCTTTCTACCATTGATCGTTTCTCATACACCACTATGAGCTCTTAGAATTTGTGCCATTAGGTGATTTAAGTTATGGAGTTCTTCAGTGAGAGAATATTTAAACTACAACAAACATGCTTTGGACTGTTTCTATATAAATACACAAAAAAGTGAATTATAAAGTGATACCAGTCTCTCATGATTCTCTTAACTCGTCTGTGAAGTCATGAGATTCTTTTAAGAGGTCTTCCTTGAATACTATAAAATATTGTCTGTGATATGTTATTGTCCCTCTTTTTCCTCTTTTGTAATAATCTCTTTACCAAATTTCATCTATAAAAAAGGTTTCAATGATTGCCAATGGATCTATCTTGCTTGAACCCTCTTCTAAGTTCACTTCTGATTCCCTCCAGGCTTTTTAAACTCCATGGCTTGTGAATATCTCAAAATTATAAAGTCAACTTGACCTCTTGTTTTTCCCTCTCTCTATACAACTTAAACCAGCTTTTGTTCCTTCTGGTCATTCTATTTAGTAAATGTCAACAACACTCATTCAGTCACTCAATTGTCAATCCAGAAGTTATCTTGACTCCTTCTGCTCCTTCATATCCAATTAGCAACTAATTCTGTCACACTTATCTCTTATGTCTCTCTCTTTTTTTTTTTTTTTATGGTTTCCTGACTGGGAATGGAGAGCTCCGAATCCTAACCACTAGGCCACCAGGGAACCCCCTATCTCTTATATATCTTTAAATTGTTTCTCCTTCTTCCTATATTCACTACCATTGTTTTTGTTCAGTTTTCTTGTCCTCTGTCACCTGCACTACTACAATTGAAAGGAAACTGTAATTGTGTCAGTTCATCCATTTACATATCAAATAGTCGTTGAGTAGCCATGCTGTTTCAGAGTCTGAACAAAATCTGAGAATAAGATAAGGGAATCAACTCTGTACTTACTGGCAACACTAGAGTTTTCTCTATGAAACCAATAACTAGGATTTACTGTCCATGCATTGTTAGTCAGATGCATCAAACTTCATATCACTAATCATCACAATAGTTTTACAACATGGGCATGATTATTAACCCTTTTCTAAGGGGAGATTAAATAATGTTCTCAGTTTCAGAGATAACATTCAAATACTTAACCTGTCTTCAATGACTTTTGTGTTTCCACTACATCATTCAAGCTCAGATTGCCATGCTTTCCGAAGCCTTTCTACATTTGGGTAAACCGTGCAGGCAGCTGGAATACTTTCAGCACACTGGCCACCTGCTGAACTCTGATCTGTTCTTCAAAGCTCAGCCTGTGTGTTATATGCTCTAATTACCCTTGCATTGATTGTACCAGGAAAATTTACACATATTGTTCTAAGTGTGCCCTAGCAACTGAAGCTTATACTTAGAAAATAAAAATGCATCATAATGCATTACAATTATGTCCTTGTTTGTCTCACTTTTAATAATGTGAACTCCAGGAGGGCAGAGGCATTTTCTCATTTAACTATGTACTAATATGGAATAGATCTTAGTAACTTATTTTAACAGAGTATGAGCCAAGGAAGCTGTTTTAAAATGTACATGACCTGCTTTTGGCCACTCCATTATGTCTTTCTGATCTCATTTCTCACCTCTCTTTCCTCAGCTCTCACTCACCCCAAGCACACTGGTATTGTTGCTCTTTTTCAGACTTGCCAAATTTGCTCCCACCTTGTTCATGGCCACCATAGTGGCTTTTCTCACTGCCTACAATGTCACTTCCCCTTTTGTTTGCATGTTTTCTTTTATCACTAATTCAGATATGTTCACAAGTCACCTTATTAGAAAAAATTTCTGTGAAGACCCTATATATTAAAGCACACTCACATTGTCCCTTTCATGCTTATCTTGTTGTACGTTTATTCCTACAATTTACCGTCATCTAGTATGGTACATATTTATTTTTTAAGGTATTCACTCCTTTCCGAATAGAATGTAAACCCCAGGAGGTAGGCCTCTTTGGTGCACTGCTTATTTCCAAAGTCTAGAATAGAGCCTAGCATATGGTAGGTGCTCAGTACTATTTGTTCAATAAATGCTGAATAAACATGGATAATACTCAGACAGTTAACATACATTATATTATACAAGGGTTATACGGAGGACTTCACCACATTTATCTGTTGATACTATAGTGCCCCTTTTTGTTAATTGAGTTTTCAAGGTACTCCAGTATTTGCTTTCCCTGATTCACCCACCTATATGTGACAAGACTCCTCCAAGAGGTATGCACTGAGCTGTGAGGTCCAGGAAAACTCCTGTAAGACCAAACAAGTGCATCTTATCATAGGCCATCAGAGCCAAGTTCTACTCAAAACACTGACTCAGTGGGATTTTCAGAGGATGTGAAACATTAATAAAGGCCAGTGAAGAAACAGCAGAAGGACAAAAACTCACACATCTCCTTCATATTAACCAGATATCACACCAGAAGTAGCACTAACTTTAGAGAAAGAAGAAGTAGGGGAAGACTTTTGGGACTCTGGTCCTTACTGATCTTCCTATAAAAATATTGGCCTCAGGTTATAATAAAGCCTGTAGTGCTCTCTAAAATCCATGTATATGACTGGGTTTTTTGACAGCCTTAAAAAAAAAGTCTTTGTAATTGCAAATTCTACAGCATTTATAATTTGCAGTTCATAACCGGTACAGTCATATATAGCCATTGCATTTTTTCTTACATTTTGGCATGTGTCTTATTTAGCTCACTAGGTTATAAACTCCAGGTGGGAAAAGTTTGTTGCTTAAACCTTTTTGCCAGGTGCCCTACACTTTAACAAATGCAGTGACTGTGCATTTGCTCCCAGTTAGTTCCTAATTCTACTTCTGGCATAAAGGAGTGGGCAAAAGAGTTTATGAATACAACCTTGAGTTTGCAATACATTTTGGTTCAGCAAAATTATGGCTTTTAAATAAAAAATTTATAACAAAATATTTATTAGTTAATTCAGTGACCATACTTACAATTATATTCTTGTATAAATTTGATTTAATCCTTCAATCTTTTGTCAGTTGGTTGTAAACAAGTTTTGATGATTCATCATGTTGAAAGCTATTTTTTTTGAGTTATATAATTACTCAGAATGTATTTAAGTAGAAGTCACTAGTCAGTTTCACAGAATAGTTAGCCTCTTCACTGAACTTTCCAGGAAAACAAACCCTGTTCTGGACTAGCTCCACATAAATATTCTGCGCACAAAATTACCTCCTTTTTGAAAGGTGTTATATCACTGTTTCTTCTTCAGGTGCAGATTCTGATAATTATAAGAAATGGTTCTCAACACATTTTTTCACCTCCTAAACAATATCCTTCATTGATTACTTCAACACAAATTGGCCATTAAAAAATATATTCTTATAGTCAGTCCTCTTTCCACTGGATTTGCTGGAATTGCTAAAGAAATGGATTATCATGTGGCATTACCATTTTATTCATCTGCCTATTGTAAGTACTGGGTAGATGAGATTGTTCCTTCAGTTCTATGACTCGGGGTGAAATAAAGGGAAGATGACAGACTCTTCTTGTAATAAAACAAATGCAGCACATACCCTCTATAATGGATGTAGTGCTGAGAGCAGATGAACAGCCCACATCTATAACTCTATCTCAAATGTATCTCAGTGTACAGTGCAGTACTGTGATGGAAAGACTACACTTCTAGAGAGCGAAATGGCAGAGAAGACAGAGAAAGTACAAGCTTATTGTCTGTGATAACTTCGCCTGGAGTGAAGTAGCACTCACGTGATGTGGCTTTCCTTTAAAACACAGCACCTTTTTGCAGCCAATGCTGGAGAGCTCTAATCATGCTGGGTTGAAAACATTCACACCACTGCTTTCTCCACGTTCTTAAAAGTGCTATTAGTTTTTCTCCATGAGCAATGAATTCCCTCAACTTGATTTATAAAGAAAAAGTAAGAGTTTAAAAATAGATGAGTACTAAAAAAAAAAAAAATTGATTAAATCTAACTTGTCCTTTTTGATTTTAAAAGATCTTTTTACTTGGTATTAAAAAAAAAAAAAGCCTAAAAATATCTATTTTATATGTCAAGAGTGGATGTAGTTTTAAAATATTTTAAACAGCAGTTTTTACTTTCTTTGTTTTAAAAAAAAGTGTAATCATGGAGGCCTGACAAAACAGAAATAAACCAGATGAGAGTTATATCACTCTTTGCCTCCTCCCTGTTATACACGCGTACTGGGTATGCTAGGGTAACTGTTGAAAAGACTTGAAATAAAGGTCTAAGTTGCAGATAACATGTATACAGACCTAATTTCTTGTTCTCCACTATTCAGTTCCCTATGATGAATCTGGAAATGATATTAGATAGAACTAGTTTTAGGAACATTCAGGAAAAGTCAGGAGATTGAAATAATGCCCTGCATTTTGCAGGCTTGCTTACTATTATTTGTAGAAGATATTCTGTACCATAAGGACCATTTTCTATCCACAATAAATATAATATTTTAAATATATGAAAAATATAGTATCACAAAAGAAGAACACTTACAATAACAACACAGTGTTCTGTAAACAGCAGTAAAGCATCAAGAATGAGGCCATGGGACTGGTTACCCTAAGTACAAACAATGAAGGAATAGGTCTTAAGTGTAATCTTAAGAGTCTTGGGATTCCTAACTGAAAATAATCGAAAAACATTGGTAATACTAGAGTGAAATTACTTGTGAGGAGACCAGGAAGCTCTGTAAGAAATTTTTCATGAAATAATAATTGTAGCTTGGACTAAAGCATTACCATGCAAATAATGAATAATACTGAATTTGAGAGGCAATAAAATTGACAGGACTCGAGGATTGCATGTGGGAAGTAAAGGAGAGGAGGTATCACATACAGGAATATTCGTGTCTGCAAATAGCAGAAGATACAACTTAACAGTTTCCTAATAAAAGTTATTAGTTGTTTTGTTTTGTTTTGTTTTTCTCATATAATATGCCCAGAGGTAAGGATTACAGAAACTCATCCATGCCACTGGAGATCCAATTTTCTCTAGCCTTCCTCTTCACACTCCTTGATGTGTTTCCTTTTGCTTTTGCTTGTAGCCTCATTATCATGTGCCTATCTTATTCTAGGTCTCACATCTACCTTCCAGGATGGAAGAAGAGGGAAGGGGAAAGGTGGTACCTTAGAAATCCTGTTATATGTCATTTCCCAGCATTGTGTCACATGATCAATAAATATTGAAAAGCAGGCTAAAAAAATTAAGAGTTTTAAAAGCCTATATAGCCTTTAGGGGAGATCTAGGAAAGAAATAAGAGAATTGCATAGATGATAGGATTTCTCAACCTGTGTTTTGTTCCAGAGACTTACAGAAAAGTGGATAATCACTGAAATGGAAGCCTTGAACAGGTGGGAAGGGGTGGGAAGAGGTACGTAGAGCAGAGGCAGAATGACTATTCTTAATATAATGTAGAACATGTAGGTCTGCCATCAATGTAGAAAATGATAGCAGTGGGTGCAGATATGGTCTAAAATAAAGAAACCTAACAGCACATTGCAATCTCTAACTACATGAAGCACCTACTTTTAGTGCTATCAATGGCTAGAAAAAAAAATTCACTGCAATGATCATCCCTAGTTTCATCCTTGTCTTTATCACTTCCTCTACTTATAGTCAATGAGTGCTATTAGCACAGTACACTAAGATAATACCATTTTTCTTTACCTCATTACACATGTATAAATAATTCTTCTAATATATAGCACTTGACTTACATAAAATCAGCTGTATGCAAATTGTGGCATAAAGCACATAAAATGAGTTTAGAGATGTGGGAAATTTTGGCATTGTGTAAAGAGAGCTAAATCACAAAATAGTACAAGCCGAATGCCAAGTGAATCACGTTCCCTGGTGATGTACAACTTGGTGGCTTTGAGCACAACACACACAGTGGTTCCCCAGAGGATAAAGAACCTTGCTTTTAATTTCAAGAATGTCTATGTTTCTTGTTGCTTCAGATCATGATAATTTGGTATTATTTGCATCATTCCTTATTTTATTACATAATAATTAGAACTATTAAAAAATGATTTAAAATCCATTCCAACACATAAAAGAAAGCATAGTAAAGCTCATACAATGTTTGTGAATAAATAGGTTATTCTAAAGATTAATGCTTATGCCAATTTTGTGATAGAAAAGTGTGTAGTGTTTTGCTAGTGCTGTTAATAGGTTTAGGGGAGGCATATTTCTGAAGTGCACATCTCTGAAACTGTCTTTTGGTCACTTTCATATGTAATAAACATTGCTTCTTTTCTAGCATCAAGAAATATTTACATTTAGGAAAGAAATACTGAGCCACAAATAAACTAAAAATGTCAAAAACGTGAAAATGAACAATACAATAGTCTCTGTACAATGGATTTTTTAAAATGTAAATAAAATTAGCCTTATATAAATAGATATCTTCAAAGAAGAAATAAAACTAGTTAGGGGCTAAAGGCATAATAAAGGGCAATAATTTGAAAAAACTGTGTAAGATCATTAAAAAGTTAATAGAATCATTATTATTTTATTTTACATTATTGCTTTAATATTCCTGATCAACTGCATACTGTTAGAAGTAAGTGGATATCATTCAATCTATTTCTAAATACTTATACTTATCTTTATAAGCCATAAACTTTACTTGGTTATAGTTTGAAACTATTATAAAGCAATCCTTGTTACTATTTTACACATTTATTCATTTAATGATTTTTTTTTTTTTTTAGATTTGTTTGGGTTGAGATTTCTAGAAAACAGACTTTGAGATGGAGATTTTTGTGCAAAAATGTTTTTGAGGAGTCATCTGAAGTTCAGTACCTGTTGAGGAATGAAGAAATTAGGATCAGATAGAGAGAAGTTTGGGTGGGATACAGTTACAACAATAGCCTCAGCTGATCCTATGCAGAGCTCTGGACTGTGATAGCCTTTCAACATTGTCCTGAGTTAAGGTGAAACAATAGGACCACTACATTCTCAACTCAACAGCTCACTGGCTTGGTATGCACCAGGGAAAGAGGTATGACCTTGGGCAAAATGTCTCTCTTCAGCTGAGGGCTGGTCTTGAAGAAGAAATCAGCTTAGCTGCATTGCCAGCACTCCCAGCAGCTGGAGGATGAGGATGCAGTCTGGCTGGGGTTCTAGGATCTGAGAGATATACACCACAGCATTCATTACAGGAACCACATTGATTTCAGAAACGTTTTATGTACTTGGAAGAGTAACTGGACAAAATTGAATTAGATACCTGCCCTTATGGAGATTGAACTCTTTCATTTTCATTAATATAAATTGCCCCCAATTTAGTGCAATTTGCCTTTTTTTTCTTTTTTCTTTTGTATATAAACACCACAGTATGCTGGATTAATTAATTACTTTGTTATGTCTGTAGGGCATACCTTTACTGTGTTTCCATTTTTATGGTATGGATTATTTTGTTTGAGCACAGTTTTTTAAAAAGAAACATGAGACAGGATTTGATTTTATAAAAAGAATATTCCACATGGAGTTACTTCATATTTTAACTTATATTTTAGAAATATATAAAATTTTATTTCCCTAACTTTGTTTTATGCTATTTTTTTGAGTTCTTTCTGGTTTATGTACTATTTGACCTGTTCATCATCTGTAAGATTTAAGAGGTAAAAGCTCTGTCCTTAATTCTATCTGTGACTGTCACGGAGTTCATGAAATTCATATTTAATATTGCACTAAGTGATTTATGATGCTTTCCTTGTTTTTTCTCTCCATTTTCCAGTCTTTGAAAAATTAATATTTGTTGATAAACCTAGATTATTTTTGCACAAGAATATTAAGAACGGATATCTGATTTCATGCAATATCACTTCAATTTTATTCTATAATCATTTTTACAATTATTTAAATAGTTTTATGTATTTCATAGTTATATGAGTACCTTCTATGTGTCAGTCATTGTGTCTACACTGAGGAAAGACCATTCAGCAAAAAGGTCATAATACTTATGCTATGGAATTTTTAGTTAATTAATTTTATTTCTGATCTTTTTATATATTCAGTTTTGTCTTTCTAAGTTTATAATTTGATTTGCTCCTGGAACAGATGAAAATTTCACTAATTTTTAATTTAAATTTTAAAAGTTCTTATAATATAATATAATATAATATAATATAATATAATATAATATACAAATACAACATATTATACAATTCTTGAATTACCATGATTTTCTTCATAATGCTCCCCAAACTTTCTTTTAATATTTAGAGTTGCTGAGGCAATGCCCAAGATTAGCTTGAATTTTGTTTCTTGGTTGGGAAACTATTTTTTCCTGTTAGAACACTTGCAAAATGTTCTTTTATACTAGAAATGACCCTTAGACATATTGTAGCAAACACATTGTTGGCTAAGGAAGTGGGTAGAGGATATATCTCTGGTTAACATAAGGGAAATCTTCCTTTGTTAATTAAACTTGTTTATACAAAAATGTGTTTCCCTCATTAGGCAGACATTTGTATCAAAATTAGAGCAACTGTTCACACAGAATGGAATTTTTTGGACAGTCAAAGCTTAAGTAATTGTGTTTAATTGATGGCATTTATACTTTGTAAATAAATGAATAAAAAACTCATCAAGTAAAACATTCTAAAAACCAAATTATTATGGAAATATTTCCACATTCATTGACTTAATAATTTGGTCCATGAGACAACTTATCATTAATTGTATAATGGAATCACAGAACATTTGGAAGCAAGATTTGCAATTATACTGATGGCTTGGAAGATCTCATTACATTCTAACCAGCAGTGCATGAGGGTTCCTTTCTCTCGTTGATCTATTTCTGATGGATTAGCAACTCAATCTCTTTCCAATATAAGGAGCCCAGATTTGTTATGATGTAATTAATGTAATCAATCCAGTTGTTCTTTCCTTCTCAATTTTCTTCCTCCTTCAGTAATTCCTTTGTTTTTTTCTCAATGGATGTTAACCATTACTAGCTGATTTAATTCCCTACTCATGAGAATATTTTCCTACTTTCTCATTCTTCTCAATTTTCTATTTGAGCCAAGTTATATTTCATCTCTTGCATCAAACTTTCCACATTGTTTGTATATAACCTGTTCTCTTACCTATCTTATTGTCAATAGACATAACTTTTGTGTCACTTATATACTATATTAATTTGTAATTAATTTTATAGCTTTATTTTCACTAAGCACAGTAAGTTCTTAGCAAACAGGGAGTATTGGTAATATTATTTATAATTCCAGTGTTGAGCATTAGACCTTACATACAATAATTTTCTCAATAAATACATGCTATATGAAATTATGTATTAAAGTGTTTCTTAATTATATTTATAAATATATAATTATTAGAAAAAGTAATAGTAAAATATTCAAAGAAGAAAAGGGTTTTTATCATATTGCACATTAAAGAATAATACATTTTTGAACAAGTTTTTCAATTATTGTTTCTGGATTTGTTAGCATGATGTCAACTGCTAAAAAAACTCCCAAATTTTAGAGGACTAACACTACCATCTTGTTTCTTACTTCCTTACTTTTCAATGCAGTGTTATTAAAAACCCGGGCCAAACAGGAATGAGAAGGACTTTGCTCCATGTAGTTTTTCAGTGATTTGGAGTGATGGATATTGCCATTTTCAACACAAGGTTCCTAACTTTTCCTTGGGAATTGACTTGTGGCTGGTGGAAAAAGAAAAAGAATGGAGGAACACAACTTGAAACACATGTTTATGAGTGAAGCCTAGAAGTGGTTTGCTCACATTCAAATGCCAGGCTCAGTCACATGGCTACACTGAATTGCAATGGGGTCTGGAGACTGTAGTCCCTTTCTGTGCATTCACCGCCAGAAAAAAATTGCACTTAAGTAATGGAATCTGGATTTTTGACAGACAAGTCTTCTGTGGTACAGCATCCATTCAGAATTTATATTAAAGTAATGTATATTTAAATATCTGGGAATAATTAACTATTTCGATATTAGGGGTTTTTTTTAACAAGTCAGGGGTGCAGATACATTAAGATAAAGGCATTTTTCTTTTCTTATTGTTGCAAAACAAAGCAAAATAAAACAAAAAATAACCAAAGAGTGCTCCTTTTTTCTTTAGCATTTTTTCCAAGTTACTATATTCTTGTAGAACTTTGAACTCTGAAAAATATTTAAAATCTTTCATAAGCCAAGAAGTACGCAACTAAGAGGATCTTTAACCTGTTTCACAAATTTAAAATAGAATGAAGCATTTCTGTGAACTTTGCTAAAATAGATTTAGTTTCAAATGTATTTAATTATTAAAGGGTATAAAATTCATGAACTCCCAGCTGGGTTCAGCCCAACTCTCCAGGAATCAGACCCAGTGCTCTGCAAACAGCCCACTCCTCTCTGTACCCACTGGGTTCTCATTCCTCGGCTCCTCAGGAAATTACTTTTCTCTTCCAAATGGCTCCCTAAGCTCTGCTAAACATAAAATAGTACAAGAGTTTTTAGAAAAGGAAGTTAAAAGTACAATGGAACTAACACCTAATACATATTCAACTTGTTTTTACAAAGGCTATTTAATATAGTTGGCAAAAAATAGCAAGATAAATTTTATTTTTTTAGAGCTTTTGACTAACCAAATCTCGCCAAGTGCATGGCCACATATCGCAACAAGAGACCTGCTATTTAATATGCAACACTGCCTTCAACAGACAATTAGAGATAACTCATGACCTGTACATTCCTGATATTTACTAATGACAATAAACGTAAGTGTACCTTATTTGAACACTCTCAATAACTGAGATACTCAGATCTTAGGTTGAGACTTTTTGTGAAGAAGTCTAATTTAAATTGAAGAGGATGAGGTGGGCAGATTTGAGTGAAGTTTGTCTATAGTCAAAGAAAAATTAATAATATTTAAGATCCTTGAGATACTGTTATACACATTGTATAATGTTAAGTGCTGACCTATAACATACTGAAAACGCTAATAAATTGATTATTGAGTTCAAGGCTGCATAAAGTAATTTTACTTCACACCTTTAAATTTAAAAAACAAAACTCTTTTTACATTCACAATACCATAGGGTCAAGCACATTGTTTAAATCCTGGTTTTACGAATTATAGGCTATGTGTCTTTAGACAATTTACTTAAGTTTTCTGTGCCTCAGTTTCCTAATATGAAAAATATGAATTACATTTTTATTACACCATACATTTACTATGCAAATGAAATAAACTCAAATAGATATTGTTTAGACCTGTTTCATAATACGGTGTGCTGTAAATGTTAATGGACATTGGTTCTATGGTACATTTTTAAAATTTTAGAACACTCTTTATTTCAATTTCCTGGACAGGGAAATAACAATCCTCCTTTGGGCTAGAATTTTTGTCTCCTGTTATTTTGAATTTACAGGTGTTGACCCCCAACAGTGATGACAATAATTTGGCACACACCCAATTCCATCCCCACCTTTGTCCCTACTCCCAAGTCCGGTTCCTTTAAAAACATTATTAGAAATAAAATGTTTTAGCTGAAGTCTCAAATGGTATTTGAAAAGGAAATTTAAAAAGAATAGTTAGTAAAGTAATCTTTGACAAGCATGTTCACGCAGCACAGAGCCAGGGCTGCTGAGAGAGAGGAGGGCGGTGGTTATTCAGGGACAGGAAGGACGGGAGAAGAAACTTCCTGAATATTGAAGAACATTAACGTACTGGTTTCTACTTAAAATGTGAAGTTAGGCTGCATATCTTTCTTATTTTCTTTTCTTTTTAATTTTTTATTGTCAGACTTATTGGGGTGACATTGGTTTGCAAGAATTCCATAGGTTCCAGGTGTACAAATCTACCATGCATTGCCAACTTGTTGTCATTTTTTCCTACATAACATGACTTGAAGAATTGATTCGTGTTATCTGCAAAATAAGATCTTTAAGTTATATCATCCAATAAAAACGGGAAAAATAGGTTAAATAAAGATAAATAAATGTTCTCTGAGCATCTACTCTATCTTATAAATCTCAACAATAAGGAATTAGCTTGGCTATTTATCCCAAACATGACTTTGGTTAACATCTCGATATAAAGAATGTATTTGTGACGTTTCTCTTTGACAAAACTGAGAGAGTTAAGTTACAGTACTAGACAGGCCAAACCTTAGAACGTCTGCCGAGCATTCTGGGAAGATCTAACTCTAATCTACCCTCTGATGCCTAAGCAAAAGTGTGTTGGGCCTCAAGACTCTAGCACAAGGGCTGTAAAATCATAGATGGGCTAGAGAGGCACTGCCTAGCAGGCTATAAGAAATAATCATTTTTAAATGGCATTCGCTCTTTCTGGAATTTTAATTAGAAAACATAAACTTAGTTGTTATAAAGTAAGAGGTTCAAAGCTGAGGATACCTTGGGAAAGAGTTGCGGTCACTGAAGTTATTAAATGTTGATGTCTGCAACTACTGACTTTTTTAGTCCCTCCCCGCCCCAGCCTGCATTCCCGAATTACCTACCCCTCCTCGGGGGTAAGTTTCTAGCAGCCATATTTTATTGGGAAGCCCTCCTCTGAGGTCACATTTACAATTGGACACTTTCTCCCAAGGTAGAATTAGAATTAAGAGAAAGGCAGGTTCTTCATATTATTGGACTGTGAACAGGCTTAAGAATTTGAGTGGACGTATTTCATCACATAGAAAAGGGAACAGAGAAAATTCTTCCAGAGAGAGGGGAAAAAAGAAATATACAATGAGAAATAAAGAGGAATGTTCAAGGCAAAATACTCCCGGTACCCTTCTTGGAAATCGCCTGCATATCTGCCTTGGGAGTCTCACCTGGGTACATCTTTAATATTCCTCCCCTCCTAAAATTTAGCTGTCTTTTGTTGGCTCTTGTTATATGGAATCAGAAATCCTAATGTAAAGATCACAGTTTTGGGGGAACGTAGACTGTAAAAAAAAACAAAAAACTAGGAGATAAAGACCGGAAAGAAATGAAATGTTATCAGTATGGTATTGGAGACTTCGGCAGCAGAAGCAGAAATACTGTGATAAAGCCCATGGAACCAAAGAGAAAGACTAACTGGTTCTCAGAGCTGCCTCATTCTATTCAATTCTATCCACAGATTTTCTTAAAACACTTGCCACCCTTTTTCTTGAGGCAGTTTTAGGAGGAAACTGTTTCATGCAATGCAAATAGATTAAGTGTAAAGTTATTGACTACAGGGCCTTTAAACAGAAGGAACGCTCTCTCAAGTGCATCGATGCTCTTACATTTGCCTGAGTGGGTCAATCAAATTGGATATATAAACTGCAATAGCATGCATGCCTAATTAGCAATCTCGAAGTAAATATTATACTCAGACATTCTCCAGGCAAAGCGTATCACAGAATGTAGAGACATTCTTATAAGAAGAAATGTCTCCAGATTAAGAAAAATGTAACATAAAATGTGTTATTTCAAATCTTGTTCATGGAGGATTCATTTTATGGACATATTTCCTTCCCAGTTAATGTGTGAATAATACCATTAACTTCCTTCTGATATTAAAAAATGGATACAGAACAGAATTTTTCAGAGGAATCTGAATTCCTTTACCAAGAATCTATATTAATAAATAAGTAAAAAATAGAATTTTTGAATGAGTGTAACTTTTCTTCCACATTAAGTCTGGCATTTTAAATTGTTAATTATCTGAAAAGAATAATGTTTTGTGTCTTAGGGCACAGACACTTGCATCCAATTGTGTTAGAACACAGCTAATTAGATTTCTAATGGTTGCAGTATCTGTTCTTCTTCCTCTTTCTAAGTCTATTTTCCCCGTCCATTATCAGTTTAAAGTTTGCCAAAGAGGAAAGCACAAGGGCTACTTAAAATAATAGATACATATTTAGGCTGGATTCATATGGCTTCAAGATTTTATTCTGAATGTTTAAATTTGTTTTATTGAAGCATAACACACACACACACACACACACACACACAATTGTTGGTATATAACTTGGTGGAGTTTGCAAATTGAGCGTACATGTAATGACAACCTAGCTCAAAACCCTAACCTTCCTACTGTCCTATTTTAGACACAATTTATCCTACTCCCCAGAGTTAAGAACTATCCTGGCTGTACATAGATTAGTTTTGTCTGATTTGTTGTTGTATAAATACAGCTAAACAATATATATACTTCTTTATATCTGGCTTCTTTCACTCAGTGTTATGTTTGTTAGGGTCATCCACATTCTTGCATGTAGCTGGAGCTTGTTTATTACATTGCAAGTATTCATGATGCAACTACTGTCCACCATGTGGATATCCTACAACTTATCCATTGGCAGATGATGGGCATCTCCTTTACTCAGGTTTTAAATCTATGTGCCTATGCATAAAATTTCATTATTTTCACATAAGGCAGAATCTTGTGTTTCAGCTCTAGCTAGATCTTTTCAAAAAATTTGAATAGCTAAACGATTGAGTACTACATTGTAGGATATTGATCCTATCTGATACAGATAGATAACATTATATCAATACACATAGTTCAGTACCAACTCACCAACCACTTCACTACGGCTGTCTCTTAAACTACTTCTTTCTTTAAAAATTTTTTAAAAAGAAAATATATTTTGGAATTAAAGGTTTGATCTGAAAATTGTTGAGTTTGCATTTGAAAATTGCTTGTTTTGGTTTTTTATACAGAGATTTGGGCTTCCTTTCTCTTTCAAAGTATAGTTTCCTCTAGCTTTCTGGGATTAAATATTTTATCCAGCTTGAGTTTGTGTACCTTATAGTGTTTCCTCAGCAATGAGGCAATCTCATTACTTCCTATCTCTCCTTGGGCTGCCCTCCTACTCCACTGCTGACTTCTGGCCACTGAGTACTGGGCACTCTAAGCTGTGGCCACCTCTGCACTGCAACTTGGGAGGAGCCAATTTACCCAACTACACTGTTTCCTCAAGCAAGTCCACCAAAAAATGAACTTTTTCTAATAGTAACAGGTAGGTCAATTTCAGAAAGAAATTACAATGTACACCAGAAACATAATTTGAAGAAGATTGGGTACAAAGTAGTGAGGAAAGTAGGGTCTACTTTCCTAATGAGACTACTGGAGTTTGAAATCACACTCAACCTTGGGTAAGTAATTTTACGTCACTATGCCTCAGACTCGTTCCAACTGCAATTTCACTTCACAGGAGAAGGCAGTTGAAGGTTAATACTTCATCAGGAGAGGTGTCCCTGCTCTTGATGAGACATGACAGTCCTCAGTTTCCTATGTTCTTTCTTGTGGAAGCCTCCTTCCTTCAGAAGTCTGTTTTCTGAAAATATTTACCCCATGGAAAACAACACAGCCACCAACTAACTACAACCTTACTTGTAAGGAGGGCTCACTTGCTGGATCCATTTGACCCCCCTGATATGTTGTTCAGTGTGATTCATTCAGTCTGAAGGAGTTACTTTGAGAAGTCACATGGAGAGCCAGTGATGAGTAGTGCCGAGGAGGTCGGCAGGGTATCCAGTTCCAGCAATTGGCTCTTGTGTCGAGGGCAGCTGGGATATCTTGTTGAATTTCATTATTATGTACTTTTGGTGAAATAATTATTAAATAGTTGTTGTTTTCTCTAAGTATGTACAGTTAACAAAAAAACATTACCTTTGACATAGTTGTATAAATTAAATCCAGTTAAAAAAAGAAATAGTATCTCTTTTTAAAAAGTTATTCATGCTTTCCATTGAGCAAAGCAATCTTAACTTATTGGGAAAAAATGTTGTATTTTCTGTTTTGCTTATGGTACAGGGATCTACCATGATAATGAAAGCACTAAATATGCCTTCATTTGTTTCTGCAGGGAGAGTATTGTCCTGCAGCTTGTTTTGGTTGACAATTCTTCTCATCCCATTTTAAACCATGTTAATATTGTGATGAATCTCATATTATCTACTATTTCAAATGTCAATGGCTTAAATATCCATAACATTTAGAGGTTGTTGATCATGTGATTTTTTTTTTTATCTACTAGTGCCATGTACAATGTAGGTATTCAGTATCCATTCGCTAATTGACCTATTCAATTTTTTCTCACTAATCAGTGAAACCCTGCATTAAAATACATAAATTTCTCTAAATTGCATGATTTTTAAAAATAGAAGAGGATCAATAACCTACTTTTTAAATGATATTAAGTGGTAAATATGCAACTTAAATCTTTTTGTTCTAATATTAATCTCATGTGTTGGTGATTAGATGAACACACATACGAGTGAATGATCTCCTTTCATGCATGCAGTACTCTCCCCTTTGGATCAAGAAATAGAAATATTTTCACAGAACACTCTAAGCAACAAATACTTATTTTTAAAACATCTGCTTTGAGCTACTCACTGTCATGGTTGCAAAGGTATAGAAAGATTAAAAGGCTAGATTCCTGACATCAATGACATGGGATATAGCTTGAGGACAAGTAACCAGTTTAATTAATTAAGTGACCCCACCTGATGTCAGCCTGGTGGCTAGATCATCTGTATTTGTTGGAAGACTAGTGAAGTCTCACAACATAGGTGAATCTTCAGTTGAAAATTGAGGGATGAAGTGTGATTTGGCAGGTGAACTGGTGGGACAGTGCATTCCAGGCCGAGGAGAAAGGATACAGAAAGATGAAGAGGCATGAAACAATGGTGTCCTTAAGGGATGGTATGAAATGCATCAGCACCCGTCACTGCTGTTTAAGATGGGGTCCCATGATGCCTGTTTCGCAGCTTCCTGGATTTGCAGACTGAAAGAGTAGATTCTTGTGAAAGTGTCAAAGTGCAATTTGGCTTCATTCTTAACCTACGTTACCCACTGTAACATTTGGAAAGTAAACTATTTGGGGTTATATGTACATTATTTGCACAAAATTGATTTAAAAATACTAGAGTCTTATTTGGTTAGCCAACTTTTGTACTTACTCTCTATTAGATTTGTGGTAGGAAAAAGGATTATTGATAGTATACAGGCACACTGATCTCGGAAAATATTATTAATAAGTGAGCTTGTAGTTTGTAAAGGTCATTGTCAGGTCACAGTTCAATCTGCTGGTGATAACAAAATGGTTCTACTCACCCCCTGTCCCACCCCCAAAGAGTTCTTCATTGCTGTGGCTGGTAGTAAGGCCATAATATCATGAACATGTGAGCACTTGATGGACTTACTCCATTATGGTGCGCTGTATTTTGTGCAGCAAATCTAATGTCAAGCCTCATAGCTCAGGGTGATAGAATCCTAGTACTGATGATAGATACGTTTTCAGTTAACTGTACTATGTATCTGCTAGTTTCTAAACTATGTCTCAATTCCTTGGACATCCATGAGATGGTGTGAGTTTTGGTTATTTACTATTCTAAGTATCTAACACAATCAATATAGTCAAGTTTCACTGATGAAAAGTGAGTGGCTATTTCTGCAACTGGGTCTAGTGTTGGGTGACAGAGTAGAATAATAGCTGCTGTACCACACTCATTTAAGAAATAAAATGTCAAAGGTTTTATAGAGTTAAGTGAATTATCCACAAACATTGGAATATGCAATTGTAGGGTAAAAGCACAAACCCATTTCTTATTTTCCTCAGTCATATTGTATTGGCTGTCACCTTTCAATTTCTGTTAATAATGTTATTATTATTATTACATTTATGGAGAACTTTTCATGTTCTAGGATCAGTGTTTTATTGCTTTGCATACTTTATTTCAATTGTTAATAACAAATCTTGAAAAAATGGTTATTGGCTTTTTACTTATTTAGATTCTATACCATATGCTTGTTGAAAGTAAGTTAAAATATTTACGATTTTAACTTTCTATTCAAAAATAATTCCTTCTCATTTGTTTCCATGTTTTTCCCCAGCTTATAGTTAAACAGCATACTATTTTTAAAAAATGTCTCAATATTGTGATAATTTGTTCATATATGACAGGATATTTTGGCAAACATACTTCTATCACAGTAGAGATTCTTCTGAGTTACCTTACAAATCATGAGTACAAAACTGCATCAGTGACATGACTTTAATACCCCTTTTCCCAAAAGAAGTGAAAGTAGTAAGCCATTACCTACTCTCATTTGCCACCCTTAGTAACTTAATTTCCCATTCCAACTTAGAATGGTTTAATTTCTTTCTTTATTGATCCTTTGTTCTTAAAGAAAATGGATTGAATTTCGCTGTGAGATAGGTTTTATATATTTCAATTGTTTTTTATTAACTGCTTTACAGTTTTAATCTTTTTTCATTCTGAACTCAAAATAAGTTCTTACATATTTTTTGTGTGTTTTTTTTAATTTCATGGAATTCTTCATTTTATTTTACTTCTGCACTTTCATAGTTAAGCCAAAATCTATAGTATACACAAGTATAACAATACACATGAGGGTTATGTTATAGTTTTGTCCTGCATCTTAAGTCTTATAGAAAGAAACAATGTTTTTCCTTCTAAGTTGAAATACCTTTTATCCTTTTCAGTGTATACGCTCAATTTACTAATACTTGACTTTATCTCCAAGGTTGATCTTTCTAAAGTTATAAGATTTGTGTGGGTGCGCACTAGTTTGCAATTTTGATTTCAAGATTATTGTATGCCAAATTGAGTCATAATGTTGTCAGCTGGTCAAAAGGCTCAACTCCATTTATCTATTTCACTGATTTTCCCTGCATTCTGGTTTAAGTTATATCCTGTAGAGTATTTGACAGACTAATTCTAGAAGTAAAATTCATTTAAGCCATTATTTTTGTGTCTGTTTCAAGATGTGCCTCAAGTGGTTTTAAATTATTGTTTATATGATTTTTATTACTTATACTTTTTGTTTCATATTTTTGCCTACTTTAATTGTATAAAATTGTTGGGAGAAAACTAGAAATTCTTTAGTAAATTTGTTAATATATTTAAAATCTTCATCTGACACAGTGTTTAGGGAAGTGATTTTGGGAGTTATTGAAGAGAAATCTGTGGATTTTTCTATTAAATTGCATTTGTTTTTATATAATAAATATTGAGGAAAGCACAATCAAACATTTATTGCAGTACATGTATATTTTAAATGGTATTAGTCAATAGTATCTACTAGTATATTATGAAGCAATTTTTCCAACAAAATTGCAGCAAATAGCATAATTTCTCTCTCATTAAACCATTATTGGACTTTTGAGAAAATAGAAGGAAAAGTTTGAATGAACGGCTCTTTAAAATATGTGAGTGTTCGTGTGTATGTTGTGTATGTGATGAAGTGGGTATGCAGTGAAGCACTGGTGCTCTACTGCCTCTGTGTTACCTTGTCCTGAATAAGAGACTACTATAACTTGCTCAGAGGATGTCTAAGTTAAGGTACGTTAATACAGTCATTGTTTATAACCTGAGGCTTTGAACTTATGCAATGTTAGAAATGGCTTCCAACATCTGTAAGAAAATGTAGAAGTAGAGTCTGGTACTTCAGCAGACACTGGAAATGCCCAAGAAATGGTAGAATAGAACTAAATTCCATTTGCTGTAAGTGTGGAATTGAGCAAGAAGGAAATCCCCAATTTCTTTTGCTTTCCATGGTAACACAATAAGAAATGGTAGGTGAAAGATTCTTTAACTGAGTCAGGGAAACTCAGCATTGCACTAGAAAAGTGAACTATTACACAGGAACTAGCATTAGCAAAAAAAAAGTCTATACACACACACACACACACATATACACACACACGTACACACACACACACATACAGTAGACTCTCAGTTAACTGGCATCCACATGGATTGGTAGATGCCAGATAAATATAAGTAGACTCTCCGTTAACTGGAACTCAGGGAACCGGCATTCTCAAGCAACCGGCAAAATCTCAAGAATGCTCACAAGTACTGTTGCTTGAGTTCTGTTTAACACAGTCTAATGCATATGTACGTGTGTGGTGGGTTGCATGTAATGAATTACATCCTAACACACTGAAGAAGCTGAAAGGTGGTTTACAATTCTCAGTACTCAGTCATGTAAGCACGATAACATGCTCAGTGTCGTACTGAGATGCCCAGTCAATTGTATACTCTTGTTCAGAGGGACATAGACAAAAAGAGATGGCAAGGGGTTTTTGCCATATCAGTGGCAATAGAGATGAGAGTGTAGCAGCCAAGCAGCTTGTGTTTGATGGTGAAGGTATGTGTGGCACTGACCTTATCACTACACTGATCCTGGGCAATAATTTGTTGTATACTAAGCTTCCCAGAACTCCTGGACGTTTTCTTCCACCTTTTGGTTGGTTCTGTGAACTACCCAATGCCTTCTAATAAATCTCTTTCTATTGTACTTGGATAACCAGAGTTGGCCTTGGTTGCTTTCCAATCAAAAAGCTATAACTAGTAATCCTTCTATGCTTCTCCTTACACGTGTTAACTTACTGGATTCTCCTCTTCTTTTCTTTCATGGGATGGCTTGGCTGTCTTAATTCTATCCTTCTCTTTCTATTTTAACTACCTGTGCCAGATGCTCTAATTATACAGCATATCTGTATTGTGCTTCAAAAAAAACCAAGTATTTATTAGTTGCAAGAGCATAATGTTTTAGCCAAGTACACAGATATTGACAATAAAACCCAGATTTTTCAGATTCCATGATAGCTAACAGTGGTCATGTGTCTAAGGGGTGGCCAATAAGCTACGAGTTGAGTGATGTGTGCAATATCTGGTTCCTAGTCATAACAGGGTAAGGATGGCCCTTCACTTCACCTGTGCATTTTCCCATTTGCTGGAATGCATGTATAGTAATGAGTCATCTTAAAAATGTGTGTGAGTTAACATATGGGGGATAATGAAGCAGCAATAGGCTTTCGAAAGCCTAAGCCTTGTTGACTTAGCAGAACAGAGTGTCCATATATACTCGACTTTTTAATCTGAGTTGGAAGGACACTTAAGTGATACACAACCTCACCAATATTTACCTCACCACCACTCACCTCTAATAAAGACTTTTGACCCTCCTTTCTGGACTAAATGCCATCTTCTGAGCATTAATATGCGTTTTTATGTGTTTTTGTTAGGTGCAACATTTTTAGATAAGGGTCTAAACTAGATGGAAGAGGTGTATAATTTGTAAGGTATCAAGAGTGGCACAAGAGTGTAAAAAGTTACCACAAATGCACATGTATGTCTGATAATATTTACTTCCAACAATACCAGCTACGTATTTTGATATCTCCGAAGTTTTTAATTTCCTAGGATGAATAGCATAGTAACTATAATAAGAGATATCTGAATCTGTATGCAAGTAGAGGACGTGGAACAATGATGGTACTAATAAGCTCCTTACTAGCTAGGAATTATTGAGACTGTCTTCTTAGGACCATTAATAGATATTCCCCACAGATGACATGTGTTCTGTCTTAAGCTTTTGATCAGACTATTGATGAGAACCATCCCCAGACTAAAGAGATTTCAGTACTTATTATAAAACCCAATCATTATCATAATAATCTGGTGCTGGTTATTTATTAATATTATGCACATACATTTAAGTGGTCTAGTTACATGCACGCAGATAGAGGAGGTGGTATACACAAATACTTATATTCTACTGAAAATAAAAAATCACTTTTTAACAAGAGGCAATTTTATTCAACTTAGGTAAGAAGATTTCCTGAATACTTAAGGATCATGATCTAATAAACATTTAAAAATGAAAAGCTTTGACAGTTTAGAAAACACCCACATTTATTTTGGTGACAGTGTCTAATGACATTTGAATGTGGCAGAGAGTTTAATTTTTCACAATAATGGTTAGCATGAATAAGTCATAATAAATTTAACAATTCAGGATGCAAAGTTATTAAATAATTGCAACTGGATTGCCAATTGACTTTAATCTAAAAGGGACCCTTAATGTACTTAATATTGGGCAGAACCATAATTCAGTCTCAATAACTTTGAAAGGGACATTAATAGTTTCCTGAAAATATAACCTTGAAAATTAAATCCATTATATATTTTTAAGATTATGGATAAAACTACTCTGTCAAATAAGTCATTACATTAGCATAATGTGGTATGAGAGGAAATAATAAGTGAGAAACAGCAAGTAAAATGTACTTTGTACCACAATTTGCTTACATTTAACCAAAATGACCTTTAAAAGCAGACCTGAAGGGTTAGGTTTATCATCACTTTTCCAGGCTTCAAGTAATATATTTCTATTTAGCAGATAATTTGCTGAAAATTGCTGTAGTAAGAATTGTGCTTGGTCTAGCTCCCTACCTGCAAAACACAGGATCTGAGTGGAAGCAACTTCCAAGAACAGCGGTTAGCCACCCAGCACTCCCGTAGGCAAAGCACCTGAAGTGTACACGGCTATCACTCCCCCCGCCCTACTAAAAGAGCAAGGAAATCAAAAGCAGACAAGTCATTAAAGACATATTCTGGAACAAATACATATCAGAAAGAAAAGAACAAAATGTTAAAATGCTGAAGTAGTACATTATGACTATGTCTGTCACACTGAGGTTGGCAAGTGTTCACCTGCCTGGGTATCCTGCTTTGAAAGTGATTTTTAAGTGTTTGCTCCCCAAAAAGGAATATGTATGCAAAATCACATGAATAAATATTTGATTGAATGTAACAGATTAAGGCTTTCATGGGTATTTCTTCATCTCTAGTATTCAAATGAACAGTATTTTCCCTAACTGCCTGAATATCCTTTAACTTGAAAAATTCTCTTTAGCTCAAAGACAGCAGGGTGCCTGAACCACGGCAGGCATAGGAAAATGTTTGTTGACTGAATACTAAATGTACGAGCACTGATTAACTTGAAGTGCAGATGTCCTTGTTCAAATATGGCTTGGTAAAGCAAATGATTGAGAGAATCCTCTTGGGCAATCATTTAAAATTCTTTTTAACATTTCTTCATTCTGTAAAAATGATATTAGGAGTGTCATTTCTTCTCTTTGGTAGCTCTAACGTGCTATGCTTGTCAAACCTTTTTGTTTTCCTGTGTCGGTGACTTTTGATGATAGAGATAAAAGTGATCCAGTGAAGCTGTTTCCCTTGACCTTTATTGGGAAGTTTTTCAGCTAAGAGGTAGTCACTATGGCAAGCAATATCATCGAAGTCCACTAGGAGTTCGCAGTGAGGTGTGTAAGGATCCACATTGTTCATAAACTGTGCCTGTGTGGGCTGGAGTGCTCACTTTCTTATTTAAGTTGTTCTGAAATTCAATGAAGTATACGAGGTCTGACAAGTTTACGAACTCATCCTAGAAAAAGTGCTACACACCTCATTGCTGAGTATCTCTATGGTCACCTCTGAAGTACTCCCGTTGGGAAGCTGTGCTCCCACACCTGGTTGTTTTCACCTAACTTTGTCATGTAGCCTTTTTAGCTTGTCCAAATAGTGAACTTGATTGGCTGTTTGTCCAGATGGTAAAAGTTCATAATGAACAATCCGTCTGATATCAGAAAACATTAGCAACATCATTTTAACTCTTGATTTCGACTGACACAACTTTTTTGGTCATGGAGATTGGGCTAACGTCTGTTGTTTCAGGGTCATATTGGTACACACATGTTTCATCACCAGTGACAACATGGCTCAAAACACTGTCTTGCCTCTCCAAAAGGTCTTGGAAAACTTGGACTCTCCTTTGTTCATCAGTGAGCTCCTTTGGGACCATTTTTGCACACACCTTTCTCATGCCAAGATTTTCAGTTAAGACTTTCCTAACTGTTTCTCCATGGATGTGTACTTGGTCTGCTATGTTTCTCACAGTCAGCCAAACATTTTGATGCACAATTTGATGCATTTTTTCGATGTTTTCATCCGTTTTGCTTGTTACTGGTCGCCCTGACCTCTCTTCACCAGTGACACTTTCTCTCCCCTCAGAAAAACGTTTACTCCATTTGTACACTGCCATTTTCTTCATGGCATTACCCTCATGAACTTGGACTAACATGTCCCTGAATTCACTTCCACTCTTGCCAAGTTTAACAAGAAATTTAATGTTTGTTCATTGCTCTAATTCAAGCTTTGATATTCTCATGATGACACATGATAACACGCACAATAATAATGAACACCAGTCAGCAAGACACTGGCACATGTTTGCACAAACACAGCTGTGAGGCACAGATACACCAAAGTTATGAAACCTTACTGAGTTGTTTGTACAGTGCTGCCAACTTAAGCGCCCAGTGGCAAGTTTGCAAACTTAATTGTCAGTCCTTGCATATTGACTATGATGAAATTGGAGTGATAATTCTATAAGCTTTGAAAACGTTGCTACTTATATTCTCCAATAAATAATAATGATAAAATAAAATAATACAAAGAGTAAAAATGTTTAATTATGACACTTAACATGCTTTCTATTTTTTAAGTAGTGATGCTTGACTGTGGCATCATACTCCAGTGTGGATTTGATAAAATAATATTGCAATAATTATAGTTAAGTTATTGAACTATATAAATGGTTTTATTTATTTTTTTTTATTTAGAATAGTTCTAAGGTGGTGCATATAAATACCCAATGGCTGTCATACACATTTTTATGAACTTTCTTTGATGGAAAAAGAAGAGATAGAGGACAAAAGATTGATATAAACTGTGGTCCTTTTTATCTCTTCAATATCTTATAATTTTGTGAATTCATAGGACTGTTTCTTTAATGCATATAAATATTTGATAAATGTGTTGTAATAGAAAAAAAATTTAACCTTGTGATCCTTTACATATCTGTTGTCTCTATGCTATTATGTTCAGTCAAGAAATGAATAGTGTCAAGTTCAATTTAGAACTCAGTGAGAAGTCAGGTTAAGCATTATCAGCTTCTTTATCCCTGCACTGTACTACTCCTGATGTCACTCTCCTTCTTTTTGAACACTGCTAGGCTTTTTTAGAATGAGCTACCTGTGAGCCTGAGTCTAAATTATCATAGCATTCATCACACTTTAATGACTATTTTGTTAATTACTATTAATACTAAACAAAAAAAACAAATGTTATAAATTAGTCTGATGCTTTTAAAAATATTATTTGCTCTGTTCTAGTGCTTTCAACCACTTTTTAAATCAGTGTAATGACCATATGATGTAAATAAAATTATACTAGCCTTTGGTTGAAACATCTGAGACTCAGATTTACCCAAGTTCAGAGAAAATTAACAGATGTGGTATTGAAGTTTACTTCTCCGTGGATTATAGAGGCCAAGCTTTTTCAACAACCACAATGTCAAGAATAAAATGTCCTTTGAACTTTCCTGATTACATCTTTAAATTTATAAAACCTAAAGTATGAATCTTGAACATCTTTCATTCATTAAGAATACGCAACAACAGGCAGAAAGGAGTTACCATGATGTCCTGTGTCCCTTCTTTTCTAACAGACCTGTAGGACCTCCTGTGACTGCTTGCTTTATATGGCAGAACCAAAATATGTTATTAATAATATAGATTTATCTTTTTTCTTTTAAGTCTGGTGGAATATGCCAGTTTTTAGACTGACTTTAATTGACAACTATTGACCACCTAAATGTTTAGTTATTTTTTCTCAATACATATGTTAAACTGAACATTATTCAATTTTGCATTATAGAGCAGTTCTAAATAAAAGCTCCTTTTTTACCTTACTTATTTTCATCTACCATCAATTATTTTACCTAACAGTTTAGAACTGCACTAAGAACTCAAGTAGGTCTACTCTCTTCAAAAGATCTATGAGCAGAACTAAAATTATATATCTACTAACTCCTTTACAAATATTAAGCTTATCCAACATTATACCTGCTGTGGGAGGATTAAAGACATTTCACAAAGAAATTAATAGAAATCTTAAAATAATTGTATGGTATTTTTTTATTACTTTAAAGATACAGATTTAGTAAGGATTTATTTACTGGAAGAAGAGAGTAGTGAAAAAAAGACAATTTATAAAGTCCTCAAAATAATTCTGAACAAATTCTGAACCAACTGTATGCAGCTAATCTACTTAACAATATTCTACATTTAGAAATCTGGATATAATTCTAATAAAATATAAAGATTTGAATGATTACATGTTAAGAATTTCTTGACTTTATTTTCATAATTTGTCAAATGAATTCAACAAATTTTAAACTTTCTTTGTATATGGATATCTCCAAATATGAACTGTCCAATACTTACCTTAATGATAGACGATAAATATGGTCACCTAAATCTCTAAGGTCAAATTCATCAATTTAAGTTTTATTATGAAAGAAGTATTTTTCTTGAGATTTAACTTATAATTTCTATTTTATTTTATGATGTTTTATTGCAAATAGAAACAAATCTGAACAAGTATCTTCAGCAAAGAAACATTATTATGACATCCAGACTAATTGCCTTAAAGCTCTACTTCTGCTTTCAGTATTCTTCAACTTTAAAATAAAACCAGCCTCTGAAAAAAAGGGAAAATCTCTTGCTTCTTATATTTAGATCCTCACTAAGTAGGAATAAAGGAATTACATTGGCTGCTTCTCATTGTAAACAAAGTTTTATTTTAACAAACACTGTATACATTTAAAACTTTAAAAAATGACTTCAGTTTAAAAATTATAAATTAAAATTTTGTCATTAAATTATTTCTTTATTTGCTTATAACAATATAACAAGAAAGCAGGGGAATAATAGGAAAATAGTAAGTAATTTAGAAATTAATCAACATGCAAGAAGTTCTACATAACCCATATGGTTGAAGAGAAAAATCTTAAGAAAAAGAAAATATTTTGGTAAAAAAAAATGAAAATGCACTTATAAAAATTTGTCCGATGATACTAAAGCATTTTATAGAGGAAAAGTTATAGTATTAATACAATACTATACATTACAATAATCTAAGCTTCTACTTAGATTAAAGGAGAAAAAAAGACCAAAATAAACCCAAATTAAACAAAGAGAGAAAATAATAAAAAAAGAGATTAATAAAATTTAAAACAGATATATTAGTGAAAAAAACAATAAAACCTAAAGCTGCTGTTCTGACAATATCAATATAATTGATAAACTTCTATCAAGATTAACAGAAGAAAGAGAAGACACATCACGAATATCAGCAACGACAGGAGTGTCACAATAGATTGTGACTACATTTAAAGGATCGTAAGGGGCTACGTACTACTCTAGGCATATGCATTTGGCAATTCATGTGACTGCGTCCATTTCTTGTAAAGTATAATTGAATAAAAGTCACCCAAAATAAAAGATTTGTAACTATTAGAGAAATATGATTTGTAAAATATTCCTTAAAATAAATTACCAATCAGATGATTTAACTAGCAAAATCAACCACCAACTACTTAAAGAAGAGTCCATTTCTACACATCATTATTCACTAATACAATGTGAATTAAAATCATGATGAGATAGACTACATATTTACTAAAATAGATAAAATTTAAAAAAAAATCTGACTATATCAAATACCAGAGAAGATGTTGAGCAAATAGATTTATCACTCATTACTGTTGAGAATGCAAGCTGATACAGCCACTGTGGAAAAATGTTTGGCAGTTATTTAAACATGTATTTGCAATATGATTCAACCATACTACTTTCATTTACACTAAAGAAATAAAAAGTTATGGTCACACACACAAAAAGAAAATGTACATGCACATTTATGGCAGCTCTATACATTTTTATACCAAATGGGAAACAGGCCTACCTCTTTTAATAGATAAATGGATAAACAAAACTTGGTAAACAACTCAGCAATTAAGAACTATCACCACGACCAACTCAATGAGCTATCTGATACAAGCAGCACCCGAATCTGAAAGGCATTATTCCAAAGGCATTTTTCCAATTGGAAAAAGTCAGCGTCAAATGATTACACAATCAATGATTTTGATTTGATTTGATTTGATTTATAAGATGTCTTGAATATACAATTATAGTGATGGAGAGTTTTTCAGTGGGATATGGAGGAGTGTATGTTTGATCATAAATGCATAGCACAAGATAGTTTTGGGGGACAATGGAGCCATTTGGTATCCTGATTGGAGTTGTACCAAAAAAATAAAACTAAACAAAAACCAAAACCCTGTAATTTTACTGTATGAAATGAAAAATATAAAATTACAATAAAAGCAGTGCCTGCAAGGTACTACATACTAGAGAGAATTTTTTTGAAAAATATTATTTTAGAGTATTCTAGGTTTACCAAGACAAGGTACAAATAAAAGATGTGAATTTTCTGTTTTTATACATGAGCAAACACATATTCTACATGAGATCATTATAGCAATTATTGCAGATGAATCTCAAAGTATTATTTAAAGAGTAATACCAATATTTGATCAATCCTAGAGGAAGAGGATTCTAGATTGCTGTCTTTTTCAGTGTCTTTCTTCCCCATATCCTGGCTTATAAGCCAACGTTGATTTATGGGTGCATTATCAGTAGATTTCACAATTTAATTTTATTACTTTGTAGCCTAGTACTGACTATTCCTTACCAAGGTCATGAAGCATACTCAAAGATTTTTCTTTTTCCCCAAAAGGATGCATGCTACCTAAGCACCATTTAAAGAGCCAGTTGGGACATGTCAGAACTGCAAAATGTGAGCTTTATTCCCATGGTAGGGTTTATTTTATGTTGTATCATATTGATTACTCAATTGTATTAATGTATTAATGTATTAACGAACATTTGTCTAAGTCTTGACTCTTATCTTAATTTTAATTAATTTGAGAACAGAAATTATGCATTACACTTCTATTCACAATAACCCAATTATATGCCCTGTAGACACCAATAAATTTATTAAAAGTAAGTAAAGGTGGGATGCCTTTCATGAAGCATTCAAGGGCACCTCAATGCGTTCTTTATGTTGAGATCACTACAATGTGGGAATTTTATAAAGGGATATGTGCAGTTGTTGCCCATTTTTATTGCTGTAACACTTAAGGATAAAAATATTTAAATATCAGTCAAATAATACATTTTTATGAGTATCATGGCAAGGAATTATAAAGTAAACAGAAGTTGCAGTCTGGTTCTTTGATGTGAGGCCAATTTCTATTATTGCAATAACTCTAAGAATAAGAATATTTAATTAAGGTACTAGGGCTAAAATCAAAATGGCAGTCTCTATTTATAATTATCGGAGGACATCTTTGTAACAGTACTGTGAAGAGGAAATAAAATAATAATGTCATTAACAATTATTTCATTTAAATAGAACAGCTTAAATGTTTAATATCTTTTTTACAGAAATGTTTGTTTTTTCAAACTATTCTTAATTTGACAGACCTCTGTTTCCACACTTCTATTTCAAATATGTTAAAGATGCTGGGTGGGAGGAGGGGAGACCATGTGTGTTGAAATACAGGGTTCAATTTCCAAGATGATAATCTGTAATATATGGTTACTGGTTTTGCTCTACTTTCCCACAGTTAAATTTTCTATTCTTTTCTGCCCTATTTTGAGGTCAGAAATCCTAATTTTTAAGGCTACCCTTCACTCTTGCTTCTCATATGTCTAGTAAATGGAAGGTGCCATTAGGTGATAATAGGGAGAAACGTGAGAACACTGGGTCCCTCTTCTCCCCCAACCCTGCCCACTAGCCATGGTTTGGTGGTGGTGTATTCCTAAACTTGTAGCCAGAACTCCTATCATGAAGCCTCTCTCCCAGGACTACAGCTTTCACACAGTTCTGGTCACATTACTCGGTCCCCTTATCCCTGCAAACCTAGACATGTCCATGGTTCCCCACCGTTTTTAGTCATTGTGTACTTCTTAGCACCTTACTGATTCTCTTATTCTTGGCCATCATGGTAAATAATTATTTCTTTACATTCTTTTCCATTAGTACACTGAGTATCCTGTTTCCTGCCCATTCTAAACTGATATTCTCTTTACCCTCTTTAATGATTTCTTCCTCGATATTTCAAAATTCCATTATTTTAAGTGAAAAACATTTTAATATAAGAACATATGTCATTTAATTATGAATATACCTCTATTTTATTATTTGGTATTTCAAACCTATTTTATGGGGAAATTATTGCAACAAATCTTGAAATAAAGATAACTGTGTTTCTAAAGGAGCAAGAAGTGGCTTTATATGAATTGCCACCATTTTCTTTTACTCTCGGGTAAAACTGACCTTTACTCAAACCTTTCTGTTATAGATGACATTATGAAGAAAGGCATCTTCAGCCTCAAAGGGCAGTGTTTGGTCAGGTCTCCATTCAAAGGATATAGAGTCCAAGATGAAAGTAAAACTGGCACTTTTACCTGGGTCACCTGGCGTGGGGAGCGGGGGAAATGTCATTTAACCTATTAGATAATAATGGGAAGAAGTCCCAGAGTCATTTCCTAGAATTAATGAGAAAATGCCATGAGGGCACAAGAAGTTTCTCCCTTTTTGTATTGCTTAATTGTCAGATATGTTTGTTTGGGAGACTTTAAAATGAAACTTGGGAATAGATATATAAACACATCAAAAGACAGGAGTTTGGATTGCTTACTCTTCCAAGAAAGTTAAAGTTGGCAGAAGTATTGTGTTTATATTACTGCAATTAGAAGGAGCCCAACAAAGAAAATATAGCTTCCTGCCCATCTTTCCAGTTTTGTGTGTTCTCCTGCTAATGAACTTCAAAGACTACCACTACCCTCAGGGTAGTAACATAAATTTTCAATGTATTAATTAATTAAGTTGCTTAATCTGCATAAAGCATACAATATTTCTGAGACCGTGATCTTAAGGTGATCTTTCAGTGTATTTTCTTATCTAAGTGGCACCCATTTACTAAAGAAAATAAAACATGCTATTGATTCTCAGCTCCTCAGTAGAAATCAGTTGTAAAGTTGTGGAGAAATTAACATATATTATATAATATATAATACAAGCTTATATTATTAATATGTATATACAAATAATCAAAGTGGGTTATTAAAATTATTCCTTAGCACTATATTTGTAATTTGTGAGCACATTCAGCTACATTGTTAAAAAGAAGGCACAAATTTAAATAATTATCAACAAATTCTCTTTAACAGCCAAAGTTTTTCTATTATATGTATATGTAACCAAGCTAATTAAACTCGTAAGTATGAGACTGGAATAGTAATACTGCTGGTTGAATTCTTTGCTGGTGTGATTAAAAGATTTGCTCAGAGACTAACCTTCAGATATTAAGCTGGGGACAGCCTTTCAAAGAAATGATAGTGATAAGGCTTTGCGAGCAAGAGACAATAGAATAAAAGTTCAACTTGCCTCAAAGGATTCTGCAGTGCATGATGACTGGAGACCTAAAAGATAATGAAAGATAAACTGTGTACAAAAGTACTGTCAAAAAGAAAAAAAAAGGAAAGGTGACTACGAAATAGACAACCTAAGAAAAAAACCTTTGGGCAAGCTCTCTTTTATAGCAATACAGAGAAAAGATTAGAACGAAGATCCATTCAACTACCATACAATTGTCTGCCTTTTAAAATGCATTTATTAGAACTGAACTTTACAAAGTTTATTTCTAGTTTTTGGCAAATTGAAGAATGAAGTATCATTGATAGAGGTATCTTAATCCTTTAGTCTTTTGTGATAAAGGGAATAATGAGAAAAGTTTTCCCATGCCATATTTGGAAAACAAGTTTCTATGAAGCCTTGGAGAATGATAAGAGGGTGGGTTAGCTGAGGGTTGGGTTATTCTCTCTTTCAGTACGTCCAGGACAAGCCAAGCCTGAGACTGGGAAGGAAAATGGGCTGCTGCCCGGTCTCATGTATACACACCTGATCAGCACAACCAAATCTAGCTTAGTGTGCAGGAGACTTGTATAGGGTTGGAGAACAGGTATCTAATCACAAATCTTGGAAGTACCAGTTTCACAGGAGAGGGATGTGTTCTGTGTTGTTAGATTAGAGGAACAGACAGGATCTCAGAAAAAGTTGCATTAGAATTGAGTGAGTGAGGCTGGTCTGAGCTCTGTGGTCAGGGAAAAACCAACATTTAGAAAATGGCAGGGAGCTAGGCCAGCCTCGTGGGTACGTGACCTGTACAGTCACACAAGGCCCCATGTGCAGAAGGGTTTTATGCTTGGTAATGTTTTCTTGCTGTCTTGAAATTTGTAACACTTTTTCAAAGAGGTCCTGCATTTTCATTTTCTGGAAATTACAAGTCAGGTCCTGTGAAGGAGGGTTTATACGCTTTTGTTAGATTATCATATCCTACATTCCTGTAACTGTTTAAGAGGTCATTCCTGTCTCCTCTCAAAGACAAGCTGCTCTGAACCCTAGAAAATTGGAAGAATGTGATCCAAAACACCTGCTCATGTCTCTTGGCCAGAATACATCAGAAGATATAATCATTAGGCACTTAAATTAAACTTATAGACCTAAGCCATTTGCCTTTTCTTTATCACATTGCGGTAAGAGTGTGACAAGAATCTGATAAATCGCAAGAAGCTCAATGGAAAGTCACATTCCTTTTAAAGCTAAATGAGAGAAGAGGCAGTCAATCAGAAATCATTGATCCCCATGGTCTGTTCTGTAGTGTAGTCAGTGATATCTCTACCTGTTTATTCTTCTTTTTACTGTGGCCCTTTCCTCATTAATGTTTTATATTTCCATAAATTTCCCACCAGGCGATGAGGCAGTATAGCCCATTGGTTAAGAGGATAACTCTAAGCTAGATAACTTTAGTACGATTCCTTGAGCCAGCACTTTCTATGTAACTTTCAGAAAATACTCTCTTCTCTGTGCCTGATTATCCCCAGGTATCAAACAGAATAAATATGAGCACTTACCCTGTAAGTTTATTGTGAGAATTGAATACGTTAATGCATTAACTGCATTTTTAAAATAATCTAGGTACATTTTATCTGCCCTTATTATTATTGTTTGTGTTATGGAGAATTCAAATAGAAACTTTGTATGTTCTTGATACCCAAGAACATGTGAAAATATATCTCCCCATAAAAAAATCAGCCTCTAGCGATAAGAATTAGAGTTAGGAAACATCACAAGTCTTAGCAGCTGATTACAATATGAAAGACAATCATATATCTTAAACTTATTAGCTTCAGGCCCAGAAATTGAAGAGTTATGGTTTTACCATAAAGTTAATTTATAGGCCTCTAGAAGAGAAAAACAATGTGCCTCTTCCACCACTCTGTGGCCTATAATTGACTGTAATTAGCAGTTTGCACAGGACTGTATTGGTAGGAGGGTCAAAGATTACAAATAACTTTCCCATTGCTCAGTAGCTAATGGGACACAGCTGCAAGGAAAATAAACCATTTAATTAAACTTTAGTCTCTTTTGTTCCTTTCTTTAAGCTACATGGTTATAATTTTCATGTCACAAAAGAACTAGAAAAGAAATCTTCATATACTGTAGCAAGAACAGGTCTTTTGTATGATGAAATCTTACTGATCTTTAACACTCTGACTGGTCTCTACCATCTTCTTATTGATGAACTGTTATTTGATTGAAAAATGCTGTATAAGTATATTAATATTTAAGGGGACTATAAAGAAAGAAGGAAATAAAAATCTTAATATTCTAACATCTCCTGCCTTTCCTTCACTGTTTATCACGCAAATTGTCCTTCGTTTTCTCTTTTCTGTGATTTACAGACTAAAGGGCAAAAAGATTATATATGTCTTAGGTAGTTTCTAAATGTTGTCTTATTCTTACTTTTCTTAACACACACACACATATGTATATATATGTGTGTGTATATCCTCTCACAGCATGGAAATAATTTTTTCACAAAATAGTATAAAATTTTCTCACATTCATTATTAAACATACATGCTCAAACAAGAAAATTATACAATTCACTAGTTGTCTGAGTATATCTTATCTTCATAATCAAATATGAAATTACAGAACAAATCAGTTAATATCTAAACTGTTCTATTTCCTACAGAGTTTGGCTAGTTGAGACAAATATTCTTGTAATAAATTAGAGGTTTTTTAAATGAATGTTCACTTTATAACTTCTTTGTCTGATTTTAACAGTAAAATATGTCCATCGTAGTAAGTTTAGAAATTCTGTTTCAAAAAGGATAGGAAAATAGTTTGCAATTTTCCCACCCAGAAAAACTCATTTTTACTGTTGAACATATTTTTTCACATACACATAAATGTATACAAACCCACACATGCTTACACACACTGGTTTACAATGGGTGTATGAAATATATTTCAAAAGAATTGTGATTTTACTCTGTATCCTGCTTTGATAATTATAGATTATACTAATTATGATACATTACATCAAAATACATAGAAAAGAAATGTCTAATTTTTCTCTATGAAGATATACAAACAGGAACAGAAGTTGTATAACTTCTTATTCTTGGAATTGAACATCATGAATTATTAATTCAGTCTCAAAAGGGCCTCAATCAGTGTAAATGTCTTCCCTTTATAGGTGTAGGACTTCGGGCAGGATGAATCCTCGGAGGAACAAGAGAAAATTTTGGTGACATTTAAGTAGATTTTGTGACATTCTTTACCTGACATGATAGCCTATTTCCTTTATTTTTGCTTCAAACTCAGCCCTCTTGTCCATATCTTAGGAACCCAGGGGTATTATTCTATCTCTTGCTTTCCTAAATTCCTGATGAGGCCACCCCTGTTTTCCCACTGACTTGCTTTTTCAATGCTGTGCATGTTTATTTCTACCTTTTCTACGTCAAAATTCACATGTTTCTTTCTTATCTATTAATAGTTGTCCATTGGCACATAATCACATTAAAATGTGTATCTATTAATAGGATAGATAGATGGTCAAATGCCGTTGGGTTTGCAGAGATGAAATAGGCACAGCCCTCTTCTCAATAAGTATGGATAAAAACAATGGAAGAAAGGATGTGACCAGAGTAACCAAGAAAGACAGACGTATTTCTGTAAGAGTCACACGTCAGAGATTGAGTTTGGCTTGGTGAAGGTGGTGGGAGGGACTGCAATGAAAGATGCACCATTTCACTGAGTTGCATCTGGACCTGCCCTCTTCAGATTCAGTTCTACAGTTGTTTTCCACGTACTAAAACCAGGCTTTAGGTTCCTCCACTCCCACCCACTCTACTCCTCTTACCACAACTGTTCATTAAGGGGAATGGTGACCTTCAGGTTGCTAAATCTTGCAGTTATTAATCATTCCTCATCTTTTTGATCTTTCAACAAATTTTGCCTTAACACTTTTTTTCTTCTTCATCTTATTCTCTTGGTGAGCTCATCCAGTCTAAGGATTTGAATATTATTTTTCCCTCCCCAAAATATTATTTATGTAGTCACATATCCCAAATTTATACCTGTATTCTGTATTCCTATCCTGAATTACAGATTTGCATTTTAACTTCTTTCACTTTTATCTGGGGGTTTATTAGGCATCTCAAATGTAACTTACTAAAAACTGAGTTCTTTCTTCATGTGTGTTCTATTCACTGTTTTCTCATCTTAGTAAAGGGAAACGCCATCCTCCCAGTTATGAGGTCAAAATCCTCAATTTTCACTCTTCATAGATGGGAGCAGATACTCACAAGTCATATGCACTATGACCGGCAACTTAGTGGTTTTACCTTCATCTTCTAGAGCAGAACCTGATCACTCTCAATATCTCTGTGATCCATGTCACCATTTTCTCTCACTTGGATCACTGAGACAGCCTCCAGACTCTTCTGCCATCTGCTCTTGCCCTTGTAGATCAATGCCCAGAGCAATGGCCAGAATAAACTTGTTAGAACTTGAATCAGATTACATCATTCATCTGCTCAAAACCCTCCAAGGCTTTCCATCTCATTTGGAATGGATTGTAAACTCTTTACAATGTCCCTCATGGTTCTGCATTATCTGCCCAGTATCTCCCTGACCTCCTCTCTTAACAGTCTCCCCTATGCTTAAACCATGAACACAGAAGGCAGGTGCTGCTTCAGAGCCTCTCCAATTTGCAGTAATTCTTTCCAAATAAAAACATGGCCCACTCTCTCACAATCTCAGATTTTTTTCAAATGCCATTTACTCCATGATGTTTTCCTTACCACTGTAATTCAAATTGCAACTTTGAACTTCCTTTTTCCCTCCCTGGTGTTATTTTCCTTGATAGTAATTAACATCATCTAACATGCTACAGTGAATGGAAATTATTTGAGCAAACATTTACATATTAAGGAACAAAGTATATATTCTAGAATATAAATTATAATTTTAAAAGTATGTCTGACTTGATCTAGAATTAATACATATAGGATGATGATTGGACATGAAAAGTAGTTAAATATAAACGGAAAGGGCGAAGTTAAACTGGGATTAAGGGAAGCTGAACGGATTTGATTTACTTTAGTAGTCACTAAGGCACAACTCTATGTTGGAGGACAGAGATAAAGCAGAAAACCTCCACTAATATGCTACTTCATGAATAGCTCTATTAATACATCAATAGTTTCAAAATGATGTAACATTCTTCTAGAAATGATTTACAAAAAATGTTAGAAATGGACTAGTGGCAATGTTTGAGCTATTTGTATGAGCTGGTGTGAGAGAGACAGTTTGTGAAACGCTTTCTGACATTCTTTAAGCCATGTCCCAGTTGAAGAAATGACAGAATAATTTAATTCTGATGGTGATAGAGACCGGGAGCAGGGTGTTTATCTCAGACGGTAGATGAGCCCCACACCACCCCCTGCAGTTCGTGTTTGCACTTAGCCACTTACACGTCAGGATTCCAAGCACATACAATGGATCAGGCTGTACTTCCCAGAGGAAAGGAAAGCCTGTCACAAACTGTGGACACACAGTGCCCTGTTTAGCACCACCCAGCCTTGACGTGATTTGCTCTGCAGGTGTTGGTGGAAGCACTTTTCATTACCTACCTGTTTTTCATCATGTTTATACAGGATGCCAGCTTGCTCATTCTTACCAACTTGCTTGTTTTATTCTGCTAAATTGTAGCCATGATTTCCACAAATCCCCCCTGAGTAGCTGGCATATACTACACACACCTATGTTTCACTAAAGTGAAACTGAGGGAATAGAGTAGGTCGTGAGGGGATTGGGGCTCTTATAGTTAGAATCCTGTCCTGGGATTGGATTTTATGTTATTTACACAGCCAAGCAGCAGGTCTTAACAAAGATCATAACGCAAACAATCATAGAATATTGGAATTAAAGTTATTTCAGAGGTCACCTTCTTCAGCATTTCGTTTGAGGCTCAGAGATTTGAAATGATGTTTACAATCAGTGATGATTAGGGTTATTAAAAGGTAGAACTGAAAAACAATGGTTTATTTCCATTTAAATCTCATTTTTGCTGACCCTAACCAATCTTCCCTGGAAATCTATAAAGATTTTTGAGTAAGACTAGGTATAATTTTATAGTAGCAGCATATATAGTGGGTGTAGAAGAGGTAGAATTCAAATGTAAAAGACTGGTCTATTGTAGTAATCTGCTATTGAAATAACAAACCATTCCAAATGTAAGTGGCTTGCCATGATAACCATTTATTTTTGTTATATGTACACCTGTGGATCAATTGGAGCAAATCTGCTTCAGCAGGGTGCCCAGTTGGGCTTTTGGGGAGACATACAAGTCTTCTATGTGTTCCTTTATTCTCTCTCAACCAGAAGTTATGAGGTATACAGTGTTCCCACGGTAATATTTACATTTCATTCACACTTTTTTCCATTCATCCTATTATGCAATATAAGTTAATTTTATATCAAAAATAAATGGCTCTGTAATGTAATTTTAGGAAATGCATGCCTATCATGTTGTCTACTGAAAGACTAGTGACTGGGTATAAATTCTATGAAATCTACAAAAATTTTCACATCATGTTGAATCTTTTAATTTTCTACTAAATGTGTCTTTTGTTCAGTATTTCTCAAGGAATTGTTTCTGTCCTGTAGGTCCTTGTTTCTTCTAATTTGATTACTTTATTTACCTATTTTTCTCCTGAAGAAACCTAACCTTGGCTTAGCCTACCCACATCTCTCATCTAGTTTTCTCAGAAAGCCATTGACTAATTGGCATTGCACAGAGTTAATCAGGCCTTTATTACATTAAGCCTTCACAATGAAGAAGAAAAAATCTATCCCACAGCTGCAGTTTGCATACCAAGACCCAGCTCTTTGTCAAATCACTCACACATTTGTTTGTAAATCATGAATGGCTTAATCTTAATTCAAATCATCAGAACAACTGGAAAAATACATATTACACTGAAAATGAGTTAAAACTATCACCTATGAAACCAATTGACAGTGCATTTATTATTCCCATGATATTTTGCAACTGTGTAACCATACGTGAATTTCATTTCTTTGGCATTCATTCTGCTTTAATCTAAGCTGGCTTTGTTTATCCTGACAGAACTATAACTCACTTGCATTCTTTCCCCAGATCCTAAACTCTGTGCTTATACTGTATGTCCACTCTTTTAATCATTAAGCCCTTAGGACGTTGGGTGATGGTCAACACCAAATTCACTTAAGAATAAAGCTTCAGGTCGATCAACCATGATTAGGATATAATAACTAAACCTCAAACAGTGAGTCAACATTTAATAAAACAAAGCTAACATTTTGGCCTCAGTTATGTTTCAGCTCTAGACTCTTGAGAGCAGAACAATCCCATGGACCGCACCCCCTGGAGACCTGAGTGAACAATGCCATGACTGACGCCAGGACCTGATGCCGTTAACACTGCTCCTTGCTTTAGCCCCAGCTCCCATAGCAGCCATGATTAATGACTTTTTTCACTTATATAATATAGCCACTAGAGGCCATCGTGAAGCAGGTTTTTGAGACTACTAGCTCACCTGTGTCTCTGGACTTGGAGCCAACTCTTTAAATAAACCTTTATTTTCTTTGCTACAAATTCCTGCTCATGTTTTTTTTGTTTTTTTTTGTTTGTTTGTTTTTTTTGGCTTGGATGTGTGCAGGCAAGTGGATCCTTTGAGTCTATAGTAACATAAATTCACTTCATTCTGAATGTAGAAGTGATTTTTCTATACACATATGAACCATGGAGCATAATAAAAAGGGGTTTGTGGCTGATACTGTCATCACTCTGCACATATACCCTTGAATTCCTAGATCATTTTATGCACAATGTACAATAGGGTTTTCATTTTAAAAACCCACATCAGTATTTCTTTGTTAGGCTGTGAGAAACCACTTTATCTTTGCCCACAGGGAGCCAAACTTGCCTAAAATTTACATACTCCTTTTAATTAAAAGGGGCAACTTTTAACCAATACCTATGGGTCAGAGGAGTATAAATAATTCATACCTTTTCCTTCTGAACAGAAAATTTGGAGGTAGGATCTATACTATTTCTGCAACTCTTCCCTCAAATTGAGCCACACTTAATTGAACAGGACTTTGATACTGCAGCCTTTACTTGCCCTCTTCCCTTCCTGGTCCTACTTTCCTGTTCCTCTCAAGATCCATTCTCAGGCACGTATTGCCATTTTTTGTATTGCATATTAGTCGGAGCTCGTAGCTCTTACAATGAGCAATTCCTTTATTCCTTTAACAAGGTCTTTCTTTCCCAACTGGTCCTGTAGCCAGAAGAAGTGGATTTCAGATCTTGAGGAAGGAAATTATCAGTTTGCAAGCTATCCACCACAAATGAATCTTCTATATTGTCCTAAAACTTACCCTATCCTTTCTATCTTATAGCAAGTCATTTAGCAGACCAAGAGGTCCAATGTTCTCTAGGGAATCTATTCAGATGTCTCTTTCCCAAGTCTCAGAGTTCTATTCCTTCATTATCTGGCTTGTGACTCTAACATAGAGGACTTTGAGACTCTGAATTGAGACCTTTTGGTAGTTCTGTTACTCTAACCATAAAGCCTATGCTTAAGATTATTGATCTGGCTATAACAACTGCATAAAATGAGAATAACTCTTCAAAGCTTAGCCAAAGTAATGGTTCATATTAAGTGAAACAATTTTGCTAGAGACACCTTGGCAGAATGTTATGGAAGGGCTATAATGGCAGTGTAAGAGGGGTGGTTATTCTAGATGGAACAATTACAAAAGACCCAATAACTTCAATCTCCTCCCTCAGTTGTCTTTTTTCTCTAATGGGCTCAGAAGACACTGCTTTCACTAAGGCTACAAAGGTTACTTTGATGGTAGGGACATTGGTAGTGTGACTGATAGATGAGCACACAATGCAATATATAGATAATGTATTATAGAACTATACACCTGAAACCTTGATCATTTTACTAACCAATGTCACCCTCAAACATTTAATTTTACAAATCAAAAAGCAGCAGCAGCAGCAGCTCAGCATGAGCTGTCCTCTATGGATGAGGTGAATGATACCTGTCGTACTTACGAAACCGGGCTCTGTGGTGGTAATGAGTGTGCAAGATTCCAGAACAGTAGACACTAAGTGACAACATTAAACTTTTAGAGAATAGGAACACTGAATTACTAATACATAAACACGGGAGACTTAGGTAATTCCCAGAAACACAGAATGCTTAGGTAATGTATTCTATACATTAAAAGAGAATGTGAATGTGCATTAGGAAGGACCCTATACCCCAAGGGCAGGTGGGGGCGATTCCTCCAATCTCCCTCCAGGGATCCTACGGCCACTGACCCACATTGCTGCATGAGATGTGGTGTGTTTGCTAAAACAGGTCAGCAGGACCTCTGACACTTGGTATGCAAATTGTCTACAAATGAGCGTTCTCTTTAATACTCATTAGGAAAAGGAATCAGAAGTAGTTTGAATTCGTGTGGAATGAACAAGTCTACATATTTATAGACTTTGCTTGACATTACACTCTTATTTCACCTCATTCTTTTCCAAGTTCCAATTCCCCTACAGTTTGCTTTTCTTAAGAACACTTTCTAATATTTCACTTTTATTTGAATATTCATTTCCAAATCTGTTTCTGAGGAACCCAATTTAAAATACATTCCACTCCATTTGGGTCTTTTTACAAATTGACATAAATCAATTTTGAAAGAAGTTGGGTAATGAGGAATAAGTGAAAAATAAAATAAAACAAATATTACTGCATGTATCTGAGATATTTCTGCTCACACAAAATGTATTCATTTTGGTCTTTTTAATAGCATACCCATGTTTTGGTTCTTCTACCATGGACAATGCCTCCAAATGTAGCTCCTAAGAACCAAGGAAGTATCTCCTAGTATACAATATCTTAGAGATGAAAGAGGCTTTCTTTCCCTGCATGCTTGCAAACAAACATTGAAACAAACAAAAAATTTTAATTGTCTGTGAGTTCTTTTAGGAAGAAACAAAATCCCCTATATTAAAGGAGAGGCTCTGATGGTTTAATGAGTGAACTGATATTGCATCCCTTGGGCACTGCAGAGCTCCCGGAGTTTCATTTGTCAGTGCAGACAATAGCTCTCTGAGGACTGATGATTTTAAAGTCAAAGACAAATGACAAAATACAGAAAGGAAAAATGGCAGTGGCATCCCTGTGGCCCACAGCCATTGTTACTTTATTGGAGCAGGACATGAACAGTCCATTTAGAAGTCATCCCAGTGTGCTTAGAAACAGCTAGAATGCCACCAGCAGAACATTGAGCAAGGGTAATAATGGTCAATAACCTAGTTAATGTATATGAGTCCATTGTTTCCTCCTCATCATGTCCTTCTCTGCATTGCCTTCATATAACCTCAGAGACACCCTCATTTTTTTTCATTTGACCTAACAAAAGAGATTCCAAAGAAGATAAAGTTCTATGTAAATGGGCTTGCTAAGAAAAATTACTTGTTGTCTTATTTAGAGGCGTTTATAAAAAGATAATTATACTGGGATTCTTATATAAAAATATTGTTTAGTTCAGAGTTTTATTTCTACCTCCTTTAAAATACTAATATTTTGCATATTATAACTAGGACTGACATCATTTATCTGGGTGGCTGATGAATATTAAAATAAGGTAAAAGTTGTACTGCCTTTTGGAATTTTCAGGAAAAAAATGAGGTTGCAGTTATTTTTATAAACTAAAGCAAGTTGTAAAGATTGGGCGTTATCACATTGTGCCTGAAGATACTCTCGGACTTTTGCAATGACTTTGCTGAATCCAAAGAATGTTTTTAAAAAAGAGAATGCATACTTCTTTCTTCATTTCTTTCTCATTTGCTTTTTATTAGTTGTTTATGAACCTGCAGACCCAGTGTACACAGACCTTTCTGTCGTTGTTCATAGAATAAGTGGATATGTTTCTACTGAATCCGACCTCACGCTTGTACAAAAGGGCTCAGTCATGTCTTCTGTTACTTTATGGTTTCTTTTTGGTTCAAAGAAAAATGTGAAGATTTACCTGAGACAGCAACAGCAGTAGTAAATCCACGTTAACGGTGGTTCATCTTTTTTCTTATAAAGAATCATTTTCTCACAGAAAAGAAAATCACAGTGTATTTCCAGTTTAGATGCACAAATGAATTTGGGTTACACTTCGTATTCACTTGTGTTCAGAAATATGAAATGTTGGTAATTAGGCATGTGGTTTTCTTTGACAGCAATAATTCTAGCTTCCTGAAAGCCATTTGTTACAATTTAATTCCACTGTAACACTCAGAAAGGAGAGGTTTCATGCTTTTTCCTATTCCAAAGGTTATAGTCAGCAGAGGAAAAGTAAAAATTAACAAACTAAAAACCTTTTATTGGTTGCGGATACAACTTCAGTTACTGCCTGATCTGACTAAATGTTCCTTGTGTCAGAACACAAGAAACACCAGCCACGTTTAATACTTAATGAAGAGATGTTAAAATATGTTTATTTTGTGTCATGCAATGTTTACATTGACTTAGCTTAGTTTTTCCTTATGGTAAGGAATACTCCTTTGCATGCATTACCTTTTTCTTATAAACATTTATAGAAAGTAGTCCCATCCATACATCACAAGTGTTTGTGGAAGGCAGTCACGAAGCTCAAAGAGGGGGCAAAGCGTGTGACACACTCAGCAGGCCTCTCCCCAGAGTAACGCTCTGCTTCAGTATGGAGTAGAGCGTTTGCCTCCACTACACGATGGGTAAAAGTATTCAAGCTAAAACTCATTTTTGTTTTCTTTGCAGATTGCAAAATTTATCTCCAATAACACACACATACCGTCACCAAAGCTCAGTGGAATAATTGTAAGTATTTACTGAATAGACCATGCAGAGCCATATGCTGTTGGTGGAAAAAATGTGAAAGAGATACTGAAAACTGGCACAAATAATAAGACTGCAGAGTCAGCCACTTACAGTTGAACAGCATTAGAAAATCACAGATGCAATGAGAGTGGCCTAGGGCTATAAATAGAGACTGGAGTTCCATGAGGCAGAACTAGTTTGATAGGAGAGGATAGTAACTCCAAAATTTCTGTTAAAACTCATAGAATTTTTAAAAAGTTATTAAAGAAAAGTGTTAATATATGTTTTATACACACACACACACACACACACACATGTGTGTGTATATATGTATTACACAAACATACAAAAATCCAGCCATAAATGCCTTTATTTTTTATATTACATGGCTGGATGTTTTCCAGACAGCCATCATATATATTTTATTATTGTGCCTCTTTTAATCTGCAATGCTGAAAAATCTAAAAGAAAGCAGGAGTCTGAAGGATGCAGAGAACGAAACTTACTCTATTGAGTTAGCATTAATAAGCACTGACATGACGCTACAAGGTGACATAGTAAAAGAAATAATAACCTATTAAATGGCATTGAATTTTGAAGTTTACAAAAACACTTTTCTACACATGTTCTCATTTGATTCTGTCAGTGGTTGTTAGACCCATTTTATGAATGATAAAGTAGGTTCAAAGTGTCTACGTGATTTGTCCAGGGTTACAGAAATGTAAGTGGCAAAACTTGGGCAGGATCCTGACTTATACCCAGATCTGGCAAATTCATTGCAGCTGAGATATAAAAAGAAATGAAGACTTTCAGAATCACAGAACTGCATTCCACGCAAACCAAAACTCTTTGAGGAGCCAAGCTAAGAAGAGATGATTGAGGGCACTACCTAACAGGCAAGAAAGAAAATACAAATTGCCAAGACATAATATTGGAATTAGTGGTGCAGAGAATCAGATATAACGGAGAGGAACATTCAGAGCCTGAAGCAGTACCATTGTTAGCACTCTTGCTTTCCATGTTAATTCATTTAAAAATTACAATGCTTAATTGGCTTTGATCTGTCTTAATTTTAAACCTATTCCAATTTCTTCAGAGCTTTAAACCAAATTATTTTAAAATAAATCAGAGAGTTTAAGAAACTTTTAGTTTTTGACACACTTATATTGTCTTGTTTTCATCACTATTCTTCCAATTTCATTGCACTTTTCATCATCTAACTTATTTATGATTATCTATTACCTGTTCCTTCAACCATGATAGAAGTACCATAAGTGTAAGAAATTTGTCTTTGCTATCTTTTTAATCACTGATCAGCCTTAGCACCTAGAAGTACTTCTGGTGTAAAGTAGGAACTTATTAAATATTTCTGTAATTTATTAATGAGTACATAATTAGTTGAATTATGATCTCCCCTATCACTTTTACTAGCTCCTTCTTTTCCTTCTTCAGCTCCTTTACTGTGGAGGTTCTATAGCACTTAATTGTTTGGACTTTACTCTCAGGATTTTCTTTCTTATTTTTCTTTCCCAATGTTCATTCATGATTATTTACTTCTACAGCATTTTATTTGCGGTACCTTTTACATTCTCACTGCCTATTCTTAATCAATGTGTATGCCCCATATATAAATTCCTTCATTTTTTCAAGACAATCTCTCTAATTATTCAATGCAGATTGCAATTTATTTCCATATCACTAGTCCCAGAATGCCATTTTAATCAACCCACTCCATTTTTTTAGGAATGGCTATTGGCTCTTGATTCCTCCCTGATTGGTTACAATTGAGACAAGAGACCATGTCATGCCCTATTTCGCTGCCAACACACAATCCTTAAAATATTAATTTATTCTCTCAATTTATCAACACAAAGGTAAATCATTTTATCAGAATCAGAGAGGTATGAGGGGCAGAGTCAGCATAAATAGATCTGATTCTCCTTCTCCCTCAAGACTCAAACAGAAATAGACAAATTTTGGTGATATTATTTACCTAATGTAGGATCTTAACAGAACTGGAAATTTCAACTGTTCTGTGACTGCATGAGGCTTACATTGTTGAAGGGTTATTTTAGTTCTTGAATGAAAGTAAGTGCCAGTAAGATCAAATTAATGGATTTCCCCAGATTTACTAAATAATATATCTGCCTTTAGCATTCCTGCTATGTGGAAATTATATTTTCTTGTAGTTCAGTCCTCAACTCTGTTATAATAGCCTTACATTGTAATGGTTCTCATACTGTGTGTTAGCTCAATAAATTCACTTCCACAGTGTCTATGCCCTTGAAACTTGGTGGGTCAAAAGATATCCTAGCTCCTGGGGGAAATGGGGCATTGTGGCCTATAAGATAAGTGCACAGACCCTGGAGTGAGGCTGGTCCTACCACTTAATAGTTGTGTGACTTCAGGCTTACCTCATCACTCTATCTATAAAATGGGGATGATAATGACATCCATTTTTTAACACATTTGTATTCATTTTAATGGAATTATTCATTGAGATTAGTAGTAATGGCTTCTCTAACACCTTTTTATCATCATATAATTATTTTTATATTGAATATCAACCATGTCAGAGTATATCACCCTCAAAGATCACTTTCTGACCATGATGGAACCATTAAAAAATATAACCACCCCACAAACATGTTTGATCATGGACAAAAACAGACATGATTTGATCCACAAAGATAACCAATTACATTCTTAACGTGACTTACAGGAGAAAATTTTCTCATGAGATGCTTCTTTTAACCTCACTCTGTTCCTTCAACCTCCTAGATTAAAAATACAATAATAAATAAATAAAGACATATATATGTATATAAGAGTATGAAAAAATCCAAACACAGAATTTCTCTGTCTTCCTAACAATACCCAAAACACAGTTAAAACTACATTTCATTGAACCCTCTCCCAAACAACCTAACACAACCTAATCTCTACAAGTCTGTTCTAAAACAAACAAACAAAAAAACAAAAATTTCTCTTGTTTATATGCCTCTGGCTTCATCTGGTATGCAGCCATCCTCATTGTAAGAAGTCTTACACCTAATTTTGTTTGACTATAGGTTCTGATGGTCTTTGTCTGGTGGACAGCAAATAGAGTTTAAAAAAGGAATTACTTATTTTGTTGCCATGTGTGGTCCTGTAATGTAGAAAAACTCAGTTTTTCATCTGAATAAGGCAAAACCCAGTTTATCCTTACTCTTTTTCTCCTGCATATCTCCTTTACTACTCACACAGAACAAATCTAAACTCTCTATACTGCACAATCTCAGTTAGAAAATTCCATGAGGGGAAAATGTAGCAGTAACATGTTGACACAGCAGAAAAATAAGGAAAATTCTTAGAGACCAAAAAAGTGACAAGAAACTAACAATTCATGGCATTAAATGAAGTTTGAAGTTCACGATCGCCTTTAATCTGTGATCCTGGTGGCTCGGAGCAGAGGTCTCAGACTGTATTTCACGCTTCCAGATTATACTAAGGCTTTTCCTGTGGGCGAGGGCACAAACGGCAGCTTTAAGCCAATCAGCTTCCGCGTTAACTTCCATCTGCACATTTTTCTAAAATTCATCTGCTTGACTAGGCTCCATGGTCAGTCAACATTCCCAGCCATTTTCTAGTTTGCCTCCTGGCCTTTCTTATATAACTCTCCCACTTCCAAAAATAAAAAACAAAAAGTCAAAATTTTAACTCATCTGAATTTGATCGCATTACATTTTTTCAAGTATATAAACGATACTTCTGAAGACTTTTTTTAAAAATCAGAAAGAAAGGGGAATAAAAGAACAAAAATATCCAAAATAAATCAAATATCCAAGAAGGACAATCCAAAATAACCTTGTCTTACCAGTCTCTGTAATCAAAGAACTGCCTCAGTACTATTTATGCATGATTTTAAATAAGAAAAGTGAAAGTATTTTCATTTTTTCTGAGATATCCAAATTATATTTTTAATTCAAAAAATATATCAGATAAGTTAGCTTAAACATAACTGAGACTTATAAGAAGAATTTTCATTAAATATAAATTTTGGCAGTAGGTTATGGGGCACTGAAAAATTCTCATGCATTATTTTTATTTGGGTAAATGTTGTCTATCACTAGTGAACTAATTGCTCATTTATATGTGCATTCATGTACTTATTTATTTTATATTAACCTAGTTGGAATGTGGTGAGGATTCCAATGTAAATAAAATACTTAAAAACAATTGTTAATTCATATTTTATAAGGCTTGAATTTATTAGTGGTCCATGTACTCTTGCCATTTGTTGTTAATTTCTATTAAACCTTGCTTTATTCTAGCAATAATTTATATTCATCTGTGAGTATATGAATTAATTTTTAGGAGACCTATCCATCTCATCAAGTAATAAATTTCCAGTAAAATTTTATTTTTTATGTTTTAATCAATTGTATATTATTAATAATTGTATAGTAATTTAATACAAAGGAACTTTTTTAACATTTAAGAGCTTTATAGAAATTGAAAAATCAATTTCAATTTATAAATATAATTTACTTGAAGAGAAGTATAATAGAGCCACATAAAAGTACATGTATAAATTATAGCATAATAGGATAATAGGATAAATTTCTGAGTAGAAAATGCTATGTAACTATGAATTGGTGAAATAAGGCACAGGCTTGACTCAAAATGATTTGAGGTACTCACGCAGAATTGCTTGGATCATTAGCTAAGTGGTTTTTTTTCTTTTCTCAAAAGGAGAGGTTATGTCACAAATGAGTTTCCAATAAGACTGGTGCTTTTCCACCCCATATAGGGATCTATAATTGGCCTCAAGAATTGCATGAGGGATGAGCAACTGGTATCCCAGATACTTTTTTGTAAAATGCTGTCATTGAAATCCAGACCTGCAGGTGTGCAAGTTATTCATGTAACTCTTCACTGACAAAGTTGCTCTCACATTTGTTCTCTAAGGATAAAAATGGGAGAAACTGTCCAGCCACTGGAATGTAATCCATTCTGCACATCTGGCTAAGCACCCGACTGTCCTCTCACGGGGACAATGGCAAGACAGGAGCTTGTGCCTTCTCTGTTGCTGACTCTGGTCTTGTTAGCTTCCTCCAAATAAAACTTATTACTAAGTAATATTCCATTGTGTATATCTACTAACTCACACCACACATCACAGAATCTTTGCACACCAGTTGGGGCTACACATGAGAACACCTTAGCATGGAAAAAAAGTAATATTTAATGAATGTTAAAATATAACATTACAATATAATTGGACATATAGAACAGTGGGTATTATTCACTTAAATTTTATTGAATATATGTAAACAAATGAAGTAACAGGTGTTTTCTGAAATTTTAATATTAAAACACAGATTTGGTATTTTGTAACCACTTAAAATTTGGGTTAAAATTTTTAGATATCATAGCTTTATGACTCATCGAAACTTTTTAGGAGGTATGCATATAAAAAGAAAATTTGATGAGCAATAATTTAAACATTTAATTTTAATTAATCATGAAAGGCGAGAAATGTGGATATGAAAGGTTTATAAATCATACAGAAAGTCAGAATCATGAAGGACCACATGTTCAATGAAAAGATGAATCAGAACAAAACAGGAGCCAAAAACCTCTAAGGCAACTTGCCTGACTTAGTTTTGTTGCTGTGAGCAAAGAGTTTATCTTCTCTTGACCTCATAACCACAAGTTACCTCTCATGTAGTTTTGGGACCGCAATCATCCTACCAAAGTAATCCCCAATCTCCAGGCTGAGTATGTTGCTGAAAGTGGTTTCAGGTTGATGGTACCCCAGGCACCCAGCAGAAGAAATTGCAACACTCTCTAGAGAAGCATACTTTAAAACTAGTCTCAAAAAATTTTCTCTTATAAATTTTAAGGAATGTGGGCTTTCAAAATGAAGAACTACAATACCAACATCAGGAATCAACGGAAATAATTCAAAATGGAATGATTTTGTAAAAATGAAAATCTTGGCATTATTAAAAATTAAACATAAAATAAATGTTTAATATGATTAAAGAAAGTGAAAATTTGAAAATATAGCATTAAAACAAGTGATTATAAAATAAAAATACATATTTGAAAATTAACAAATTGACTACTGGACAGGGACTTTATAATTATTGAAATTAAAAATACGAAGGATGGATTAAAGGAAAGACAGATACAGATAGATATATGAAGAAATTTTACACAATTCATGGAGGCACAGAAACATGGAGAATATGAAAGAGCAATTGAGAAATATGAAAATATGAGAATTACATTTTTATCACTGAAGTTTCAGAAGAAGATAAGAAGCATGGGAAGAGGCAACATCCAAAGAGATGATTTGAAATACGTTCCAGGATTGGCAATAGATACCTGTCAGGAAGCACAGTATTTCCCAAGCAGAAATTTTCAGAAATAAGGAAGGAAGGGAGAGAAAAACAATTCTCACCTAAAGCTATAATTGTGAAACTAAAGGATACCAAAGATAGATGAAAGCTGCCAGAAAGAGGAGACAGAGAACATACAAAAAATAACAATTAGACTGATGGCTAACTTATTAAGAGCCAAGTTGAATACCAAAGAATAGAGTAAAAGCTTCAAAGCCTGAGAGAATTTAATTATTAACTAATAATTGTGTGATCAACTAAACTGTATTTCAGGGATATAGTCTAAAAATCTGAGAAAGCTGGCTATAAACAGAATGACTAAAGAAATATCTAAGGAATGTACTGTAGGAGAAAGGAAAGAAATCCTAAAAGAATGTCCTTAGGTATAAAAAGGAATGGTGAGCAAATAAAATATTAAGCATGTGACAAATTTAAACATACAATGATTGAGTAAAACAATGGTCATTTCTGGGGATAAAACACTAATAGCACATCCGGTTCTTGCCACATAGGTGGCTACAACATTGCAGGTTGCTTCTCAAAGCATGCCAACAAAGAAGGCAATTGAGAGACTCTCCTAACAAGAAAGATGCTAGAATCTCTTGTAATTTAATCAAAGAAGTAATATTCTATCACTTTATGTTTGCTAAAAGAAAGTTATTAAACCAGCACACACTTGAGGGAACAGGGGGAGCTTATACAAGGAAGCGAATAATGGACGCAGCAATCTTTGAGGGTCATCTTAAGATCTGCTTATGACACGAAGTAACCCTATCAGACATGAAAAGGATTAGGGAATCATGACTAAAAAAAGAGGAGAGAAATAAATCAATCAAAAGCAATTCAGAGAAGACATGACAGCAGGGAAGGACATTAAAACAGTTATAACTGTATCTATGTTTAGAAATTTAGCTAGAGCAGATAAATAAAACAGAAGACTTGTTGAGACTAGTAAGAGGGGCATAGACATAAAACGAACAGTTCCCACAACTGCATGTGGTGGTTAAAAGTCAGGAGGGATATCTCAGCTACAGAAGTACCCGCTGAGGACCAACGGGTCCCAGCCCCACCTCAGGCTCCCCTGCTAGAACACCGGTGCTAGGCAAGGAGTCCAGCTGACTACAAAAATCAGCTGGGACTCAGTCTGGTGAGAATGAGAGCTTCTAGAGACCCCTTCTCTTAAGGGGTCTGAGCACAGACTCAGTCAGTCAGTCACGAACTTCTATGGCAATTATATTACTTGATAAAATTTTGGCTACACTCAAAATGTTAACTCTTTTAGACTAATGGAGAAATACAGAGATAAATGCAGATTAAAAATAGCAGGTAGTCTAAGGTGTATTTACCTCTTTATGGTTGTGTGTGTGTGTGTGTGCTTAAAGTGAAATTTATTTTTAGTATAAGTTCTAGAATTTGCAGTTTTCAAGCAAAGTCAGAAATCTCAATGTGACTCAAACAAACTTGATAGTATGCAGCATCTATATCCTGCCCTTTCCAAAACATTTCTCTCATCTGTATTCTTCATGGCATACAAAGTTTTGAAAGAAGAGGTAATTTACGTCTACCTGTGAGAGTGTGCCATGTGTTTCTTGAACTATTGCCTTGCAGTTATTATTATTATTAATAACCACTCTCTAGATGGGAGTAGTTACTAAAAATGTTTATGAGAGCCATCAAATTCCAGGTATTGTAGAAAAATTGTCAAATAGCAGTTGCATCAATTACTAACCTGATTATTTTGGTTTATAAAATGAGGAAGGAAAATTTTATGGAAAAAAATAAAAAGCACTATTTACAAATAATAGTTTGGAACTCCAAATGTATTCCAGTTGTGATTACTACTTCTTCAAAAAGGTCAAAGATATGGGGATTAATTTTAAGTGTATGCAAACTAATTAAGTTCATAAGTGGGAAAAAACTTCTATAAGTTCTTTTTAATGTTTAATGAAGTAAAATTTATCTCATAATGTGAATTTAAGTAGTACAAATTTAATCTTGTTTAGAAATTTCTTCTAGCAATTTAAAATTTTTAAATTGCAAAAAAATCATGTGGTACAAATAGGCCAGAGATGGATGTGATAGCTGGGAATTGCTTTTCACCTTCTATCAGTGGAGAAAACCATGAAAAACTTGAGAGAAAGTCACTCTGTGTATATGTTTGTTGCATGGAATAACATTTTGTACATAGAATTTTCAATTGATGAGCATGACAAATTATATTGAATACATATTGATCATTATAAAGCCTTCAGCCCAGAAATTACAAATAAAAATCTATCAAATGATCTGAAGCTTATGAAAAACTGTTGAATTATTATAATAAATATATAAAGAAATACACAATCTTTTTACAGAATGAAAATCACAGTTAAGGAATATTGAACATCAACAATATATAAGTTTGAAATACAATTAGGAATAAAATTAAATCCTGAAACATCTTTCTAGTTTAAAAGCACCAATATCAACAGGTAGACAAAATATAAAATTCAATATAAATTCAGTTGAGTTTAGGTGGTGTATTAGGTTTTCTGAAGGGATTTATATGTGTCTGAATTGAACAAAATACATCTCTTAATGTTCATTTTTCCATCTAATTAGGTAACTAGGTTAGACTAGTTATCTATCTAATCAGACAAATTTCAGAAAGTTAGATATATGTCTTTTCTTTGATCTCATCAACCAACCCAAATAAGAAATGTTTTAATTTTATTTCTCCAAAATATGTTCATGTTAAAGCTTTAAAATGCTCAAATGTCTTCACAGGCAGTTCTGTCTACAGTTCTCAGTCCAGACAGATGTAACTTCATCCTCAGTGAGAAAAATGATAATGTTTATTGTGTATTTTAAATAATTACTTTGTGGGGAGGAACACAATTTCTTTTAAAGTAGTAGATTATAATAGAAAGCTTGGTCTATATTAGTCAATAATAATAATTGAAATAATAATAATTATCATCATTTAGGAAACAAAACAAGGGGAAGACAAACAGATTAAAATAAAAGAAAATATATAAATTATTTAGAATAATTGAGCAAACTCTGCAAGTAGTATTGGAATTCAATCAAATAATATTTTTAAGCACTTGTTAGCTGTTTAAATAACTGAAATTGGGTGGATGTTAGGCAGTCTCTCAGAAGTGTAGGGTTTAAGTATCTTCATAAGGTAATTTATTTTTTGAGAACATTTTGCATTGTGGAAGAACAGAAATACCTACAATCTTTTAAACCAGTTACTGTTCACTTGTTAGCAGTGTCAGTCAACTTGAGATATTTTTTCTCTGTCATTAATTACCTTGGGGATGGCTACAGGCCATTAAAATAGTCACATTTTAAATCCCTGGTAAGCTTTCCTAATTACCTCTGCACTCTCTATAGTTGCACTTTTGAAACACTGGAGTCCTTTCACTTTTATAGTGCTGTCATAAAACAATGTGTGAACACATCTAAAATGCAGTAATGAGGGGGTAGATTTATATTTCAGTCAAGCTAGGAATTTTATTTTAAAATTACTTGAATGTATCGTGTAACTTCTAAATTGCTTTATACACAATTTTAGTAAATGTCATGTCATGGGATGATCTTGTATTTTTAAGTTACAATAATGCAAATGGCAGGTTGAATGTTAAGTGAGAGAAACTTCCAGTAGCCACAAGCAGTTTGGACTTGCACTGTAATTTACAGTCATACAATTGAGCCATTTAAATTGGGTCTTTTGAACTAATGCTACAGCTATTTTATTATAACATATGGTTCCCAATAAAGTGACAGGCTATCATTTGTCTCAATCAGTTGCTTGCAGTTATTACTGACAAGCAGATTAGAATAAAGCCAGAAACAGAAACATCTGATAAACACAGACTATTGCTAATGAAGTTTTTAGTTTCCAGTAACCCAAGGACTGGAACAGACAGGGGAGCTTGGTGAATAAGAAGTTCATCATAAAAGCTGTCATTTTGTTATTGCATCTGGAGGCACAAGCCATTTTTTTTCAATGACAATATTTCTATGTAATATGAAATGTTATATAATAAATATAATAAATTGCTCTGTTGTCTTTGTATCACCAGGTCACTTAGTAAGAAATAAAACTGGAGAAGCCCAAGTAAAAAATAGAAACTATTTTGTTCCAAAGGTCAGTATAGTCTCCTTCATTCTCTTTTAAAATTATTCAGTAAAATAGTTTATTTGTATTATAGTCATAAAACTTCCTTTAAAGAAGCGATTACAGCTACACTGAGGCTGCCTATTTGATCATGTGGAAGGCCTTGCTTAACAACAGGTATTTCATTTCTTGATTAAATTCACATTTTTCCATTATTACCTATGGTGTTTTTCTCCTGAACAGGGCTTTAAAGGGTCAGTAAACTCAAAAATTTGTTAGCATTTTCATTATTAAATTCTCAAAAACATCCTGTAGAGCTGTTTGTCATTTATTGAAATAATTTGAAGTCTAAATATCATACATTTCAAATTTAATGTGTAGAATACATTAAATAATATGAATACATGTCATGCCTGGAAAAGGTTAAAAATGTGATTTCAATGATTATTGGTAATACAAATAAGCATGGTAAATAATAAATATACTATCTTCGTAGTACTTATAACAGTTCTAAAAGAATTTTGGTTGTTTAATATCTACCTCCCAATTAGATTGTTATATGATTATAGAACAGCACACCTTTCTTAAACAATATCTCTGTTTCATGATATTGTACGACAATATCTGTTCTTAATATGTTCTCAATAAATATTTATTGAAAGTTAAGAATGAAGAACTAGTTACTATTTATTGAAGTCTGTCTTGTTCTCAGATCATTCATTCTTTTTTTCTTGTGGTCAAAGTATTATAATATGACTGTTAATTTACAACGTGCAGAGATCATATAGGGTCAGATAATTGCTGAGAATCCACAAGGTATTCTCACACAGGCTTTAATAATGGTAAAGCATGATAAGAATGTGCAAGCAAACAGAGAAAGGTTGAAAAACTTTCAAGCATAAGGTGGACTTTCTCTTCAGATTAGGGACTAAAAAGATACACGCGAGTTACTCCGTTCTCAGGAAAGCCAAGGTGTACGTTTACTGAGGCATTTTTACACCCCACTGGTCTGTGTAAGGAGTTCTACCACCGTTCAGTAATTTTTCAAAAAACTATAGACGATCTGGTACAGGGTGCCTCCAGGAAACTTACAGACTTTTAACAGATCATTATAAATCACTAATTGCTACATTTTGTTCTTAATTTGGCAACGGTCAGTATCCTGGCTCCAAGTATTACTGGAGATAAGAAGCCATCCAGAAAGACCAGCTTCCCTGCACCAGCTGTACACCGCATCCTGAGGATCACTGCCCACGCTGGCATGAGATCATCTCCAAACCGACACTTCACAGGCAGCTTCAGGAGTCTGTTTCATTACTCTAATCGTCTGGCAGCTTCTGGACCGTGTGGCATTTAATTGGACCGATGGGCTCCCTGGTGGTAGGTACACACTCTACCTCCCGTGCTGTAAAATAAATGTTTGCTCCCTTGGTCCAAGGTGGTTTTGTGTGGTACTCCATTTCAGTAAATCAAATATTCTGTAAGTTCTCAAATAGTGGGCCAATTTAAGGTCCTTGAAATTAAATTTGACTTGAGTTTTTGCTCTCTTTTCAAAGTCTGTAGTTTGATAATATTTAAACATTATTTAAATATTATCATATTCAGATAATATTTTGGTTTCTGCTCACGGGCCGTAAATCTTACTCATAATATATGAATTGTATTAATTCCAAGAGAACATTTTCTCTTATATATAGGCTTTCATTACAATTTCCCTTATGGAGGGATATTTCACATTCATTTAGTGAGACAGGTTTCTGTGCCAATGTATGGCCTATCTTTCTCGGCAAAAATTATTTAAATATATTATTTGATTTTTAAATGAACTATTGAGAAGTAAGCTGTTGAACATTTATATTTGTTTTATATTAAACATGGTCTGTGCCCACACTATCTCTCTAACCTATATTGTACGTCTCTCCATCTTGCTCATTTAACACTAGCCACACTGGAAACACCAAGCATGTTGTTATTCCCCGGACTTTGTACTTGTTACTATATCTAGTGTATTTGTCTAACTTGGTCCCTCATCTTATTCGGGCCTCTGCTGGAATGCCCCCTTATGAGAGAGAGCCTTCCTGACAGTCCTGAAATAGCACATTGCTATCATTCCTCAACCCCTTACTCTGCTGCTTTTTTTGACTGACATTATGTTTGGGGAAGGTCCCACAACCAAGCATTCATTTGGTAATTTGATGAGGACTCACAGGACTCAGATACAGTTATTCTCAAGTTTACCATTTATTCCGTAAGAGAGTTTATAGAGCTGGATCAATAGGGCATGTGAATCAGGAGGAATCTGGAGGAGACAAGATGCAGACTTCTAAAGTCCTCTCCCTCGGGGGTAACACAAAGCATAACTTATTATTCCTCTAGCAACAAACTACAACCACACATATGAGGTGTTTCTGCCTAAGGGCATCAGCTGGAGTCTCAAAGCTCAGGTCTTAAACAGAGGGTGGCACACGCAGGCACACACCACGTGATATGTGCTGGAGCCAGCCCTGATTACTGAAACTTCAGGCCCAGAAGAAAAGCAGGTGTCCACCACATAGTACAGTGTTTTCACAGACTAGCTAGACTAGCTGGTACAGTATGGTTCAGTGACACAGGCATTGAAACCATCTTTTATCGATTAGCAACACAGGTAACTCTCCAAAGGCTGAGTTCCCAGGACCAGCCAAGGGTCACCCACACAAGCAAGCCCTCCTGAAGGCAGGAAAGAGGTGAGCAACCTCAGGTCTGCTGCATTAACTCCTTCTTGCCCACCTTACATCAGTTGACTGACTGAATGTGCATTAGTCTATTGATTTAAATGCCTACTTCTCCCACTAGACTAACCTATGAGGACAGGGACTTTGTCTCCTTTGTTCATTACCATATATTTTATGCTTAGTGCATTGCTGGTATAGAGGAATCATTTCAAAACATGTGTTAAAAGCAAAAATTGATAAACACCGACCTCTCTCTGCCTCATAGAGTTTGAGAATGTAATGGTGGAAGACAGAGAAAGGATAACAGGGTCACAGAAGAAGGTGTTGGGACTCATAGTTCACAGATATTGAAAATAAGATATGAGTATGTGTGCCCCATTTTGTTCCAAAATAAATAAATAGAATGAAAATTCAATTTCAGATAGTAACTTAAACAGAGTGGCACATTTATGAAATATTAGGAAATGTAAGGTGATCATAAGAAGAAAGCTGAACAGCTAGCTGTTCATCCTATTTTCTAAACAGGCTTTAATTGTGAATGAAATTCATATATGACATAAGAAAGAGGTTAGGCCTGTCAGGAAGTTAAAGTACTTAACGTGAAAGGATTTGAAGTCTTTATAGAAACCGTCACAACAAGAAAACGTCATGTTTTATCCTGTTACTTAGCTCTGATTTTACCATATTATGGAGCAAATAAACTGATTCTTTTCAAGGCCGAGTCAATCCACAGGATTACTGCTAAAATACTTCCATTCCATCCTCCAATAGTAGTTGCATGTAGAGGGCTGTCTAGGAAATATTTAGCCATGCAATGTGAAAAATAGAGGCATTTATGGCTGAATATTTTCTGGATAGCCCTAATACAATAATGATTATTCAGAAGCATATGAGTCCTGTAACAGCATAAAATGCATATTTTCTCATAGTTTGAAATAGAAAATAGGGTTAGGGAGGGGAGAAAGGGGAGGGGGTGGGAGAGGAGCGGGTGGGGGGGAAGCTAAATATAAGGTGATGGAAAGAGAAGTCACATTAGGTGGTGAAATTATACAACAAGTTGACAATGCACTGTAGAACTGTAAGCCTGAAACCTATGTAATCCTTGCTAACAGATGTCACCCCAATAAGTCTAACAATAAAAATGAATTTAAAAAAAATTTAGCACAGATTTTTTTTTGTTGTTTCAAACTTGGATGTTAATTTAAGCTTTTTGAAACAAAATTATTGTCTTTGCTGGATCTTGACTTTAAGGATATGAGCTGTAAGTGACAGAAGAAACGGAATGATATAAAATAGGGTGAGATAAAACAGAATGATATGCTTCTTTCAAAAAATCACATAGTTTAAAAATTAAATGCTAAATTACAAATATTGAAAAAACATAACTTTTATAATTATTGTAGGTGAAAAATCTGATACATGATATCTAGACAACTTACATGTGCTCAATAAACCTGCCAGATGTATGTTTTTAATCTGTAAAAGCGACCTCAATGAAATTTTACAAGAACTATTTGAAATCACCTACGCTTAAAGAAATAATAATAAAAAAAAACAACTTTTAAAGTGTCGAGATGTTATCTTCCTGCATGGATTCTTCTTACAGTTATTAAAAACAAAACAACTCTGTAAACCTTTGACAAAAGCCTGTATTAGGGGAGATAAAAAGCAAAAACCCCTGAGCTGTTTTGAAGACATCTCTAATCTTCAAACACAATGAAGCAGAACAAATGAACTTTCAGCCTTTCCGTGGAAAGAACGAATGATCAGTGATAGCAACATTTCCCGGAGAATGCCTTAGTAGGAGAGCAGGGTACAAACTTCATAGAGCCCTCAAACATTCACGCTGCACTTTTCATCTGTATACCTCCTGTTTTAACTCCCTTTAAGTCACAAGCACAAAGTTGAAACTCCTTTATGAAGATTAAACTCTTCTCCTTAAAAATAGTCCAGAGTCTAGGAACACACAAGGAGAGAAAATACAGATTTCTCAAATGAACAACTTGAAAACTTCCCTGTCCATAGTCACATATGTCATAAAGACAGTGGGGATTGGAATCGGCGCTGTGTATTTGCTGGGTACAGGCTGTCCCTTAAGTGTTAGCCTGAATGAAAGTGCTGATTTAGAAACACACAAACAGGTGTAATGGGTGTTTTATGCTGTGTGCTTATTAAACCTGTGTGCCATAGGATCACTCTGGTTAATTTGGGGATGAAAGGTGGTTATGAAAAATAACTAGAATTCTTCGACAAAAATACTGTGCTTTTACATGCTCCTCGAACAGAGGATGCTGTGGCAGAAAACAATTTGTATTTGGATGACATGAAACACTTAAATCTGCTCAATTTGATCATTAAAAACACTATTCGGTTGCTCATGAGGATAAAGATTTGCCTCCTGGCATGATTCTAATGAAGATAATTAAATTCTACATATATCTAAAACACCTCTCTAATTTCAGCTTGGAGAAGTCATTTTTTTTCCTATTACATACTGATTTTCTAGGATCTGAAACTAGCTATTGTTCAGCCCATAGGTAATTGCATTTCAGTGGTAGGCCAAGTATTATGCTTCATATGCTATGTAGTAAGAAGCTTTCTTATGAGAATTTTTATTATAAATTTGCATTATTAATATGGATATTTTTCTGGAATGGTATAGTTGAAAATATTATGTATTTTCTATATCTTGAGGAAACAAAAATAAGCTAAAATAGCAACATGGTACACATTTTATAACTGTCATCTATATGTGATATAACTAAAATAAGTTTTATAAAAAACCACATCAAATATGAATCATTGCCTTAAAATTTTAATGTTAATATATTTTATTATATAATTCTTTTTTGCAGTAGTGTTTAATCTGATTCTCACCCCTCCAACATCACTGGTATAGCATGCAGTTTGCACCAGCTGGAAGCCATGTTTTCTTCCTTTATTCAAACAAAGGAAAGAAATTTCCCCTCCTAGTAGGACTCTCTCATTTTCACTAAAACCAGAAACTATCATACTCTGCAAAATTAAAGCAAATGAGCAGTGAGAAGAGTGTGAAGATGCTGTTTCTTTGTGTTTGCATTGAGCATTTCTTGTCATCAGTGCCTTGTCTGCCAGTCAGCCTTCTTTTGCTATATGTTATTATCTGCCCAAAATACTTCATATTATTGGGAGTGCAACTTATGTCTGTGAACATTATAGTGTTGTTCAATTAATCAAGCAAGTATATCTCATTAGGATGATTAGCAGGTGAATGACAAAGCTTTGGTGGGAATGGTAGTAACTGAGAAAGCCAGCCATTCAAACAACGCAACAAGTTCTCCTATCTTTCCTATTTCTACCTTACCACCCAATAGATGTAGTGAGAAGGCCAATGACATGTCTGCCTCCTGCTGAAAGGAAATACTAAATATCCAAGTTTAGACCACCAAAAATAGCTAAAGTTGAATTGTTTATATACATGTAATTAAGTGAAAGCTTTGTGCTTATACTTGCTCTTCTTCTTCACAAGAATATTACCCTGGTGCTATTGCAAGCCTGATAAAGTCACCATAGCATGAAATTACACTATGTTCTTAATTCTATAAATGTATGTGTCGTCTAGATTCAATTTCGTTTGCTTTGAATTTCAGTTTCATCTAAATCATAGGTTAAAAGAGACATTCAAAAGCAGGTTTTTTTTGTATTTTGAAGTTTCCAAAAAGTTTAATGAAGTTCAAAACTTCATTTGAATCTGAAAATGAAAAGAAAAAGTATGATGATTATAATTTCATCTTAAAATCACTGTATAAGGTTAAGCAAATGACTATAATAACCACATCCTATAAACAAATGCATAGTAATTATGTGAAACTGATTTTTTTTTAATTTCAGTATTTATTTAGGGGTAAAGCATTCTTGAATGTAAATGCCTTATAGAATAAGGTTTATGTTCTCAAAACATTTATTCAGAATAGCAAATTGTCCTCTGCTACTGTCTTCAAATCAATTTTAATGTAGTCCATGGGGATATCTACTTGTCCTATGTTTATGGTAAAATATATATTTGTACTTAATATAACTGTGATTTTTAAAAGAATTAGAAAATTCATGTGCATATAGTTTGTGTTTCAACAATATGAGTTGGAAATAAGTAATAGTTTATACTTATATTCCATCAACTTTTTATGGACAACTTTATAAACAGTAGGATTCAGAAGGGTAGTCATTAAAAAAATTCATCACATTCAAAACCCTTATGATGGATTTACACATTGCTAATCTCAGAAGCAAAAGAATCAGAGAAGAGATTAACTTTCACGGGTTCTAGTTATCAACTGAGTGAGGCCCCTAATATGCTTTTTTCAGTAAGACAGAAGCAGATGCTTGCTTTCTATGGTGAGTTCTGTTCTTGCATATCTACATGTCAATAGGATACTAGAATTTTCAGTATTAGTCTCTGGCAACTATTATAAATGAGGCAGAATTTGGAATCACAATGACAGATTTTTTTTTCCACAAATTCTATCCAATATGATGCCAAAATCAACCATACACTCTATTTCATTGTCACTGTCATGAGAGAGCAGAATGATAAAGTAATCCAAAGGCTGCCCATATCCGTTTCTTGCTTTGTAGTGATGGTATTAAGTTTTGAGTCATTTTGGGTGCCGAGGAAGTTTTTAACCTAGGTGATTTAGCAGATAAATTGGTGGATCAGTTTTGTTCATGTGACCTGGTATAAATATTTCTTTTTGCTGAGGCATATTACCAGTTTATTTTCTTGAAAACAACTCTACTGCAGTCAGAAATATTTACAAATGATATGACACAATGTGCGGGTTCAGCCTCTAACCAGGGGTGTCCAATCTTTTGGATTCCCTGGGCCACATTGGAAGAAGAAGAATTTTCTTGTACCACACATAAAATACACTAATACTAAAAATAGCTGATGACCTTAAAAAAGTCACAAACAAATCTCATGTTTTTTTTTTCTGACTCTTATTCCCATGTCTTTTTGTTTTTTATTGTTAAATTTATTGGGGCAACATTGATTAGTAAAAATTATATAGGTTCCAGGTGTACAATTCTACATTACATCTTTTATGTGTTGTATTATATGTTTATCACCCAGAGTCAGTTCCATTACCTTATGTTTGTGTCCCTGTCCCTTCTTCCCTACCCTCCTTCTCCCTTATCCTCAGGTAATCACTATCATGCTGAGTGAAATTAGTCAGATTGAGAAAAACAAATGCCATATGATCTCATTTATACATGGAATCTAAAGAATAGAAAAAATTAACAATCAAAATAGAAAAAGAGCAAAAAACAGAAAACAAAAAAGTCAATTCAAAAGTAGGTAGATTATCACGCTAAGTGAAATAAGCCAGACAGAAAAAAAACAAGAACTACATAATTCCATTCATATATGGAACATAAAATTGAAAGCAACAAAGAAACAAAACTCATGGACACAGTCAGTAATTTAGCAAATCTCATAATGTTTTAAGAATTTGTGTTGGGCTGCATCCAAAGCCATCCTGGGTCTCAGGTTGGACACGCCTGCTTTAAATACTATGGGACTATGGGACTGGAGACATGGATGGCATGTAGATGGAACAGACCTAGCCAGAGACTAGTTTTTGTTGGGCATGAGGAAGCTCTTGATACTAGTCTACACACTTTTATAATGTATGTTTGAAATACTCCCTAGTAAACATTTTGAAAAAAAAATCTTCTACCTCAGAGGTTGCAAACTAGTGGTCTACAGGCTCGATCCAGTCAGCCAACGTTTGACATATATGGTGCTTGAAAATTGGGAGAAACCACATAATAATTTAAGATTCCAAATTTTCTTGAAAAGTCCGATGTGGCAACATTAAGATAGTATCCCCTGAAAATAAACACTGAGATAATTCATAGTAACAGCTGCTTCCTGGAAGAAAAGGCATGCATTCGCTGTAGCCCTGGAGTACCCCAATGTGTTATGTCTACCTGACTTCCCTTATTTACTTTAACTCCCTGGCTTTTGCAATCATTAGAAATGTTTAAGTTAGAGAAGGGTTTTCAGTTTCTTATTGAAAGATGCTACTACTGAGAACCAACTACTCATTTATTTACTATGAAGAATATAGGTTCAATAATTCTATCTTTTGATTTTTCATAAAAATCTGGAAACTAAACTTACATGAAATTTCCCAGTTTACTAATACTGTCTGGATCAAATATCAGTCACAAATGTGACCAGTAAATCAAAATGTTTTCCAATATTCTCTTAGGCATACCCAAGTAATTTAACTGTTTATAGGATACAATGGAGAATGTCAAGAAGATATTTTAGGTCCTGAAATACAAATGAGGAAACCTTCCTTCTTATCATCCAAGACTTACACTGTGGGCATGGCAGCTTTTATATCAGTATTTACTGATTCAGGATTTGTGATAATTGTTTGTTCCCAAGTTCAAAGGTTAATCTTGCTATGCTCAAGTCAAAATTTAATAAGCTACTCTAATTACAGTGATATTATCACATTCTTATATACATAACACACATACACTTTACTGAGTATTAAAATATATTTTCCATTTCAAGAAATTGTAAATCATGCATATAAATGTGAAAGAAGAAGAAAAAAATACACCATTGTTACAGTGAACAGAAATAAAAGAAGAAAAATGAGTTATAGGTGCTATTATATATCATTCAAGTTTAAAAGAACTGTTTGTAATATGAATATTCAATTTACAAAGCCTTGTTATAAATCAGCCATCATCAGTGAGAGATTTATCTTGCTTGCCTTTCTGATATAATAACTCATTGCTTTATGGGAAGAAAACTGTAGAGTACGTTGCTAAATTCATTAGAAACTTACATATTACTGTGTAGGAGAGAATCAACTGGTTGAAACTGCTAAACCATCTAATCAGTTCTTCTACAAAGAAACACTTTAATGAGTCTTTATTAGAATAAATATTTCAGATGCAACTATAAGAGATGAAAAGATGCCATGTCAGGTTAACAGTTTGTTATAGTTTCCAGCAAAAGCTTTTTGGGAGTTCAACATAAAAACAATGTTTTCTAAAATCTATGATGGTGTTTATCCCATCTAGGCTGAGGTAATGTTACTGCTGAGAAGGTATATAGCCTACGGGGATTTCAGCACCGACACTGAACTCCATGCTCACAACATTCCACGTTTGGACTGGGCCTAGTAACAGTGTATTTTAAGTTTTATCCTCTGCCCTTTAGGATTCAGGGAAACCCATTCGTATTTTGATGCAGGAGCAGAGTGAAAAAGCTGTAGGGTAGGTTTCTATGCATTCATTCAAAGACATGAATTTTATGCCAACTGTGAAAATTTCCCCCCTTGATTTACGTAGTACAAATGGCATTTATAGGGAGATATGCAACTCCTTTTGAATGTAAGGTATGTCCTTGACCATAGTTTTCTTTTTTTTTTTTAATAGCCATTCACTTCATGACAGCTAGTTTCCTTTTCTAGGCCATTAAAGAAAATATTAAAAATTGACTTCGACTGCAGTATAAATGAGTGTTTTATATTTAGTTGGAATTAAATTACTAGTAAATGTGTGCTATGACTACCTTTGCCTGGGCTGAAATTTAAAAATTGGGAAAACACAACAGGGAATGTACTTTCCAGGGTTAAATATGTAAAATATGGCTTTGTAATATAACAAAGATTGTAAGTGTGTCACTTACTCTCTTGAGTGGCAAGGTCAGGGTTACCTTAGCAGGTACATAACAAAACTGTCAGATACATGCTGTGAGAACAATTAGAAAGCAATTAAACTTTCAGTATGATGTAGTTTCAAAGCTGGATTTTTGTCCCAGAAGTTTCATCTTCCTTCTTCACCCACACCAACCTCATACTTGGAAGATAGTATTTTTATCATGAGAATTATTAAGAAATGAGCTGCTAGTTTAATCTTCTTAATAATCTCTTAGAAATTTTCTCCTAGTTTACTCATTCAAGTCAATGGCAGTTACCTGAATCATTTTTAGTGGGTATCAAGATCACAAGTTTTATCCATGGTTTTCAACTTAACTAGAGACATAGCATGCTTAATTCTTGCACCCCCATCCTCAGAAAAGAACAGAAGACGATTTTAATGGGTCAAATGTCAGGACCATGTTACAAAGTTTATGGTCCTCATGCATTTTCCGTTACTTTATTTTACCCTAAAATAATGGTTACATAACTTTCTGGCCACATCTCTTATGGAAGATAATGGTTTGAAGGAATGTTGTTTTTCTAAATGTAAGGATAATATTACCATTGACACTAACTTTGCTGGGCAGTGTACAGCACTGAGCTGGGAAGACTGTTAACCTTGCCACTACCACATTTAAAATGGACCAGGAAGTCCACTGTGTCACTAAGCAAGTGGGACAGGGTATGTTTGATTGTGAGCATTTGAATCACCTCATATTCCCTCTGTCATAAAATGTGCCATCTACTCTAGTGATTCATTCATCAAACATCCTTTGATGGCTCTGAAATTTTTTTCTCCATGTTTGACCCCTTGACTTTTCATTTTACTTCTTTATGCACTGACTCTTTACACCTTTCTAACCCCTATGACTGAGAACATACAAGATTCATTTCTTATAGCAAATTCTTCCCTATTCTTACTTTCTATATAATGACATTTCTTCAAATTAATACATTCAATAAATAAAAGTGTGAGGCCCATTACAGCCATATAACCTCATATCCCTGGAATAAAACCCCTATCTTCCACAGACCTAAGAAAACTGAGAGTCCAGAGAATTTTTAAATTAAAATTTATATAAAATGTAAATCCATTTATTGGGGTGTGTGGGGGGGTGGGGGCGGCTGGACAGGATAATAGGGAAAATACCAAGAAATACAACTCACCTACAAACCAGATTTTAAAAGTATTTCTTCTTATACTTCTTTATTTGATTATTGTTAATATCAATTTCCATTTTTCAGATATTTTAGTTTAGGCATCTGACAAGGTGGGGTCAGCAGTATCAAGATGAAATGATGGTATTTCATACTCTCCTTTGAGTTTTCTCATGGATTGCAAACTACTGAAGGGCAAGACTTCCCCATATTTATATCTTCATCACCTAGCACAATGCTGGGTACTTGTCAAACACTAATTAAAGATGAGTTAAATTGATGGTTTAAAGCATAAATGAATGAGTAAATTGCAAAGAGTGAATTGTCAGGTGTTCTTAAGACTGATGACTGAACTTGGTGTTTCCAAAGATTGTGATGTTTATCAAGACATAGGTAAGTAATGGTTGTCCAAGTATTTCCCTTTCAGAAATTTACTTTAAAGATAAATATGATATTTTATGTTTTATATGAAGAATATCTTTCTAATAAACTTATTTGAACTCCCATGCCTTCTAATTAACTCCTGAGATAGAGAGGACTAGAGTGTAAGTTAGTAAAGAATATCCAATAGTGTATCAGACTTGGCCATCTTCTGTCCTCAAGTACCAGGGTTGTTTTGTTCACTGATATACCCCTAGCACCTTGCCAGTGCCATATTGAATAAGTTTATATTTAATAGACAAACAAAAAGACAGATGATACATAAATTAATTGGTAGTTTTCATATTAGCATTATTCTCAGCTATGGTTCCTAAAGCCCATTTCATGAGAATTACCAGGTATCTGTGTTAAAATACATATTCCTAGCTCCCCCTCCACCCCCAGTCCACTGAGTCAGACCTTCTAGGCACAAGTCACTACATCAAAGAAATGATTCTGAAGTGTGACTTAGTTTAGGGAATCGCTTAGCTAAGCAATGTTTACAACAATCACGACATGTGAAACTGTACAAACTCCAAATTCAATCTCTTTAAACAAGAGTAATTATAAAATTATCCAAACAGCCTTTATAAATGTATGATGTATAAAATAATTACTATACTAGGGTAACTTTACATGATGCAAAAATATAGTTTCAATATATTGAGATGTGACTTTTGGTACTGATTAGAAAATAAAAAGTAAAAACTTTGGGGTTATTAAGACCCCAATTTGAACTGTATCTTAATAGATGAGTAGAGAGAGAGTTAGGAGATTTCCAGAAAATAAAATCGTTCGAAGTTATAGAATCCTGAGTGAACATGGCTGCCTCGAGCCCTGGAGTCAGAACGTATAAAAGGTTGGTATTGAGCAGGCATTGTAAGTAAGCCCAACCATAGAATTTAGAAATGAAAATTTTAATTGATATAGTACTTAGGAAGAAAATTACACTGCCTTTTAGGAGTTTGTGATAAGCAAATAGATCTCTTAGCTGATTTCAGAAGTTTAATCATTTTTTTCCTGCCAACACAGATAAGTTACCATCTAGGTGAAAAGCATTATGTTTGCTAATGTTACTGTGTACGTGAAACTGAAAGCTTTAGTCTTCTAAATTCTCTGTGTGACATGTCATGCTAGAATAGGCATAGATATTTAAAGACATCTATATAAAAGTATGCCTTGTATTCTTCAAAATTATAATATGATTCATATGTATTGCCATCTAACTATAGAAAATGCACATTCTGTATCATTGACATAGAAATGTATCATCATTGTTAACTGGAAAAGATTCTATAAATAATGAAATGAGCATACTATAATTCAATAGTTCTCAGCCCCATGTGTACCTTAAAATCCTAGAAATCTTTTTAGTTAATTGATAGTAGGCACTCAGTATATGTTTATTGTATTGATGTAGAGTTCCTTTATTAGCCTCAAAGACTAACAATAGATAATAAAATCCGTGCTAACTAGGATCATGTCCTAACATCAAGGAAGAAAGATATCAGAAAAAAAAATTATATTAATATTTTCTGAAGGCTTAAGTTTCTGTGAACGCGTAGTCCTTACTGCACATTCCTAACAGCCTCTTTCAGCTGACTAAAAGAGATGCTTAAGCCACCTCCATGATAATGCTTGAAATTTCTTATCTTTTAGGGAAAAATATTTGTGATTATTTAAAAGATTATAAATGATATTATTTTATATACCATAGTTTGCTTTTTCCAAGTCACATTAATTTTGGGATTGACCTCCAACATTTTTGTTTTCTTTTTCTTTTTTGCACAAATAGCAGCATTTGGTATTAAAAATAAAAATAATAAAGAAGTGCATTGTCTGAATAAATTTTCTTTAAGAAACATGAAGTTAAAATCTGCCATACCATAGTGGTTCTGCTTTGATGTGATATTTGAGCAGATTACTATGTGCTGGATTAATACTCACCCCTGAAGAACAGAATCTAGAGAAGCTGTTCTATTCAACTGACCTGCATTCTAAAAGAGACTTACATGTAATCCTTGGAGCTTTATCTCCCTCCAAAATTGTAAGCAATTTTCCTGTCTCCGATAATTCTTTAGCATATTAATTAGAGCATTTAAACACCACAATTGTAATGGCAGTCATATAAATATATTTTCTGGTGTAGAAAGAAAGCATGGATTGAGTGAGAACATTTATTTAAATTCTAAGTGATAATAGATAGCTATATATTTCTATATACTTCAGCTCCTGACCATAATAGGAATAATAAATTTTCCTTACTTAATTCACAGAGTTGTAGTAGGAATAAAGGACTCTACCCATATATAGCAATATTGAATAATATGGTTATCTTCAGTCCCAATTCATTTGGCATCTATTCACTCACTAAATATTTTTTTTAATGTACCACGTGGGTATATTGTAATGATTAAAATCTTGACTTTGAGGTCAAACTTTGTTACTGTTTTCCATTTACATAACCTTTTGAAATTAATTTTATCTCTCCAATTCTCAGTGTTCTTGTCAGAAAAGTAGAAAGGAAAAGTAACAAGTACTTCAAAAACTTGTTGGGAGAATTGAAACGAACAACATACAATAAAGACAACTTACTACCAAATAGGGAGTGGGAATTCAATGATGACAGTGTGGGAGGTTGTTCGGGATGGCTGGCATAGCACTGATCCTAAGAAGGGCCTGTTTACAGAGCTGGCCCTCGGCTGCCTTCAGGAATCTCAGCTTTGGAACATTCTGTGCAAGGATCAGGTCTCTGCACCCTGCTGCCTACACTGTGCATATGGTATGATTTACGGTGAACATCCACTTTCCTTTGGGAATCTTAAATTTTGGTAGCTGTGGCTAGGCAGAGTGCATGTGACCAGCCCCCGATATAACACTGAATTCTAAGTGGTTATGTTGCACTGGTGCGGGGAGTGCTGTGCGTGCGGCCCTGCCGGGAGAATCCGTGTGACTTTTTCATCTTGCTGATCCTGTCATAGGTATGTCCTTTCTCTGTAATGATTCACGAACTTTGGGCCTCCTGACTCCTAGCAAATCACCAAATATGTGAGTGGACTTGCAACCCCCAACTTGAATTGATGGACACCCTCCATTCACAGATACAGGACTAATACATTGTTTGGGAAAAGAGGGAAAGGTGGGGGTGCTGAAGCCCCAGTGCCTGGGTGTCTATGGAGCACCCACATAAAAACCAGAAGATGAGCTGTGATCGGTTATCAGAGGTGAAAGTTATCAATGAAATTAAAAATCGAGAAATTGAATCCTGAGAGAGTTGGCTCAATGAACTCTTTGGTTTTTTACTGCTTTACTAGTTAAGGTGGCAGACAAAACAAGAAAAAGAAAAAAAAGAGAAAGAGCTCAGAAATCCCACAAATTATACTTTTTAAGGTTGGAAGAAGAAATATTTTCCTGAATGCCTATAATTCCTTTATATTTATCAGAATTAAGTTAGTATTAATTTGAAACAGATTAGTGATAATAAATACATTATAATCCCCACAACTGCCAATAAGAAAATAACTCAAAAATGTAAAAAAATCAAGAATTAAAGTAGTATATTAGATATCTACTTGATAGTTATATTAATATATAATGTATATTTTCCTGGGAGACATGATTAAATATAATTGCTCCTCTAAGACTTTGAAATTATAAAAATATTACTCTAAACTGAATTATAATTCAGGTGTAATATATATGGACAATATAAAAACAAATTATTCAGTAGTTTTTTTCCAAAATTTACATCACATTCCAATAAGATATTTATTTTTATTCATAATATATATAAAAATTTAAAATACTACTATTTCTGCTAAAAAAGTAAAACAGTAATTTTATAACTGGGAGAGATCTTGGCCACAAGCTCCTCATTTGCAAACAAGGACCGTCCGAGACTGCCAGAACATCTATATTGTACCTAAAATCAATTTGTCCCTTTCCACATTTATTCCAGAAAAATATGCATCTCTTGTTTCATAATAAATGATTCCTTTAAAATGTGTGTATATTTAATTTATTTTCAAAATATTTTAATAGTTTTATAAAGTTAATATTTCAGTATTAAAATTTTCCTTGTCTTCAGCTCTTTGCCAAATGGTTAATCTTATACAAACACCTTCACCACTGAATGCCTGCTTTCAAATAACCTTGAAACATTTTTCATATTGAAAATAATAGAACCTTAATGTACCTGTTTATATAAAATTCATATTTTATAAATTAGACCAAAGTAATCTATTTAGAACTAAGCAAATGCTAACTACTGGTTGCAACTTGTTAATAAATAACATTAATGTCAAACTCATCAAATTACTTTTAACAACTTAGAGCATTTTTTACCTTCAAGACTTTTTTGAGAACATTAATTAAGGTATAAATTGTCCTTTTGAGCTGTAGCTACGTGAACATTCACGACCTGGACTTCATGAGGCAGGATTATTTGAGGCTGGTGTGAGAGGAGCAGTATGTGTGAAGATATACTCTGGCTCAACCTCATAATGCAACACCACTCAGAAATGTGATAATTTCTTTCCTTACAAATCATGAATTTCCAATACTGTCCTTCAGGTGGATGACACTGCTCAGTTGAATTATCGCTCATGCAGCTTTGTGCCAAAAGATATTGGTTCTTGAGAGTTATAAAGTTCAAGAGGCTAAATAAAGAAGAAACAGAGGAGGAAAAAAAAGTTATAGCATGTGAAGCCCTCTCTAGGCTGCTTGGATGTAGTTAGAGGGAGAACCATGTTTCTCTGTGATACAGGATGGAGAGAATGTTGATCCTCATAAACTTCATAGAAAATGTGTGCATGGGTAGGGTGAAGTGCCTCTTAGTGACTCTGTGATTACTAATTGTTTAGCTTGTCTAATCTCAATATAAATTTTAACAGTGAACAGAACAGAGATTTTTGAATTATATTTGCATCACATAGGTTAACTAATAGAATTCACATTTGAAATCTTTAGAATTTGGTAAGATTTCAAAATACAGCATAGATAAAACACATAAAGCCATGCATAGAGAAATTTGTAGCTTTTAGATTCTTAGATAAGAAAATAAATCATCTTAAATTAATAACCTAACATTTTTTATTAAGAAATAAGAACAAAAGTGAAAATCAGGTAAGAGAATGTAGAAGAATTAAATATAAAATATTAATGTGGAAATCAATAAAGAAAGTAGAAAAAGAAGAGAAAGTCATTGGTACTCCGAATGACAAATAGAAATTGCAAATCTTTACACTGTAAATGAGAGAAGATACAAATTATCAAAACCAGTAACAATGGGGAGTTCCCTGATGGTGTAGTGGCTTAAGGCTTCGTCGCTGGCACTGTCAGTGCTGCAGCCTGGGTTCGATTCCCAGTCAGGGAGCTACCCACATACCAAAAAGCAAAAAAAAAAAAAAAAAAAAAAACAACAACAAAACCAGTAACAAAAGGGTCAAGTTCCCATCATTCTTAAGAGCTTTGTATTTCAGAAGATAAACTCAATCAACCCCATAAGGGATGTGCCAATGGGATAGAGAGAAATTAGACACAAATAAAACCAAGAATACTTAGGCATTCATGAGTACTTTTGTTTCATCATTGGAGAAATAGTGGAGTTGATAGCAAGAACTGATAGCCAGTCAGAGGAAACTTCTAGTACATTTAAATATGCAATCAATTCAGTTAAGATTGTGTTCTAATACATTTTAGACATATTTTGAACTCATTTCTTGTTTTCAATAAGAAATCATTGAAAAGAAAGTTATTAAAATATGATTCAGTCAGACAATTCAATATATTGTTGATATTATTATTGATATTAGTATTACATTATTGTGTTTTAAGTCTTTTGCTTTCTGAGAAAAGAAACTCAACTCAACTTGTGGTTGACAAGTTATAAGGAATATTAAATCATGATCTCTTTAGGTTATCTAGAAAGATAGAAGAACAGAATGATAAACTCTGCGATAAGTAATTTAAAGCAACTTAGGCCATCAAGAACAGAAAAACTTAAAAAGTGTAAATACAAAGCTTTTTGGAACTTCAAAGCAACAGTCCTGCTTAACTCCTAAACCGGTTAAATGTTTTCTTTTGTTTTTTCCCTACTCAAAGGATTTTGAAAGAAATGTATAAACTGGCAGGAAGTGATTAGTTTTTAGGCTCAGATCTCAGTTCTCATGAAGGTTCAGGTTCCTCTTCAGAAACTGTGTGGTAGCCAAATGATAGAGAAGGAGATAAGGATAAAATTAATGACTTACAAAGGTTTTCTAAGAGTTTTCTGTAGGTTTCTATTTAAATGTATTTGTTTCACTAAGCAATGCACTGTCGTGTGAGTACAACAAAGAAAACTCCCTCTGTTACATACTGGATAAATGAAAAGACATTGCTGATAAAAAAAAAATGGTGAAGCCACACAGCTACATTAATTGAATTTTATACTCAAGGTCATGATTAGCACAAAATCTAAAGTTCTTCGCAGCCATGGAGAACTTACTTTACAAGTTGAAAGACACTTCTGCTTTCACTAATTGAAAGTACATTTGCCACTGGAGAGAAGGCAAACAAGGTTAGTCCAGGGCTTGATAAAGACTGTGAGCATCTCAAAGCCAGGCTTAATATTAGGTGGTGGTGGTTGTTGTTTAACCCAGCATTCATTAAAATATTGCTTGACGGAATGAATAAATGGATGAGTATATAAACAAATAAAGAGATAAATCATGTTTTAAGAAGTATGATTTTATTTCATCCTGATTTCTAGTCAGATGTTTTTAATAGGATTTTGAGATTTATCTTTATCTGATTTTATCTGATTATTTTCCAGTGATCTTAAGACCACCTTAAATGCATATATGCACAAATATATACATAAATGTTTCTAATAAGCATGCCTCATATATTTTTTGGCATTCATCTGCTCATATTTTGATTGTACTAGATATTTAGATGAAAATAAAAAATTCTTTTGGAATGTTTGAAAATCACCAAATTCAATCATCTTCTTGGATTGTTCAAAAGTATTAAAAGTTTGGAACTTAATCCTTGCCCAGATTTCTATACTTAGTATCTTTGATCCAATCAACTGAACTACAAGTTCTCTGCATGTTTTGTGGGTAGTTTCTTACATCATCAGTCAGGACGTGTGTGCGTTGATATGGCTCATTCATACTTGGCATGTTCTAAATATCACAAAATTGGCTGCTATTGATAAGGGAATAGAGTCTTATCATTTAAAATGTCCATTCATAAGATCCATTATGATGCTAAGGTGGGAATTTTGTGGGTACTCTAAACTTCATAAATCTAAGGATTCTTTATTCCTGGTTTCAAAAATAAATCTGGAAGTCAGATCCACAATCATTAACTGTTAATTTAATCAAAACTCAAAAATCACAAAGCTCTAAGACCAGAAGTTTTTAAATAATGGCAACCATGACCTCAACTGATTTGTGGCTATTAGTTTGAACATTTAAATATTCATATATTTTGTTTCACAAATAATGTGTTTTATTATGAGGCACTGCCCCCCAAATCCCACTGGGTATATTTTATAACATATGTGTATGTATGTATAATTTTTATCTTCTAAAATTAAAAAAAAAAGGAATTCTAAAATTTTAAATACATCTAGTGTAAAGAATTTTCAATAAGCAATAAATTTTGGACCATACAAAACTCTTACTTTGCTTGTTAATTGCTGAGGAAAGGCCCATTTTAATGAACTGGGAGGCCTGACTTTAGCTCTAGATTCCTGAGATAATTATGACTGAATTTTTTAAAAATAAGATTAGATGTTTTTGCATTATATAGACATACCTTGAAATATATGGATAGAAATAAACAGGATGGTCATAAGAGACCCAAATAGCTTGACTACTGATTTGTAGTTTTTATTTCTCTAAAGGCACAAGGGGAGAATTTGCACTAAAGATCAACTGTAGGAGAGTAGGTAGAGTGTGGGAGGTGGGAGAGCTCCTTATGCTTATTAGCCTGACCCCAACTTCACCTAAGGTCATCATATCCCAACTTCACCTTAAATTCATCCAAGCCCCCAACATCTTCATGCACACTTGCCTTCATACTAAAATACCTTGGTGTCTAAACCTTGTTCTGTTTAATTTACATGTATGAGGCATTTCTGTCACTTGCCTCGTAGGAAGGAAAATGGGAAGAAAGAGTCCCCCTCACTGGGGCTCTAAACTCCAAGCAGTTCCATGTTCAGCATCAGAGACCTGGTCCAGTTTCAGTTTATCCCAGGTACCAGTAATTAGGAGAGGCCAGATCCTTTCTCCTAACTAAGTGCTCACAGGAGCCCTGGCTGAGTATCACAATAGATCAATTGGTCAGATTTTTTTTTTTTATTTCCTTGTACTGTTTTTTGTTTTGTTTTATTTTGTTTTTTTCCTTATCAATATGGCCTACTTAGAGATTGGAGGGAACCAAGAGTAAAAGATTACTGTTAACAAGCAATTCCAAATTTATGTGCCCTAAAGCAATACAATTTTGATTTTTTTTTTCAACAATATTTTCTCACAGACTGATAGGGTCCTCTATTGTTTGTAGTTACTATAGGAATTCAGACAGTAAAATCTAAATACATTAGATGTTTCTGTAATGGGTATACCAAAAAAGAATAAATAAAACCTGATAATCAGTATATGTTAATTTTTCTAGAACTTTCTTCAGAATTAAAAGATGACAAATAATTTTATTATTGTAATTTTATATTTATTCCATAATTTTATATGTCACTCAGTACTGTGCTAATGATTTCTTGATTCCATCATCATTATTGAAGTAAACAATAAAAGTACAATGACAAAAGATTAAAAACATAGAATCAAAAGGCTAACTCACTTAAAACACAATAAAAATTTTATAATCAATGATATAATTTAATTCATCAACAAGTATGTATTAGCCACGCAATATATGCTCATTACTGCTGATTTAGGAATTAATACAGATTAAAAATATTTTTTGAAAAGTAGCCAGATATCCATAATTATTTTTCAAACTATATTTGATAGATAAATATGAGATATGCATCTATATTTGTAAAGCAGTTTCTGAAGCCAATAAATTTATTACTAATAACTCAATATGTCAATGTACTTTGAAATCTGTTATTTATGGTTTTAAGTAACTTAAAAATGCAACACATATTTGCTTAGTTTTTAAATGTTAGCTCAATGTAAATTATAAAACAGATGACTTTTCCATAATAAAGTAAAAAACAAAAATGGTTCCCCCACCAGCAATTGTAATTCACAAATGTCTATATTTTATTATTAAAAAAGATGAATAATCAGAAATATATCAACATTTCCATGGATCCTTAAACAATTATTTCACTGGGAAATATGTTGAAAAACTATTATTGAAAAATGTTAAATTATCTCATAACAGTTTATATAAAGTCATATTTCTTTTTTTTTTAATTCATTTTTATTGTTAGACTTATTGGGGTGACATCTGTTAGCAAGGATTACATAGGTTTCAGGCATACAATAAAGTTATATTTCTTATCTTCATATTAGCTGACTATCAGTTAATAGCTGTTATGGGCAGAGATTACGTATGACATGTCACTGATAAAATTCTGGGCAACATATGAGGGCTGTCTGGAAAGTTCCATCCATGTAATATAAAGGCATTTATGGTAGGAATTTTTCTGGACAGCCCTTGTATTCATCCAAATAAGATAATAAGTTTATTTTTCCAAGGGAAAACTGTTGGCAAATAAACATTATATTAACAGGCTCTGCAGTCCCACAGAGAAAACAGTTATTATGTTTGTTGTGCAAATAATAATGTCTCCAATTTCCTCACAGCTCTGTTGTCATTTAGAAGCAAGAGATTTATGTGACAGTATCACAGCCATTTCCTTAAATTCTTTTCTAACATTTACTCTTACAGACAATGAAATATATTCTACTTTTTACTTTTGTAAAAGAGACATGTAAAGAAGAGAAAAGTTGATGAAACTGATACATAATTAAAGAGGAGAGAAGATAGATTTGAACCAAGTTATAAAATGTGACTACTGAGCTTCTCTAATTAGTGTAAATTAGAAGAATCACATAAATGCATTATTGGATAATCATAACATGGAAAGACAATTATTTACGAACAGTTTTAAATTACAATTTGAGAGAGATAAACTATGATCCCAAGCCCTTGTTTTTTGAAAGCTTTAATTTTATTCTCTTTCTTAATAGTACCTAGAAAACATACGAGATCTGTCTAGAAGGTATCCAGCCATGTAACATGAAAACTGAGGCATTTATGGCTGGATTTGTTCCAGACAGCTCTTACACATTTCCTTATTATCTCTTGTCCTCTGATCTGATTTGTTTGTACACAAGCATTGTAAGAAACAAAGGGCAGAAAATAGTGTTAAAAAGTAAACTGAGGCACATTAAATTTTTTGAGTTTATTTGAACATATATTGATTTGAATCTGACAGTGTCAAACTAAAGGTAGTTAGGAGTGCTCTACCAACAGGAGTTAAGGGCAAAGTTTTTATAGAGAAGATAATGAAACAAAGCAAAGCAATTATTTGATTAATTATAGTTTACCAAGATCTTTGTTTATGTAACCACCAAGATCTTTGTTTATGTAAGCCACCTCCACCTAATGGCCTCCTTGTTTAATAATGTGAACTGTAAATAGAGGTTGTTTAGGGACAAAAACAGGAGGAAAAAATGATTCCTCTAGCCATCCTTTTCAATGACTTAGGTTCACCCAGACCTGGATTTAAGAACCAACAATACCACTTCCCAAATACATAAACTTGGACAAGTTACTTATCATCTTTAAATTTTAGCTACCTCATCAAAATGTAGATAATGATAGTACTTCATTGGAGGTTGAAGAATAAAATATGATAATAATTGAAAAATGTTTTGCTCAGAGCCCTGCACATAGTAAATATTCAAATAAATACTAACATCTGTTGTTATAATTCATACGAGAATGACTCTTTTATTTACTGCTAGAATTCATTTCATTCTAAATGAGCTTCCATGTGTATGGGACAAATAGATATAGCTATATTGAATTCACCAAAATTTCATAATAGTTTTGGTATCTATGCCAAGTCAACAGTGGCTCCTTGGGAACAATCAATTATCCATTTTCAGTTTTCTTGTCCCAGAGATATGTTGTAATAGCCAATGGTAGTCACATATATGGTGACTGGATATCTTATATTTCCTACTACTTGCATTCTTTCTTTCCTGGCTTCTATAATGAGGGCTTATTTCTAATAAGAACTGAATCCATTTGAAACAGTCACATCATATTTATTCTACTTGTGTTATGCTCATGTTAAATTCTTCATAATGTCATACCTAGTATTTCTGTGGTATCTAAACCATGAGCCAGTTATTTTATTGGATGTTTATTTTCACTAGATTTTCTTTGTATCAATGAAACAGCACATCAGACATAAAAAATTTTAACACATTAGGAAAACAAAAAAATTGGAAATCTTGGCTACCTTGATTACCAGCAAAGTATTCATCTAAGTATCTTGCTGAAAAAAAAAAATGTGTGCCAAATAGTCAGCTTTCAAGCTATCAGATATGAAAATTTTAAAAGTTGGCTTTAGAAAGGAGCTTGCAATGGATATAAACAAGCAAAAATATATCTTATCCAAGGTTCATGGATTAAATTCAAATATTTACTTATTGGAAAAATAGTAGTGATAGTTTTTTTTCAATTTAAAGTACATATATTTTATATATATTAATAGACATTTATAGGTTTACAAAAATTTAAAACTGGACTACAAAGAACTTTAGCAGCAATCTTATTTAATCTACTCATTTTACAATAGAATAGGTAAATTCAAGAGATGTATGAAAGATGCCCAGGGTCACACAACCAGTCAGAGGCAAAGTGTGAACCATAATCTCAATCACCTGATTTTCAATCCCCTGCTCTCCCCATTAGGCAATCCTCAAAATGAGAGGACAGAAAGGCCAGGAGTCCAAGATTGTTTCATGGTTCTCAGTCATCAATCTCATTTATTGCTCAATTTTTCAGGGGCACCAACATGATAGGAGCAGCATTTACACTCGAAAATGCCAACTGTAACCACAATCACCTTTCAGAAGGAATAGAAATAGAGAGCACTCCCTATATTTGGAAACCATTATCTAAGATTATTTAATGTAATTGCAAAGTAAACAGAACCTTTCATGAATTACCAGAAATGCCTGAAATGTAAGAAAATTAAATTTTCTCTTAATCATGTTATTCTTCATGTTTTCCGCTTGACATATTTACCTGAAATAGTCAAGTCAATACAACAGGCATTATCTAATTAGCATATGATCACTCAAACAAACACTATAACAAGTTTTCTCTGTGTCTACTAGTTGTGAGCTAAAAATGGCCCATTTTTTATATTCATTATCTTAGGAAATCAAAATTAAGGTATTTGCTTTGTTTTTTGATGCCAAATATTTAATATTTCTTATTCTTTCTGAGGAGCTATTTTGGGTTAATATATGGCTTTATAAAAATACACATTTGGAATTTTTATTTTTAAGTAATGTGATAGTTAAAATATAATAATATTCCATCAGTCAAGTACTGTATTTTTCTAATCCACAATCCCATACTCCATTAATTTAAGTATAATTATCAAAATACCATTAATTTAAAAACAAGTATTTTCCTGTCCTACACTGCTTGTGGAGGAAGAGTTAGATACTTTGAATACTCATATCCCAAAATTTTTCATGTCTTTCAGCCCTTCTGAGTAGAATATATACAAATGTATTTACAGGCATGCATTTATACATAGACTTGCTTTTTTCTATAATTTAGTCTAGTACTTCTTTCAAATTATTGTTAAGAAATATTTCCTATATCAAAGCAGAAAAGAGAATGAAAGAACTAAGTGAAAACTAATGTAAAGTGGACTGGTAAAAAATAATCTAAAATGGTAATAGAGAAATGAGAAATGACCTCAGTTGAACAAAATAAACAAAACAGATGGAGATTGTAGCTTTGAAATAAATCAGATTATTAATATTAATATCTGTAGCTCAGAAAACATTCACTCAAGATCTCAAATAATCCCACGAGCACAATTTAGGAGCAATGGTTTTCAATCCTTTTTCCATATATTTATCGATAGGAGACCTTGCTTAAATTTTTATTTCTAAAATTTATCAACCTCTATTTATAGGAAGTAGGTTATTATCAGTCTAACTCAAGTGAATTTATGATTTTTATCCTTTTTATGATTTTCAACAAAAATCTAATCATATTATTTATATATTAACAGATAATTTAAAAATCCTGTAACTTTCCTTGAGTAAAGAAAACTATTAATCTTTATTTATCTCAAACCCAATAAAAACAAGCATCTTTGTGGAGGATGCTTTTCATTTGTTATAACTAAGCAAATTTTACTACAACTCCTAATTCCAACTCTGTTTGTATCTCAAAGTATTAAAATGTTAAGCCTTCCAATAAACTAAATATTTAAATAAAAGCCCATACAAGAGCTAGAAAAAAATGGAGAACTTCCTATGGGTTTATTCATTCACTGCCTTAATTTAAAATGTTTACTGTGATTCTACTATACAAAGAACACCGTGGGAAAATATGGAGGTTGAAAATACAAATAAAACATGTTTCTTTGTATAATAAATTAACAAATTAAGAAAATGATTGCAGTATAGGGATGTCTAGAAAGTATCCAGCTATGTAATATGAAAAATAAAGGCACTTATGACTGGATTTTTTCCAGACAGCCCTCATCTACAGAGAAGAAGCTGGAGATAATTACAGCAGGAAAAACAATCCTTCCTGAAATGACCAGTGAGCATTTTAAATACAGTGAAAAATTATGAGTTCAAAAATGAAAGAAAGTTTCAAAGTATAGTAGCAACAAAAAATATATAAGATTAAACATACAGATAGGAATGATTATAGTTTGTATAGAAAATGGCAGGGGATTTAGGCTGCAGAGAAGAAAAACTTATCTGTTAGATTTCTTTAAAACATTAAATAGTCTTCATTTACTATAATTTGTCTAAAGGTGAATATTTTGGTTTAAAATAAAGTTTAGTAAATAAATTTTTTCAATATTGAAACAGGTTTTTTTCAATTCTTAAAAAATGTTAAGCATTATCTCTGAATTTTCTTTCCCCAGTTTTGAGTAGTTGTTCCTCATAAAAATCATCCTAGACATCGTTGAAGCTTCTCAATCTTTTCTTCATATCTTTCAACTTTTAATACTTATCATCTTTGTTACTCTCTGATATGTTCTTTGGAACATCTCTATTTCTGAATTCATCATTAATTTTTCTCTTCAAGATTGCCTACTAGGGGGAGGAGGACAAGATGGAGAATGGAGAGGAGGTCCCTAAAGCCTCTCCCAGAAAACACAATTGAACAACCACCCAGGAGTCAAGAAAGAGGACCTTGGGTGACAAAAAACGGCAGCTGAGACATCCATGAATCATAAGTAAACACCTAAAGGTTGGAGAGAAGGGGGCGAGCAGGAGAGAGGGGAGGGAGCAAAGACAGATCGCAACAGGACCCGATCGTGGCTGGCTGCAGTGCATGGGAGGGGGAAGCCAAGAGGCGACAAGAGAAAAAGCCCTAGCAAAGCGGCAGAACAGTGGGAGTCCATTGGGGAGCTAGGCTGGGGAGCTGGAATTTGGAGCGGCGAGTTGGGGACAGACCTTGGGAGCCAGCCTCTGGAACTCTTGAGTGGTAGCAGGGCTGAGCAAGGACTCTGAACTGCAGAGACGACATCTTGGCTCTAGGCTCCCTTGGGACCCACAGCACAGGCGCAAGCGTGTTCCTGTGCAGGGCTGCGGTTCCTGGTCCTGTCCCGCTGTGGAGGCGGACCAGCTGCTGGCGCCGGCGCCATGTGCACAGCTCCTGTGATGGGTTGTGGCTCCTGATCCGGCCCGCTGTGGAAGCAGACCGGCTGCCACGCAGGCAGTGCACAGCCCCTACACAGGGCTGCAGTTCCTGGTCCTGGCCTGCTGTGGAGGTGGACCAGCTGCCAGTGCGGCGCACGCAGCTCCTGTGTGGGGTTCTGGCTCCCGTTATAGCCCGCTGCGGAGGCGGGCCTGTTGCTGGCGTGGCGTGTGTGGCTTCTGCGCGGGGCTGCAGCTCCCATTCCAGGCCCACTGGGGAGGCGGGCTGGCTGCCTTCCTACTGCAGGATCAGACCCACAGTTTTGGACTTGTGTGCACGCCTGCTTGCATGCCCCTGGGCCCTAAAAGCAGTACGAGCCCGCAGAATCTGCCCCAACATTTGGCCATGGAAGCCGGCCCTGGAAGAAAGGCAGATTTGATAGCATTTCCCCAGCCAGCAGGAGCAGCCTTGGCCTGCATCACCCAGCTTCCCCAGCATAGGGCAGAAGGTGGAGCTGCCCCAGTGTGCCTATGTTGGCCTCTCTGCTTTCCTACAACCTTACCAACCAACTAACCAACTACAGGAAGTGAAGGGACCATGATAGATGTGCACCACCTCCAAACATAGCAGGAGACCAGAAATAAGAAATAAGCAACCCCTCTCTCTCCCAAAACGTGCCCCCACCCATACCACCTTGTGTCTGCCCTACAGCAAGACACCACAAAATAACAATCTGGGCTCCTGGGCACTACTGAACATAACACCCTCATGTCAAAGAGGAAGAACCCAGCAGACAGGATGAATTCCTTAAAAACTAAAACTCCTCAGAAAGAACAGGACATTTATCAAGACAGCTTCTTAGACCTAGAAGTTTCTGAATTAAGTGACAGAGAATTTAAAGTAGCCATTCTAAAGGCTGTAAGAGAAATGAAAACATACCGGCAGAGCACCATGGCTGACATAAACAACATAAAAAAGGACATGAATGACATAAAAAAGGAACTTCATGAACAAAAGGAACAGTTTAACAAAGAAATTCAAAACATAAGGAAGATTGAGATGGAAATGCGAGAGATAAATAATACAATAAAAGAAGTGACAAATGAAATAACTGCCATAGGAAACAGGGCCAACCAGATGGAGGAAAGAATTAGTGACATCGAAGATCAGAACATGGTAACAGCTAAGAAAGAGGAAGAGAGGGAATACAGAACCAAAAGGATTGAAAGAACTCTACAAGAACTATCTGACTCCATGAGACAAAACAACATCAGGATAATAGGAATAGAAGAAGGGGAAGAGCACTCTTCAGAGAACATACTCAAACAAATAGTAGATGAGAAATTTCCAAACCTATGGAAAGATCTGGAACCCCAAGTTCAAGAAGAAAACAGGTCCCCTAGATACCTGGACCCTAACAGATCTTCTCCAAGACACATGGTACTAAAGATGTCCACAACTAAAGACAAAGAGACAATTCTCAAGGCAGCCAGGGAAAAAAGAACTATAACCTTTAAAGGAAAACCCATCAGACTGGCATCAGATTTCTCAGCAGAAACTCTCCAAGCCAGGAGGGAGTGGAATCCAATATTCAAAAATTTAAAAGAGAGAAACTTCCAGCCAAGAATAAATTATCCAGCAAAATTATCTTTCAGCTATGAAGGTGGAATAAAGACCTTCTCAGACACACAGAAGCTGAGGGAATTTGCCAGCACAAGGTCAGTACTCCAAGAAATACTGAAGGAGGCTCTTTGACCTGAAACAAAACATCAGGAAAAATGGAATAAAGTTGGGGCAACAAGAAAGAAACAAAAATAAAACAAAAACAAACAAAGAAATAAGTAATGGCCACAGGAAATCCTCACATATCGATCATCACTCTAAATGTTAATGGACTGAACTCACCAATAAAAAGACACAGAGTAGCAGACTGGATTAAAAAACAGAACCCGTCCATATGCTGTCTCCAAGAAACACACCTCAGCCATAAGGACAAACAAAGACTCAGAGTGAAAGGATGGGAAACAATACTTCAAGCAAATGGTAACCAGAGAAAAGCAGGAGTTGCCATACTGATATCTAATGAAATAAACTTCAGGTTAAAAAAGATAGTAAAAGACAAGGATGGACATTACATAATGATAAAAGGCACAATACAACAACAAGAAGACTTGACACTAATTAATATACATGCTCTCAACCAGGATGCACCAAAATAGACAAAGAAACTACTAACAGATTTGAAAGGAGAAACTGATGAACACACACCCCGCTAACAACCATGGACAGATCATCCAAACAGAAAATAAATAAGGAAACAACAGCTCTAAACGACACATTACAGCAATTGGACATAAATGACATTTACAGGACACTTCATCCAGCAAAAAGAGACTATTCCTTCTCTTCTAGTGCACATGGAACATTCTCAAGGATAGACCATATGCTAGGACAGAAAAGTAGCCTCAACAAATTCAAGAAGATCGAAATCATACCAAGTGTATTCTCAGACCACAACGGTTTGAAATTGGAGATCAACTGTAAAAGGAAAGCAGAAAGAAACACATATACATGGAGATTAAACAACAGCTTATTAAAAAAGGACTAGATAAAAGAACAAATAAAAGATGAGATTAAAAAATATATAGAAACAAATGACAATGAAAATACAACATATCAGAATTATTGGGACACAGCGAAAGCGGTAGTAAGAGGGAAATTTATATCACTACAGGCCTATCTTAAGAAACAAGAAAAATCACAAGTAAATATCTTAACATCCCATCTTAAAGAACTAGAAAAAGAAGAGCAGACAAAACCCAAAGTCAGCAGAGGGAAAGAAATAATAAAAATTAAAGCAGAGCTAAACCAATTAGAGAACACAAGGACAATAGAAAAAATTAATATTACAAAGAGCTGGTTCTTTGAGAAAGTCAACAAAATTGACAAACCACTGGCTAGACTAATCAAAGGATGAAAGGAAAGGACACAAATATCCAAAATTAGAAATGAAAGGGGAGAAATTGCCACTGATACCACAGAAATACAAAGGATTATAAGAAAATATTATGAAGAACTTTATGCCATTAAATTTAACAACCTAGAAGAAATGGACAAGTTTCTAGAAACTTATAGCCTACCTAGATTGAACCAAGAAGAACTGGATAATCTAAATAGACCCATTGATAGTGAAGAGATTAAAATGACTATCCATAATCTCCCTAAAGGCAAAAGCCCTGGACCAGATGGTTTCACCAATGAGTTTTACCAAGCATTCAAAGAAGGATTGACACCTATCCTCCTCAGACTCTTCCAAAAAATCGAAGAGGAAGCAATACTTCCTAACTCATTCTATGAGGTCAACATTACTCTAATACCAAAGCCTGGCAAAGACAACACAAAGAAAGAAAACTATAGACCAATATCTCTGATGAACACAGATGCAAAAATTCTAAACAAAATATTAGCAAACAGAATACAACAATGCATCAAAAAGATCATACATCAAGATCAAGTGGGATTCATCCCAGGAGCACAAGGATGGTTCAACATATGAAAA
>PVJL010002120.1:0-36634 GCA_004026885.1 Lyroderma lyra | reverse complement strand
GTAAACAAAATCAAAGATAAAGACCATATGGTCATTTCAATTGATGCAGAAAAAGCTTTCAACAAGATACAACATCCATTTATGATCAAAACACTAAATAAAATAGGTATAGAAGGAAAGTATCTCAACATAATAAAGGCCATATATGACAAGCCCTCAGCTAACATCATATTGAATGGGGAAAAGCTGAAGCCTATTCCCCTAAAATCAGGAACAAGACAAGGATGCCCCCTGTCACCACTGCCATTTCACATAGTACTGGAAGTTCTAGCCACAGCAATCAGGCAAGAGAAAGGAATCAAAGGTATCCAAATTGGCAAAGAAGAGGTCAAATTGTCACTATTTGCAGATGACATGATCCTTTATATAAAAAATTCCAAAGATTCCACCAGGAAACTATTAGAAACAATAAACGAATATAGTAAAGTCGCAGGATACAAAATCAATGTACAAAAATCAACAGCATTCCTATATACAAACAACAAATCCACAGAAAAAGAAATGAGGGAGTCAATTCCCTTTGCTATCACAACAAAAAGAATGAAATACCTGGGAATTATCTTAATGAAGTGACAGACTTATACAGGGAAAACTCTAAGACACTTATGAAAGAAATTGAAACAGACTTTAAGAGGTGGAAAAATATACCCTGTTCATGGATAGGAAGACTTAACATTGTTAAAATGGCCATTCTGCCCAAAGCAATCTACAGATTTAATGCAATACCCATCAAAATCCCACAATCATACTTTCGTGAAATAAATAAAAGAATTAGTAAATTTATATGGAACCATAATAGACCTCAAATTGGCAAAGCAATACTACGTAAAAAGAATAAGGCTGGTAGAATTACATTCCCTGACTTCAATTTATATTACAAAGCATCAATAGTCAAAACAGCTTGGTATTGGCAGAAGAACAGAAATGTAGACCATTGGAATAGAACTAAAAACCCAGAAATAAACCCACAAATTTATGGACAATAAATTTTCGATAAAGGGGCAAAAAACATACAATGGGTGGTGCTGGGAAAACTGGAAAAACATATGCAAAAGAACGAACTTGAGCTGTGAACTCTCTCCATATACAAAAGTTAACTCGAAATGGATTAAAGACCTTCATATCAGGCCTGCAACAATAAACTGTATAGAAAAAAACATTGTTACTAAACTTATAGACCTAGGACTCAAGGAAGACTTCATGTACCTGATCTCAAAGGCAAGGGAAGTAAAAGCACAAATAAATGAATGGGATTATATAAAACTAAAAAGCTTCTGCACAGCAAAAGAAACCATCAACAAGGCAAAGAGACAGCCAACTGAATGGGAGAAACTATTTGCAAATAACGCATCAGGTAAGGGTCTAATATCTAAAATATATAAAGAACTAATGAGACTTAACAACAAAAAAACAAACAACCCAATTAAAAAGTGGGCAGAAGAACTAAACAGACACTTCTCCCATGAAGAAATACAAATGGCCAGCAGACATATGAAAAAATGCTCATCCTCATTAGCTATCAGGGAAATGCAAATCAAAACCACAATGAGATCCCAGCTCACACCTGTGAGAATGGCTGATATCAACAAGACAAGGAATAACAAGTGCTGGAGAGGATGTGGAGAGAAAGGAACTCTGGTACACTGCTGGTGGGAGTGCAAAATGGTACAACCACTGTGGAAGGCAGTGTGGAGGTTCCTCAGAAAATTGGGAATGGAGCTACCATGTGACCCAGCAATCCCCCTTCTGGGATCTACTCAAAAGACTTGAAAACCTTTGTCCAACAAAGACTTATGTACCCCAATGTTCATTGCAGCGCTGTTCACAGAGGCCAAAACATGGAAACAACCAAAGTGCCCTGCGACAGATGACTGGATAAAGAAGCAGTGGTACATATACACAATGGAATATTACTCAGCTGTAAGAAAAGATGAAATATTGCCATTTGCAACAAAATGGATGGACCTGGAGATCATCATGCTTAGTGAAATAAACCAGACAGAAAAAACAAGGCACTATATGACTTCACTCCTATGCGGAATATAAAACTGAAAGCAACAAAGAGAAAAGAAATGAACAAACAAACAAATAACCCATGGACACAATCAATAGTTTAATGTTTATTTGGGAATGAGTGGGTTAGCGAGGGGAGAAGGGGAGGGGGTGGGAGAGGAGGGAGGGGAAGCTAAATATAAGGTGATGGAAAGAGAACTCACACTGGGTGGTGAACTTCTTATACAACAAGTTGACAATGCACTGTAGAATTGTATGCCTGAAACCTATGTAATCCTTGCTAACAGATGTCACCCCAATAAGTCTAACAATAAAAATGAATTTAAAAAAAAGTTGCCTACTAGTCTACTATTTATTTCATACATTGATTTTTTTCAGATATTTTGTTTTTATGTTCAAGATTTCCAAGAACAAAAGATTGTGTGTGTTTTGTCTCTGCTATCTTGACTAGAACTTGCCATTGACATTTAAAATAAATTCTAACTTTTCTCTAGGGTATTACTACACCGAGTTGGTCATTTCAAATGTTGTAATAGTCAAGGGGTTTGTCAAGCCAATATGAATTATTGCCCTATCTTCTGATTTGTCAGTAAATACCTTCCACATTAGTTTCCTTCATACACTGATGAGCTTATGTTCTCTGTTCTAATTTATGAGAAACATCACAACATATAATAAGCTGATTGTCCTGTTTTTTAGCATATCCCTATCTATCATGTTGTGGCTGACATTTTAATAGGCATTATGCCTATATGTCTTTATTAAGTTTGTGTAGAAAATTAAATTAGAAAAGTTCTTATTCTCCAAACATATTAAATAATTATATGACAGACACTGAACTTACAGAGCTAAAAAAAATGACATGCTATAAAACACACTTTAGTACAATCATATTTAGTGACTCATACTGTTGTGCTTTTTAACCTATGCTCTTAAAAACAAGCCCTTAGAAGGTCATTGCAACCTTAAATGATGTGGATTTCTTTCAGATTATGCTGTAACTTGACAGAAGCCATAAGAAGGCCACATTGTAAATGATATATCTTGGTTACCAATGTCTTTTCCTGCTGGAACTCAGACAGCTTTTGTCAAAGCTCTTAAACCAGATCATGCTTTCCTACTCCCTTAAAGGCTAATCTGAAAATGTTACCCGGAGTGCAATCGAAGTCCCAGAATTGTTTTTCTGTACATAGGTGTATCTTGAAAAAAAAAACCACTCTAAAAATATTCCTTTTTTACTATAGAGTGTGTGTGTGTGTGTGTGTGTGTGTGTGTGTGTGTGTGAGAGAGAGAGTGAGTGCTGTCTGGAAAAAATCCAGCCATAAATGCCTGTATTTTTCATATTACATGGCTGGATACTTTCCAGTCAGTCCTCATAGATATAGATAGATATAATATAGATACAGGTAAATATATTAATAGATATAAATAGATATAGTAATAAATGATATAGATATAAATATACATACATAGGTATACACACACATATATAAAAGTTAAGAAATTCTAATCTTGTAGCAGTTATTTTTTGGTTGAGCAGTTTTTCTTTGTATATTTTTATTTATGTAATTTAAATTAATATAAGTACACCAGAAATGTGATCCTACCTTTCTTTCTTCCTGAATATTAAGAGATAGCCCACAAAAGGTGAGGAGGGGTGTTAAGTACATGGAAAGCATTTAAAAATGGTGACACATACTATGTTAGGTTAACTCCTGTCCTTATTATTTGTGTATATTGAACTAATTTTTCATAGATTTTAACATTGATACCAATATATTTTAACAAGCAAAATGGTCAGAAAGAACCATAACTAATTTTTAGAAAATGATTAAAAATTCCTTACTACAAAAAACCCTTACTTTCTAAGTTGACAGGATAAACCTTTGGGAAATGCTTTCATAATATCAAAGGTGAGAATTTCGATTATTCAGATCTGCAAGATTTCACCATGTCTTTAGCCTTAAGAATGTAAAATCTGTCATGACAGTAATACTCTCATTTGTTTTGTGTACCCAGAAGAAGGCTAGGTAGATTTGGTGCCAAAGAAATACTGTCTGATGAATTGAACAAGGGAAATGAGCTTCCAGTGTACTCCATCATGCAAACATAATTAGAGGTGTTTTACAGTAACATGATATTTTTTAAAAAGGTAAAGGTGCATGTGTCTGTATTAATTTAAGAGAGAATTAAGAGAACAGTAGTAAAGTTAATTGCTACTGAACAGATATAAGCTGAGTTCCTCCAGAATGAATAATAAATTCCTAGAAAGCTTACAGACATTTTAAAAGAACATACCACAAAACTGCATGTCACAGGATCATAAAAAAGTAATAACAACATTGTATAGATAAATGAGTCTATAAGAAATTTTAGATATCTTCTAGTCCTGTTTCAAGCACTTGGAAAACCTTCCTTTAATTTGAACTGGCACATAAATTGAGCATTGCTGAGAGGTCAAATTATACTTCGGTGAAGTCAGAAGAAGTGATGAATAATAATAATGATTGCACTCTACATTTATGTAACAGTATATGCCATTTAATCTTTTTTTATATCCATAGCTCTAGAGCAGATTACAAAGATTTTGTAATATCAAAATTATGATCTAGCCTTGTCTTCCATCTATCTACACAGTGAAGCTCATATGCTTTCCATAGAAGAATGTCTCTTTTTCCTGGAAATGCCAGGAATTCACAATATTCAAATTAGTTCTGGACTGATAAATCAAATCTATAGTTGTAGACAGTATCATTTCTGTAACTAAATATCATTTCTCAATAATAGTGATTGTCAGATAGAAATAGATATTTTTGTATTAATTTTTATAATGATGGAAAAACCAAAGCAAGGATGATTTAATATTTCACATCAAATGTATTCCCTAATATAGCCTGAAGTATATATGATAATATAAAGATAATGTTTTGAGGTGTTCCTCTGAAGCTAGAAATATAACAGCAACTATGCTAATGTCTCTTTGCTTCTGTCCATTGCCAATATTCAAGCACTGTCTGCACAGTTAGTGCTCTGGATTCCATGTTAAAAATTACAGAAAAGAAAAGAACGGGAGTGCACAGAATGACGGTTATATAGGATGGTACTCGCCAATGTTAAGAATTTGTGACTCCAGTAATTTTATTTTGCTAATAGGTAGAAAAGGATTCCATATGCTTTACCATAGATAACATTCATAATCAGAAATGAAATATTTTTTTTTTTTTGCTTTTTTTGGTATGTGGGTAGCTCCCTGGCTGGGAATCGAACCCAGGCTCCAGCGCTGACAGCACCAGCGCCGAAGCCTTAAACCACTACACCATCAGGGAACTCCCAGAAATGAAATATTTATATTCTTTTCACTAGATATTTATTTAAGCACTTTGATATGTTTACTATATAAATTCTAAGTCTTTGTGAAATTATTTTCAATATTGTCATAACTAATAACTACATCAAGTCTCGTTTGATGTATACTTATTAAAATATTTTCTTCAGCAATTTCCAGAATACTAGATAATCTAAAACAATGCTATTAAAGACAATTTTGATTAGATCAGAAACAAGTTTCTCAAAGAAAGCAAAAGAATCTTCTGTGACAGATCAACAACTCTTACAAATGTTATTGAACTGGATGCCATGCTTTTTGAGAAGGGAAATGTGTCAAGTGTGTAATTTCTTTTGTTTTTTTCTTTTTTTTTTCCAGACAAACCAGACTATGCAAAACTTATTCTTGGAGGTAGGGAGTGTGGTAAAGAGGAGAGCCTTTCAAGAAGCAGAGGACAATTGTGGTTGAGCATAGTGGTGGAGGACTAATGAGTCACTTCATATATTCTCCAAAACAAAACCCACCTACTAGCTCCATTAAAATGATACCAAAAATCCATATCCTTAGCATAATTTGAAGCCAAAGCACACCTAAAACTACAAATCCAATGTAAGTAGTAAAACAGGCAAACATGAAAATCTGGTGAGTTTCCTTTCATGTTCTTGCACAAATTGTTATCTCTGGCATTACAGAGACTCCCCTTCTTACCAGAGACACCAGGAAAATTTGGGGAGAATGGTAGGAGGATTGCACTACAACAAAGAGGGAAGCCTCTGTGTTCCTAAAGGCCTCAGAATCTCCTCCCTGAAAGGAGACACCAAGGCAGACAAGTGACACAGACACTGGCAGCCTGTTCATTGCTGGATCTGAACCTCCACTCCCCCACACAGGGACACTCTGTAGCTTTGCCTGAAAACCTCTCCTGTGCCCTCAAGCATTGCCAGCAGAGACCAGTGGGAGCCACAGTAGTACCACCTAAATGAACCACCAGGCTAAAATAATACTTCAAATGTCTGAAAATGAAATTGTAATTGGAACCACAATCCTCTAAAGTAGTCCAGGGCCACATGCTAAACCTAACCAGGGTGACTTCTCACTAAAATAAGGGAAGTAATGATGACCCAGATCGTCCTAACATAAAAGACAAAATGTTCAGGACACCATTAAAAATCAGTTATCAGACCAAAATCAAGATAATCAAAACTTTAATGAGAAAAGATAATCAACTGATGCCGATACCAAAATGAATCAGTTGTTGGAATAACCTGACAGGGATTTTAAAACAACTGCCATAAAAAGGTTCAACAACATATGACAAATTCTTATTAAATAAATAAAAAGTTAAAAATAATCTCAGCAAGAAGTTAGTTTTAAAATGGGAATTATAGAACAGAGATACATAATAAATAAGAAGAAAACTTGTTGAATGTATTTAATTGTAAATATGACAAGAGAGAATCAGTGATTTTGAGAACCAATCAAAAGAATATACTCAATCTGCACAACAGGCAAAAAATAATAAACTGAAAAATATGAACAGGCCTCAGAGACTTGTAGACAATAACAAAAGTTCAACATTTCTGTTATTAAAGGAGAGAAAAAAAAACAAGAACGTCCTGAAAGAAGACAGCTGAAAAATAACTCAATTTGGAATACATCTGTTTTGAAAATTTTCATGTATTTGTTAAACACTCGTAAATCTTCTTTGAAAAGATGTCGATTCAGGTGCTTTGCTCATTTTTTAAGCAGGTAGCTTTTTACTATTGAGTTGTATGAGTTCCTTACATATGTTTTCATGTTACCCCTATGTCAGATACAAGGTTTGCAGATACCTTCTCCTAATTGTAATATACAGATTCAACACAATCCCCATCAAAATTGTCATGGCACATTTTTTACAGAAATTGAAACAATTCTATGATTCACATGAAACAACAAAAGACTCTGAATAGTCAAAGTAATTTGAGAAAGAAGAACAAAGTTGAAGGCAACATACTGCCTGATGGCAAATTATAGTTCAAAGCTACAGTGATCAAAACAGTATAGTCCTGGCAGTATCCAAATGATTAATTACCTAAATGTATAAACGTATAACAATAAAAAAATAGGCTAATGAAACAGAAAAGAGCCCATAAATAAACACAAGCATATATGCTTAATCATTTTCAACAAGGGCGCCAAGAACACACAGTGGTGAAAGGATAAATAATGTAGGGAAAATTGGATATTCATATGCAAAGGATGAATTTTGACCCTTATATTACACCACACACAAAAACCAACTCAATATGGATTAAAGACTTAAATGTAATATCTGAAATCATAAAACTCCCAGAAGAAAACATAAAGAAAAAGTTCCTTGACATTAGACTTGGCAGGTGATGTATTAAATATAACTTTAAAAACTCAGGTAATAAAAGTAAAAATAAACAAGTGTAACTGCATTAAACTAAATCCCCACAGAAACAGAAACAATAACACAATGAAAAGGCAACTCATGGATTGAATATACATTTCACCAAAGGGGATATAAACATGCCAAATAAGTACATGAAAAGGTATTCAACATAATTAGCCATTAAGGAAATGAAAATTAATATCATGACTCGATAACTGTATACCTGTTAGAATGATAAAAAATTTAAAAATAACATACTGACAATGTGTAATGATGGCAAAAATGCAGAGCAACTGGAACTCTCATACATCACTGCTGGAAATGCAAAATGGTACGGGCCACTCTGGAAAATGATTGGTCAGTTTCTTTAAAAATTAAACATAACATTTACCATATGACTGAGCAAGCCCACTCCTGGGTATTTACCCTAAAAAATAAAAATGTCTGTGCACGGTAAAACCTGTACACAAATATTCCTAGCAGCTTTATTTGTGATAGCTAAAGTATATAAACACTTGAATATCCTTCAATAGACGAATAGATAAACAAATTATGGTGCTCCATACAAAGGAATACTACTCAGAAGTAAAGAGGAATTGTTGATATAATCAACAACATGGAAACTTGGATGAATCTCATAGATGTTATGCCGAATGATTACGCATCACAAAGATTTCACAAAGATTTCATACTGTGTGCTTCCATTTGACATTCTTAAAAAGACAAAACTATAATAACAGAAAAGTGATCAGGGGTTATCAGGGGTATAAATGGGAGCATGGTAGGTATCATTATAAAGGGAGAATGTGAGGGATTGTTTTGGAGTTATGGAGTGTTCTGCATTTTTATTGGGGTGGTGATTACCCAAATGTATACATGTGTTAACATAAAATAAAAGAACAAAAACACAAATCATTGTTATGAAAGTCAAAATAGTAATTACCTCTGGGAAAATATGGAAATACGATCAGCCCGGAGCTCACAGGAGCTCCTAAGATCCTGATAATACTCTGTTTCTTAACCTAAGCATTTGGCACAATATATATTTATATATAATTGTTGATATATTTAATTTGGAGGCAACTAGTAAGACTGAACATGCATATATTAATATTTTATACCTCCATCATTTTATATATCCTTTTAAGTAAATTTTGGTACATTTTCCTAAGGAACTATATATAAATATGTTTATCACTACAGTTGTGTGGTGAAGAAAATATTCAGACATGACCTGTCCATAAAAAATGTTTATTCATAAAGGTGGTTTATTTATGTGATAAAACAGTGTATACAGGGTCTGTCAGAAGTAACATCTGGACTTGAGTTATGGTTTTATTACAAAATTATAACTATATCTTATGATTTTGTAATAAAAGCTTGGTAGAGATTATAGAGTCAAAAAGACTTCAATTATGATTTTATTACAAAACCATAACCATACATATTTGTGATTTTGTAATAAAAGATTTGGTATAAATTATCAGCTCATAAAAATGGTGCATTATTTATGTCAGACCCTGTGTGTCAGTGAAGGTAAATAAGCATGTTATGTGTATCAATATGGATATCTCTCAAAAACCTAATACAAGCAATAAAAATAGGTTGTGAGATGATACATGTTATTCATTATTGTTTAATGCTCTAAAATTTAAGCTAATATGTAAAACATGCAAAAAGCAATGAATATAAAATACCTGATAGTGTTTATCTCTTGGGGATGATGAAAAAGGGAACAGAGGAAATTATAACTTCACCTGTGATGTCTTCTTTCAAAGAAGAAAATAATCAAATAGGGCAACATTTGATAAAGTTAGCTGATGTGTGAAAAGATATTGATTACAGTATTATCGGCTGTATCTTAGAACTATTTTATAACTTAAGGGCATGCTGATTATATATTATATCTGTCAATTGAGGGTTCTTAAATGTGGACTGCTTCCGTCAGTTGTGTTACTTGCCTGGCCCTTGTATACATTTGAAATTGTAATCTCTGCCCTTTATTGTAAAGCTAAAAGTATTTCTTAGGCTTCTGACACTGACAACCTCTGTAAACACTTGGCTGCTTGAACCTGTTCTAGGTCATTTAAACTCTGAACAGAACTTTTTTTCGTGGGGCTGCTTTACTTGAGATGCTGCTGCTTCATCCTCTTCAAGTCCCTGAGTGGGAGACTGGGAACGCCACTACTAGGGCAGGTAAAGGAGGTGGAGTCTCATCTCTTGTTGCTCTAAATGTTTTTCCGCAAATTAGCACACCCATCTTTAGGTGGAGTGGTTTCCTAAAGTGAGGCTATCCAGTCCTGCCACACACTGGAAGCCCTACAGGCCTCTCACCTATCAAACTGTCCTTGGGAAATCTTATCAAGATATGCAAAGCTAGATTACTGGATTTTTCTAAGATCACTTTTTAAAAGATAAAGTAAAGTAAATTTCTGCTCTATGGAAAGCAGTTTGAATCTTTACCAAACAAACTACTAGGATTCTTTTGACATATCCACATTTGCACCATATCTTTTTTTAACATTTGTGTAAAACAAAAAAATATATAAAATCTCCACCTCTGAAGGGTTTGAAGTAAAGTAATTGGTTGCTTAAACCAAGTGAGTCACATTCTTGGCTCATGAATCTGAAATGATCAGCTTTTAAAATTACCCTTCACTTTGTACAAAGTAGGTACCTATAATGAGTTCATCAATATGAAATTCACTTAACAAGTTCAGTGTTATTAAAACAACTAAGTAATAAATTCTAAGAATAAGTTAATAAGACTATCAAAGTATGTTGGTAAAATGAGAATCTATTCACTTATGCCAGAAACACTTATGAAAATGTGTTCGAAAGATATTTCAGAGTTTGGGTGAAGTTAATTAGCATCTAAGCACCACTTAAGGAAATACTTCCTTATAAGAGGCTACTTCTGTATGACAGCTCTAAGAAATTTATAACACAGAAAGATTCAGATGGTGCCTGTCTCTTAGCTCATCAAATCCAAAAGAAATGGGCTTCACTCCCACTCCATAAACAGGAGATGGCTTGCCGCTTAGAAAACACTTTACTTTTTAAACTCTTCTGATAAAGACTATTTTGTCTTTTGGTATTTTTAAATAGAACATAAAAATGTTAAAAATGTATTCCATAAAATATAAGCTGTGTACTCTTTAATACATAAAATACAAAGGAGGAGGGAGGATTTGTTCTTCTTTGTCATGTAGTGATGCCTTTATATATTTACAAGGAAGGACACTCAAAAAACAAACAGAATTATTTTCTAGAGAGCAGGCCCCTTGTAGCCCAGGCTTCCCCAGCTAGGTGAGTGTTCTAGAAACCCATCTGCATCCGTGTACCAGCTGATATTGTTGTGAGAGGCTGCATTCAGCTTCAGTGAATTTTTTTTGGAGACTTAACACCTTTGTCCATTTCACGATGGGCGATTTATACAAACAACATAAGGCATGACAATGCACCTGCCCACACAGCGCTCAGTGTTCAGTAGTTTTTGACCAAAAATAGCATAACGCTCATGCCCCACTCTCTCACCCGATCTTGCCCCAGTGACTTTTTTGTATTTCCTCAGATGTCAAGTCTTTAAAGGGAAATGTTTTGCTCATGTGGAAGTAGTGAAACAAAAAACAGCAGAAGCACAAAAAGGCATCAAAATCGAGTTCAAAAACTGTTTTGAGCAGTGGAAAAAGCACCTTGATATGTGTATTGCATCCAACAGAGTACTTTGAAGGTGACTGAAGTTTAAACCTGTAAGAATAAATACACAATTTTTTATAAATAAATTTTGAGTTTTTTTGGGTTTACTTTGTACAGTCCTATGTAGTATCAATGTGTGTGTGTGTGTGTGTGTGTGTGTGTGTGTGTAGTCTTTATGTGGCCACATTGTTGTCACTGACTGAAAGAAATGTGAATCTTGATGTGACAAATTTTGTACTGCATAGTATCTAGCATCCTAGGTACATAAAGGAACTTTAGTAAGACTTAAGGAACGTTTTTGTTTTCTCAGTGAGGCAGATTAAAGGTAATACTTTACATGAGCTTGGGGGTGGTGGTGGTGGGGTTTTATAGAAAACCTTTCCACACCATTAGTTCAAAGAACATTACTATCTTCAGATAATGCAAACTGCTTTGGAGCCAGGGAGATTTGTCTTGCAATCACTTCCTCTATTCTGCCAGCTCTGCAGCCTTAAAAGACTCACAAACTTAACGTGTTTTTTATTTTGTTTCTGTTTTTTACCATCTGTTACTTAGGGACGATGAAATTTGCAAGATGGCTATAATAATTAGACAATGCTCCCAAGTTTTCTACATAATGGCTAGAATAGTGCCTATTATATGTAAGTAATTAATTTTTAACAATTTATTGATGTATAATTTATATACAATAAACCTTACCCTTTTAAAGTGTATAATCAATGGTTCTTAGTACGTATATAGAGTTGTGCATTCATCATCATAATCTAATTTTAGAATGATTTCCATCACCATAAATAGAAGCTTTATACTCATTAGTAGTAACTCTCCCTTCCCCTACCTGCACTCATGTGCTAGGCAACCATTAACCTACATTCTGTCTATATAGACCCACCCATTCTGGACATTTCATATAAATAGAATCATAAAATATATGAGTTTTGTGACTGGCTTCTTCAATTTAGCATATTTTTGAGGTTCACTCACCTGACTTACATAGATAGTCAACAGATGGAAATGAGGCAAGTGATATGGAGGGAAAAAAAGCAAAAGGATTCCAATGAACATAATTAATGGAAAGAAAAAGAAAATTGTATAAAATATCTTCTGAAATTACTGCATAAATCAAGATTAGTTTCTCTTCCTCTTGGAAATGATTTAACAACAATAGGATTTAATGGAAAAAATGTCCCATACTCATATTTCAACAACAAAAAATTAGAAGACAAAAATAGAAACAAGATTCCAAAAGTTGTTTAGAAGACGCTTGGGGTTAGTACAGAAAAACATGTAGAAAAATCTCAGCAGGAAGAAGACCCAATGGCAGTAGTGCTCAGAAGGCAGCAATGAAAGAACATTGCCTACACTAATTTTCAGGTGCACAATTTGAATTGCAAAATCCAAACAAAATAAAAATGTTTGGTTCAGAGAAAGGCACCTGACTACAAAAAATGTCACACAGATAAAACTACATGAAATAAGAAAACTACCTTTTCAATAGAGAGTAGAACCTATGAGTTAAAAAAAACCTGGTTGGGTACAATGCTATGGCCTCTCCTGCCATCTTTATCCACACAGATGTGCTGATAATTGGTTCAGGAAGACCAACATGTTCAACAATAATAAATTAATTAACAACAATTATATAAAGAAACTTCAAATTACATAATAAAATTAAGTCATTCTATTTATTAAAATTTCTCACAAGAACACTGAAGTCATGTGACAAATCATAATTTGACCTCAGAGTAACAGCTGAAGGTAAACATTCCCATATTTTATAATTCAGAAATTTTACTTGTAAGAATATACCCAACAAAAATATGAATATATGTTTACCAACATTTGTATATAAAAGATTGTTTTCACCAGTCTTCCTCCATGTTCATATTATACTTTGTTTTCCTGGCTTTTAAGGATAACATCTTATAAGATAAAGAGAAGTGCCAAATAATTTTTATTAACTTTTAAAATTGATTATGAATCATTTTGGCAAACTCCAAAGACATAAACTTTTAAGAACCATTGTTAGCTTCACCTTTCCTAAGACTGATAATTTTTAAGAAAGTGCTCAATATCTATATGTTACTTGTTCTCATTAGTTATGTTATTCTAATTTGTATTCAATAACTCCTGGTTGAGTTGGATTTAATTAAACTGCATCTTTTAAAAAGTTAAAACTATTATTTTTTTCCCTATCTTTTACAGTTTTTAGAAAACTTTTATAATTTGCCAGTCAGATTTTTAGAATTCTGCATACCAGTTGAGGGGAAAAAAACATGTTTTAAGTCATTTTATGTGAAGGAATTACATACTATGGTTGCTTTTTTCTATTTGTTATCCTGGTTACATAGTTCAATAGAGTTTTGAAAAATTCTCTTTACTCTTCCTGGCAACCATTCTGGTAGTGCTTTGTATTGGCTGACTTTATTTCCTAAGTCTTTTCATTGAGTTTATGACTTTGGCTGCTGTGATGAGATGCAAAAGGAATAGGCAAGGACTCAAAAATAGATTTTATAAAGGTTAAAAAAGTTCAGCATTCATTTCAACTTCCAGTAATGTACTGTACTCTATCAGGCATGCTAATTCAAAAATCCTTACCCTAGTGCCAGACAGTTAAAATGAATATATTATCATGAATATTCATGATTTTATTGAGAATGAAAAATTGTGTGTTAAGTTTAACTTTTAATAGTTGGTTTCCAAAAATTGTACTGGCGTGGTCCTTTTTTTCTTAGGTGTTATTATGATTTGAAAGGCAAAATTGGAATGGTCCATCACATTTTTAAAGGTTTATACAATGTTTAGCAGAATGTGGGTGATTTGTTATTTCCATTGGTTCTGTGACTCACCAAGGGTAGTTTTCTTTCATTTTGACCTCTCAGGGTGAAGTCAAAACATACTTTTACGTGTAGAGATGATAACTGCCTGACAATTTTGTCAATGAAATGAATTAGTCCATTTTAATTCATTTTCAGTCTATGCTTTAGAATAAAGCATGTGTAAAAACAAAACAAAACAAAAAATTTTTATAGTAAATAAAAATAAATCACTGCTCTTTGGCAGCTTGAAGGAGGTAGATGATATCCCATATTCTTTTTCCTCCTGGTTAAATACATTTTTAGGTTAATGGTTGTCAACTATGTAGATTCAAAGTAATATCTTTGAATAATAGGAAGGCCAACATGAAGGGATTTTTAATAATTGCACCATTTGCTTGCTGCCATTTGACTTATCTTTGTCGTTTGAAGATAACTGTTCATTCACTTTCTATACAGTATAAAATCCATATGCCTCACATAGTAACAAATAAAAAAACGGGTCTTGTGTCACATGGCATTCTTATTGAGTGTCATTAAACTTAAGAACAAATGTCAGTTTTTAATGTATGTTCAGTTAGTTTTCCAAAGAATTCTACAAAAAAAATTATTCATAGTATTTATCTGTTAAATAGTAATTAGGTAGTGATTAGGCAACTTTTGATGACGCATTACTAAAGATGTTTAGGACACATTTCAAATATTCTCAGTAATGGAAGATAAATAAAAAATTATCCTGTTTAAGTAGTTCATTATTTCACCTATTAGGTCAAAATACTCTATTTGTAAAATAAATTATTAGTAGAATGAGCTAAGACCTATTAACTAATATTTTTTAAAAGTAAATATTAGCTATTTAGAACTATAATAACAGAGAAAGCCATTCTAGATTAAGTTAATACATTTAAATAAAGTCGCAGTTGGTAATACGTTCTGCACTAGTTTATTCGTGTAGCAATTTTGAATTTTCAGAATAAAAATTAAGAGAGCATAATCAAATTCAGGCATTAAATATGGATTTCTGCTTTGAAACTTATAAAACTTAAATCTCTTATGTTTGGACTATATTTGATTATTGAAATTTTTAACTTTTAAAAAAACTGGGTTTTATGTAAATACTTAGCACATCATATCTTTTTGGATCTTCCTTAATCTTATTTACCAATTCAATATAAGCTGCTCTTTTTAAATTGGTTTATGTCCATTGCCATGGTCATTAGTTAACTAAATATAAAGCCTATAATATCTGATTTAGAGCAATTTTAATTTTACTGTCTAGGAAAAAGGTTTAGTAGCTTTTGTTTTGACATTGATTGGGTGATTGATGACATTTGGAAGTTAAGAAACTGTTTCTTAACAGCAGTTACTTTTTGACACTAAGTACCCAAAAATATTACAGTAAAACTTGTGGAACTAGCAAAATCAAGTTATTTATGAGAAGACACTTTCGGTAACACCTAAAACTATAATCTGACTTCAGCAAACATCTTGTTTCCCTACTGGCTGGGCACCAGCACATTTCCTGCAGCGGGCTAGTTACCACTTCTCTTCATTGCTAGATACGTTTACATACTTGTAAAATTGGTAATCAGGTGGTTATTCCAGTTTGTGTTTAGCACAGCACCTAAAGAGATAATCAGCTCTTATTTCAGGACTTTCTTTAAACTCACACATTTTAGTGTCTTTTGCAAGGAGAGCTCCAAACGTAGGCCATCTGAAGATTTAAACTACAGCATTTTCTTATGTAAATGTACCCATTCCTGTTTTTCCTATGTTAGTTCTATATTTGGTAAATAATCAATAGTACAAGATCAGAATTATGACCTAATATAATAGAAATATCCTCTTTACATTGAGTCATCTATAGTTATGTAGATTGTACATGGCACTAAGTTTTTGGTTTTGGCAGGAGCAACTTCAAAAAATAAAGCAATATTCATCATTCATCACACAGAAGAAAAAAAGGATAAATTTAGTGCTTTTCTATATACTCTTTCTATTTAAAAAAGGGCTCTAACACATTGATTCCTTCTAGTTTTTCTACTCTTATTCTCACTGCTGCCATTCTTTTCATCCATACTCTCTGTAGGTTTATTTTATTTTTCTGTTTCTCACAATTACTTATTTTACTTTAAATTATGTCTTTATTCATATGCTTTTGACTATTTTAACTTCCATTGGGGATTCAACTATTCATTATATCTCCAGAGACAATGATAGCCATTAAGTCATTATTAATGAGAATAATAATTTTGATTCTCTATGTGTTTTGATCACTATTTTAAAAAAAATTTTCTCATCTACTCACAAGTGCATAATTGCAAATCAATGATTAAGTATAGAATGAGGTTTTAGATGAATGTCTGGGCCTTCATTTCTCATGTAGTGTTTAGATATTTTGCTTTTTGCTTCTCTGATATCTTTGGTTGTGCCAGGCTACTATATGACACTCATAAATAGTAAGCCCCTCAGAGGTATTTAGATCAGCTCTCTGCAAGAGGGAGATCACTGCCATGAGTAATCTTTTTCCTCACCCTGTTCCCAGTGTAGAGGTGAGCTGAAGCAGGAAAATAAAGGTGCAAGGACAGGCTAAAAGATGAGTGTGTGGAGACATACCTAGGGTAGCAATGCATAAAGCAGAGAAAAAAACAGAATTTATATTCTCAGCTTGGTAACCATGATTTGTTCAGCAACAAATAACTGTTAAGTAAATATAGGAATTCTTTTCTTAGATTAATTTTCTTCTCATTTGTCAACACATTGCTTGTAAAATTCCACTGAATTAGATAAATCTCTACCATACATATATGGTTATTTGCTGTCTTCTAAATTCACATAAATAATGTTTGTATTGAACACTTTACATACACATTGCTACAGTGCAATTGGTCTGTGATATGCTTTATTGTGCTTCTTTATACACTGCAGCTATCCTTATCACCAGAACGCAACCCAACACCAGGTACTGATGGTAAAAACATCATGTCTGATGAATGAGTGAATTGATCTTGCTAAATAAGTGAATAAACACAGCTCATGATTCTTTTCAGTTTTATTTTGCTTATTTTGTATTATATAGCTTCGACTTAAATATAATAATACCAGAGTTTTAAAGACACTAATTTAAAGAGACATATGCACCCCTATGTTTATTGCAGCATTATTTACAATAGCCAAGATATGGAAAGAACTTAAGTGTCCATTGATAGACAAATGGATAAAGTGATACATACTTGTTTATATAATGGAATATTACTCAGTCATAAAAAGAAACAAAATCTTGCCATCTGCAACAACAAGGATGGGCCTAGAGGATATTATGCTAAGTGAAATAAGTCAGACAAGGACAAATACCATATAATTTCACTTATATTTGAAACCTAAAAACAAAATCAACAAACAGAATACAAATAAACTTAAGATAGAGAGAACATTTTGATGGTTGCAGATGGGAAGCATTGGTGGGATGGGTGAAAAAGAAGTTAGGAAGTACAAACTTGTAGTTACAAAATAGTCAGGGGGTTATAAAGTATAGTACAGGCAAGATATTCAATAATATTTTATTATCTATGTATAGTGTCAGATGGGTACTAGATTTATCAGGGTGATCACTTTGTAAATTGTAAAAATGTCTGATTACTGTGTTGTACACCTGAAACTAATATAATATTGTACACCACTGTAATTGAAAAATCATATTTTTTTTAAAAAACCTTACAAATTGCTTAATACTATTAAAAATAAGTTTTTGTTTTAACTTTATCTTAAATTAGGCTGAGTTAAGATGTTGAACTCTGACATTGTGGGCACAAAAACTACACAGCTACTAATGTTTAAATTAGGTAACAAATATGTAATAATTTAATAAAATTAAACTTGAAGACAATATACTAATAGTAATAAAACTTTTAAAACTTTACTTATTTAACTGCGGCCAAATGATTTGATATTGCCTCAGAAGTTAGTGAAAAGCATTCTGCATTAAACAACATTTAATACCAAAAATAGAGATAGCTTTAATATATAAGAGATTCAAGATCATTGATATCTCTGGCACCAAAATTAATAAAAATCACATTGATATGATTTTTAAATTTCTAAATATGTCATTTTAAGTAAGTGTACTCCAGTAGAAAAATAAGTGAAGAAACTTTTTAAGTATTATATCTTCTGAAATGTTTCAACAAGACATAGAATCCTTAGTACATATTAGTATGTATTAGTCTTTCTTACATACAAAGCTTAGTGTGTAATTTTTGTTTATTTAAATTGTATACTAAGCTTTGAGCAAGAAAGACTAATACAAAAATAAAGCAAACAATTTTTTGGTCCAGCATCAATTATCTACAAACTGTGAAGAAATTGTATTTATTTTCCCTTTTATAATTTCTTAATTATTAAAATATCTTTTCATAGTAAAATACTGTATATTAAAAAAACCACATGGGCTACAGTGCTATAGAACTTATTTTAAAAACTTAGAATTACAACTGTATCCTGTAAGTTTTAGATCTACTAGTATCTCTAGAGTTATACTTTAATTCCATCTTCATGGTAATTTTACAGCTCTTCACTTTAGAGACCAAAATTGAAGTTAGCATTAACCACATCCATAGCCACAAAATAAATAAGTTTATCCATACCCTTATAGAGATGCCTGTATGTAAAAATCAATGATACAGTTTGAGGTGTCTAGCTTTCCTTCTGAAGAATTCATTTCACATGTGCTTTCATTTAAAATTGTATCACAGTGATTCCACTTCCAAATTTTTCTCAACTACATGGATCATTACAATAAATTTAGTGTCCAGTAAAAAAATCCAGTATTTTTTTATTTTTATGAATCTTAATTACAGTTGTGCTATTGTTAGTATAAAGAAAAGCAAGCTTAATTTATTATGATAAATAGACTATATATAGGTAATATATTTTGATTCAAACAATTCGAATGCTATATATAAATATTCAGAGACAAATTTTTTACAAAGAAATAAATTTAGCTTTTTAAAAGTTGGTGAAGCAGAAAAACTTTAAATTGCTTACATTTTAGGTTTTGGAGCAATTACAGAATGTTTGAATAACTAATCGTGAGTCATTACACATTTCCCCTAAATACAAGAGTGGTTGACATTTTCAGATATTGTGTTTTTATAACTGGGTTTGCTAGCCAGATATGAAGCCCACTTTCACAAGCAGGCTGTGTGGTGACAGGGCTCAGCAAAGGAAGAACGCTTTCTGCCAACATTTTTGTCTGGGAGAATGCCACCCCTCCAGCCCTTGCCCTGAACCAGACAATTCAATTTTCCCCCATATGTCCCTGGTGTCTTTAGAGCTGCTTCCCCAGTGCTAGAGCTCAGAGTAAGTAAATCCATCAGTAAGTAAATCTGTGTTCAGGCTTTTTGAGAGGAACAACTATGACTCCAGCAGCCCTCTTTCTCACTTAGCCGACAATCTCCACTAGTTTTCACAGCTAGATATAATGAGGACTTCTCTTTTTGGCACTAGAATCCTGGGCTGGGGAGGCTGGAATGGGGCTGGGACCCATAGGTCCTCAGGGGTGTCCTCTGCAGCCCAGATTCACCTCCTGATTTTTGACCACCATACATAGTGTCTCTCCCCCTCCTGCCAGTCTCAGTGTGGCTTCTGTATGTCCGTAGTTATAGGATTTTTGTTCAACTAGACCACTGTTGATTCTCAATGATGGGTGTTCTGTAGTTTAGTTGTAATTCTGATGTGGTCATGGGAGGATGCATACCTCTAGATATTGCATTTTAATATAAATGAAAATAAAGCTGTCTTAGCAATGTTTTTTTCAGAGCTGTTAATAGAAGTTATTTTAGAAAATTATGAGATGGAAGTTATATTTAAATTTCATGAATTACGGAACTGGGTGATTTACAAACTGGGGATTCTGGATTTTTTTTTAGAAAAAAGTCTATAAGGATTGCTGTATTATATAGTTATGGGACTTGATTGATAGTAGTTACTGGTTAGTTCTTGCTTATTGGTGTTGTAGTTAATATATAAATTACAGAAATTTAGTAGAACCAGATTTAAGATGAATATAATAAAGAAGAAAAAATATAAACCGAGTAGGCCTTTTCAGTTTAAAATTAATATATAAAGTTTTGTTTGCAAATGGGAAATTGACTTTGGTAAAATGTTTTCTAATCATAAATGTTAAATGATAAAATCCAAGTAGTCTGTATGTATTAATAGGTGCTATGTATGTAAGTGCTTTCTGTAAAATTGTTTTAACTTTATTGTTTGACAAAATTTATAATAAAGTTGAATTGGTACATATACACAATGGAATATTACTCAGCTGTAAGAAAAGATGAAATATTGCCATTTGCAACAAAATGGATGGACCTGGAGATCATCATGCTTAGTGAAATAAACCAGACAGAAAAAACAAGGAACTATATGACTTCACTCATATGCGGAATATAAAACTGAAAGCAACAAAGAGAAAAGAAATGAACAAACAAACAAATAACCCATGGACACAATAAATAGTTTAATGTTTATTTGGGAATGAGTGGGTTAGGGAGGGGAGAAAGGGGAGGGGGTGGGAGAGGAGGGAGGGGAAGCTAAATACAAGGTGATGGAAAGAGAAGTCACATTAGGTGGTGAACTTATTACACAACAAGTTGACAATGCACTGTAGAATTGTATGCCTGAAACCTATGTAATCCTTGCTAACAGATGTCACCCCAATAAGTCTAACAATAAAAATGAATTAAAAAAAAGAAATATATCAAAATGTCATTAAACATAGTACTTATTAATTTTGAACATATTCTATAACCAGCAAATTTCAGTCACAGGTATATACCTAATAGGAATACATATACATGTTTATCTATAGACATGTACAGAAATATTCATAATAGTACTTTTTACAATTTCTTTGAACAGGAAACAATTCAAATGTATTTTGACAGTATCTTGGGTAAATAACTTGGGACATATGCAAACAATGGCACAATATATAGCAGAGTGTATATGAACTACACTTGCTAATAATATGGATGAATCTTATTATATGAAGTGAAAGTGGTCAGATATAAGAAAGCATGCTGTACAATTTCATTTATATAGAACTCAACAGCAGGAAAAATAAATCTATGGTATGAAAATTCAGAATAGTAGTAACATTGGAAGGTTAATGTCCAAAAAGGGGCACAAGATGACTAGAGGGGCCTTATCTTTTATGTAGGCTGAGTAATGGTTATACAGGTATATTCACTTTGTGAAATTCATCAAATTATACTCTCATGATCTGTACACTTTGCTACCTATTTTGTGTATATTGTATTTCAATAAAATGTTTACTTAAAAAAAAAAAACAACAAAAATCTCTGACAGATCCCTTACTCATCCCTTTCTCATATTGCCTGTATATAAATGGCAAAAAATCCTGTTGGTTCTGCCTTCAAATTATGTCTAGATTATGACCAATTCCTACCACCTTCACAACTACAACTTTGGTTTAAGCTACCATCATTTATTATTTCTTACCTGGATTATTGTAATGGCTTCCTAGTCATAAATACAGTTCCTACTTCTATATAAGAGGGGATTAGGGGGAATGAGTGAAAGAGGGGAAGGGATTAAGAAGTACAAAAAAAAGATTTCCCATTAAGACTGGAAAAAGATTTCCATTTAGATTTTCATTAAAACCTTTCAATTTCACAAATAATTTTAGCAATTCAATTATATGAAATAATCACATATATTTTTTAATCACATACTTTTGTAATCACATTTTTTTTAGAAAACTGTCAAAATTTTTAAAATATATTTAATTACGGGATCTGATAAATAGATGCTACAAGAAAGTGTTATTTATATTTTAAATTTGCACTATATTCTTCTTCACTGTTTTTATTGTTAGACTTATTGGGGTGACATCTGTTAGCAAGGATTACATAGGTGTCAGGCATACAATTCTACAGTGCATTGTCAACTTGTTGTATAATCAGTTCACCACCCAGTGTGAGTTCTCTTTCCATCACCTTATATTTAGCTTTCCCCCCCCTCCTCTCCCACCCCCTCCCCTTTCTCCCCTCCCTACACTACTCATCCCTAAATAAACATTAAACTATTGATTGTGTCCATGGGTTATTTGTTTGTTCATTTCTTTTCTCTTTGTTGCTTTCAGTTTTATATTCCACATATGAGTGAAGTCATACAGTTCCTTGTTTTTTCTGTCTGGCTTATTTCACTAAGCATGATGATCTCCAGGTCCATCCATTTTGTTGCGAATGGCAATATTTCATCTTTTCTTACAGCTGAGTAATATTCCATTGTGTATATATACCACAGCTTCTGTATCCAGTCGTCTGTCGCAGGGCACTTTGGTTGTTTCCATGTTATGGCCACTGTGAACAGCGCTGCAACGAGCATTGGGGTACATAAGTCTTTGCGGACAAAGGTTTTCTAGTTTTTTAGGTAGATCCCCAGAAGGGGGATTGTTGTTCTTCACTTTTGAAGTTAAAAGAACATTACACAGATACATTCAAAGTTATTCATCAGGTTCTTTGTAATAGAACAAGAAAAAAAAAGAAAACCTAAACACACATTAATAGAACACTGATTTAATACACTATAGTTTATAACACATGAAACAGTGAAAGCACAGCTATGGTATTTACATCGTTTACATATTATGTTTCCATTGGAAGGTATCTAACATATGCAAATTATGTTAACTTTCTGTTTCCTCCTCTGCAAAATGTGAATGACATTAAACCCTACTTACAGAATACCTACACAAATGCTCAGTGTTAAAATTCTAGTCCCTTCCTCCTCCTCCTTCTTCTATTATTATTAATTATTATTAGCATCATCATCATTATTTATTTACATGGTATGACTTGCCCTTGATGAGTTCAAATATATTCAGATATGTAAGTAATTTGTCAAACATTATGGTACCATATAAGAAGATGCATTCGCGTATATATTTTCCCAATAGAAATGTCAAGTTAAGATACCTGGATAAAAAATTTACAATTTTTGCAAAAGTTTCTTCTGTGAGCATAATCTATAATGTGCTATGTATAATGCGTTAATATAAAATATATACAATTTTACATGATTATTTGAAGAGAAAAAGGTTGGATGTATACAATATTAGTAGCAATGACTGCCCTTGAGAATTTTATTCCAGAAAATACTTCAATTTTTTTTGTTCACAATTTCTAATGTTGTCTAAATAAATATATATTAGTATTTGTAAGAAAATAAATATTTTAAATGTTACATGAATAAATCCCTGTATAACTGGTAGAGTTTGGAGGGCAAATAGAATTATTAATGAATAGAAAGGGGAAAAACATTTTGAAGCAATTTTAGTTTCAAGATGTAGGCTACTCCACATTTGCACACTGCTTAAAACTAAATGATAAACACTCAGAGTGAAAAGCAGATCATGTGGGAGAATGACAATATTGGGTTAATACTTCTAAAATTAAGCCAGGGTTAAGAAAACTAACCATCGTTGCAATAACTCTTTATTTGTCATCTTATTATGACATGGGGCACTACATTTAGACCAGTGCATAAGCAATAAAACAATTCAATTTATACTCTCACATAAAATTTTATCAGTCTAAAAGTGTTTATGTATCTCTATAAATCTCAGTCTCACAATTATCAACTAACATTTGTTAGTTGTTCTAAGAGGGTATGTATCCATCATATTTGCACTATTTACTTAATTGCTACCACTTGTGTGCCAGGCATCAAAGATACAATGAAGAAACATAAGACTCAATGTCTTCCCTAAAAGAATTTATCACCTAGTTAGAGTATTAACATGTGCAAAATAATTTAGGTAAAATAAACTGAGTAAAATAGATTTATATACATTACCACCAGAAAACTCCAGGAACAAACAGACCTATGCCAATAATGATGGAAGGAAAAACTTATTTAAAAATTTACAAAAAGTTGTCGCCTGAAGAATAAGACAAAAAAAGAAATTTCTCAGTGGAAGACAGAAAACTTACACAAAATATATATATACAAGAAAGATAATTGTATTTTTAGGACTTGTAAACTATTAAATCTGCAAATAGTTTTGAAGGTGTATAAGCCAGAATTGGCAATAAATTCTTTTCTAAGGGATATTTTGTTACATATTTGCATAGATAATGGTTCTGTAAACAATTGGTTCTAAGTTTCTTTTCCCAATGATGGTTAGAGTCAATACATAATGGAAAAATTTTAAATGGCCATCAGAAGCCTGGCAGAAGGGAGAAATTAAACTTGAAACAACAACATAATTTAGTTTTACTGACTTAATCTTGATTTCCAGGTGTCTCCATGACTTCACTGGGAAATGAAGTGACAAATAAGCTTGATTAATGGACTAATTATTTAACTTGATTTCCTTTTTTGGTGGTTTCTATTTAATTGTTTTTCTAAGTGGTCACAGGTGCATTAAGCTTTGCTTTTGCTGTTTTTTGCTACTATTTATAAGGAGTTGAATATAAGAGAACACCGAAGTTTTTCATTAAAATTCTGATGTGCATGTTTGGATTTGAGGTTCAGAACATCGTTAACAACTTTACTGAGACTGTCTATTTTGGGGAGATAGTTTACCTGGTCAAGAATATTAAATAAATTCAGCCAAAAATATATCAATGAAGTAAGATAGCATTCAACTACTGCTGGAATATAGAATTCTTCATCAATAAAGTAATTTATTAGTAGATGACAGCTCTTCTCTGTCTCCTTGATTTCCGACATGCATTTTGACAGCATTTAGAATACCAAAAGAATGGATATAATTTACATAACTATGTCATTAATGCCAGAGGAAAGAGTGATTTAAATAAGACACTTTAAATATGGAAACTGTATTCACAACCATGAGTGAGGAGATTTAAAGAACCCCAGAGGTTATCTAGTCAAATATCCTTATTTTACAGAGAAGGAACATAAAGTTCAAGACTTTAAGAGGTTTCAGCTGGGTAAATCACACTGAACTTCCAGCCCAGTGCTGCTTCAATTGCATCAATCTGCTTATACATTTAGTCATAAAATACCTTTCATCATTTAAAATAGCACCATATAAAATGCATATTCTAATTTGAAATATATTGTAAGCACACAGAAGTACTGCAACAATATTCTTGTAGCTATGACATTAAATCATCTGAAAAATAAACCACTTTTTTATCCACAAGTTATTATTGCCTTGGATGAGCTCAAAGGCAGTTCAACTTTACAATATCCTAAAATTCTCATTTTTATCTTAGCTTAAGTTATTATACAGCATTTCTTTGAGTTAGACAGTAGTTACCAGCATGATTCTTATTTTTAGATAAGAAAAACAATACTGAGAAGTTAAATAACTTACCCAACATTACATAAATTGGAAATGGTAGACTTGGTAGTACTTAGAATAAGCTTGTCCAACCCACAGCCCATGGGCCCCATGAAGCCCAGGACAGCTTTGCATGTGGCCCAGCACAAATTCGTAAACTTTCTTAAAACGTTATGAAATTTTTTGCGATTTTCTTTTTTTAGCTCATCAGCTGTCATTAGTGTTAGTGTATTTTATGCGTGGCCCAAGATAATTCTTCTTCCATTGTGGCCTAAGGAAGCCAAAAGATGGGATACCCCTGATTTAAAAGAAAGGAGATGCTCTTAATCACTACTTTTTGACAAGTCTCTGAAAAAAGACTTTCCTAAGCTTTGCGACATAGACCTCTATCTACACATCGAAAATGACTCCCTAAGTCGACCCTATTCCTATTTTTGCTCCAACATCTCCAGACTATACTGTAATTAGACCAGGCAATTCTTCTAGCATGGCTATAATAAAAAAAATACAAACATGCTGATGAGGATATGGAGAAATGGGCATCCTCACACATTGCAGGTGGGAATGTAAAGTCGTGTAGCTGCTGTGATTGTAAAAGGGAAACAGGAGGAATCCTTGTGATGATGGAACCGTTCAGATTCTTTTTTTTCTTGTTAGACTTATTGGGGGCACATTAGTTAGCAAGAATTACATGGGTTCCAAGTGTACAGTTCTACAAGGCATCGTCTACGTGTTGCATTATATGTTGACCATCCAGTGCTGATTCTTGACTATGTCAGTAGATATAAAAACCTACACACATAATGAAATTTTATATAACTAAACACAAATATACATAATGGAGTACAAGTAACAGTGGGGACATCTGAACGAAATCAGTGAATTGGATCAATGCTATTGTTCTCCTTGTCATATGATACTATAGTTTTGTAAAATGTCTTTGGGGAGAAACTGGATAAAGTGTGCAAAGATCTCTTTGCATTATTTCTTACAACTAATGTCAATCTAAAATTATTTTAATAAAACTTTAGTTTTAAAAAGGAATAAAATACTACTGGAACATGGAAAACCCTTAAAAACTTCATGTTAATTGGGGAAACTCACACAAAGAGGTAGTAGATATGTATTTGCCTAGTACAGGGGGAGTGGAGGAAATAAGAGTGATTGCTAATAGCTGTGGATTTTTTTTTGAATTATTAAAATGTTCTAGAGTTAGATTGTGGTAAGTATATTAAAAACCATTAACTTGCACACTTTAAATGGGTGAATTTTATGATGTATTGATTATATCTCAATAAAATGTTTTAAAAGAATCAGAAATTATTGCATTTAATTTACATCAATATTGTTTTTCTTCTCCCAGTTTTGTAGAGTTTTCCCAGATATAGCAGATATTTTTGCCCCCATTTTAACTGATATGTCACATTAAGAATGTTTAACAATCTGGCTTTACTGAGTGATCAGACTGAACTGAATAAACTTCCTAGAGTGAATTATGAAGCCAGATGATCAATATATAAGAAATCGATATGGCTAACTCTTTTTTTTTTTTTTTTTTTTTTTTTTTTTTTTTTTTTTTTTTTTTTTTTTTTTTTTTTTTTTTTTTGCTCTTTGGTATGTGGGTAGATCCCTGACTGGGAATCGAACCCAGGCTGCAGTGCTGACAGTGCCAACGCGGAAGCCTTAAGCCACTGCACCATCAGGGAACTCCCAAGCTAACATACTGACACACATTAATGCACAACTCATCAACTCCCCCATGTTCCTACTAGTCACTGATAGAAGGAACGTTGAGGCTGGAATGTTGATTCCGGCCAACTTGCTCCTCCTATACGGTCTCCTTTATCCACTCTTTGGTCCATCTGACACTGTTTCATAGCCCCAGAAATTTCCAAGCATTTTTCTTCTGTTATAATTCTCTCCTCTGCTTTCAGGTAGAGATGAAAGTAATAAAGTATAGGAATTAAAAAAACAAATTCATTTATCTTTGTCTTTTTGCATCTGGACAGAATGCTAAGAACCATCTGTCAAAACTGCATTCAATGTAATCAAGGGCATTTTGTTCATCTGTGAATAAATTAAATGAACCTGGGTGAGATTTTTATGGAAATTTGTACAGTTGAAATTTCCGAACAATCAAGCTTGGCATTTCCTTCAACAAGCTTTTGATAGGCCACTTTAGAGGGAAATTCTCGAGGAGAATTCCCCTTTCCTCTTTTTCTGCTTGCAATATGGCTATTCAATGATTTAAAAAATATATAGGACACACTTTGGATCAATAGGAAAATAGAAGAAGAGTTCTAAATTGCCTCTACCATGAAAGCTATGCCTTGAGATGAATAAATAAATGATGTGAAAAATATGATTTTATTTGGAATACTAAGGGTGGGTTTTTACTAAAATTGATAAAAATAATTTCTTTCATAAATTGACACATGGTGTGTGTAAATAAAATATTCACAACAGAATGATATAATACTACCCCAATTTTTTACTCTTCTCCTTTTACTTTTACATTTAAAAATATTGCAAATAAAATAATATGCAGTAATAATTTATATGCAGTAATAAATACAATGATGTACCAAATAGCAGATTCAAAAAAAAAAACCACAGAATCATATTTTTTCAAAATTTTCAGTCTTCTTTTCTCTCTCTTTTAAGAAAAGTTCAAGTAAGAATAAAATGGTGGAATACAGAATGACAAACATCAAAATAAATGACAGAAAAATCTAAGGGAAAGAGGAATACAATTTATAAACATTATGTTTGTCCTTGAAGATAGTAATAGACTATCTTAAAAGAGTTCATGAAAATCATGTTTGAAAGATTAATGTTAAAATGTTTAGTTTTAGGTATCTGTGACAACCTTCTTGACAAAACCAAAAATATTTCACAGAAATAAAGTACTTTGTGAAATATTTCTTTAAACATCAATTTTATAATTATATAGATTTGAATTCTTCAAAAGAGCAGGTCCGATTACAATTAATTTGTAGCAAAGAAAAATCACACAAAGTAGAGAAGTTCAATGTTCAGAATAATGCTATATTCTGAGGAAGCTCTTTAAAACCAATTGGAAGACAATAAAGACATCTTTTATCTCTTTAAGATATCTTCAAACATTAAAAACACATGTGGTGGGCGGGATTTTACTGAATGACATAAATCTCAGAAAATTCACTCTTCTGTAAATGTAATGAAAACATTTGACAACACTGTAAATAAATAAATTTTTAAGGACTCTAGAAAATAACCAAAGGTTAATAATAATCTGAGGAACATTTATTTAAAAATATGGCTGAATCTTGTTAGAAAGAATAAGTGCTATCACATTTTACTTTCCCTAATTCCCATATCCTTCTCTCCAGTTCAATGGTCTTGTAAAGTGACATCCTTGCAAACATGGTGGATATGAAAAATAATATCCTGCTTATCATGGAGGTGTGTGTGATAGGAGGTAGCAGGTAGGGTCTGGAGTTACTAAAAAAGAATAATCCCCAGTGCCTTTTCATAATTGACCTACTAGTAGCTCCTTGGAAAAACCATATTCTCATGACATCTTAATTTGATCTGAGTCAGAATTTGCTCAGTGACAAGAGCCTTATTTCTAGGAATTTTGTCAAAAACATTCAAAGGCAATTATTTAACATTGCTATTGCCGAGACAGCAATAGCAGTAGAGGTAAATAAAATACTTGAGGCCAAAATAAGCAAGAAAGGAATATCTTGTAAGAAAGATCTGAAAATGAGAAGTTCATAGGGGGCTTAGGGAGGCAAGTATATGAAGACAGAAGAACTGACTCTGGGTGGTGAATACACATTGCAATATATAGACGATGTATTATAGAAATGCATACCTGAAACCTACATAAGTTTACCAACAAATGTCACCTCAATAGATTTAATACAAATTTTTTAAAATGGAAAGAGGGGTCACATTAGGTGGTGAACTTATTATGCATCAAGTTGACAATGCACTGTGGAATTGTATGCCTGAAACCTATGTAATCCTTGCTAACAGATGTCACCCCAATAAGTCTAACAATAAAAATGAATTAAAAAAAAAAATAAAATAAAAAAAGAAAAAAAAAATTAAAAATAATAAAATAAAAAATAAAGCTTCACAATGGCCCTGTTTGTATATACATATATGAGAGTTAATTTTTTTTAAGTGTCAAGACTCCGAAAAGAATTGTGAATATAATTTTTAGCATAGAGACAAGCACAGACAATACTGACTCAATTTTTATTTGTTGATTCTATTACTACAATGATCTCAAAATGATCTCAAAATAGAGCTGGTATGAAAAGGGCACTTTTGATAACATCGGAGTGGATTTTATGGTAAATGACTTTTAACATGGAGAATTATGCCTCCTTTGGAGTGAAGCAGCTGTTTACTCTCACCAGTGTCAGACTGAAAACGATAATTCAACTTGTAGCTCTATGTCACCATGGGTAAGAGTTGGTTCATAGCTCTCCCCAATGCTCATAGCAACAACTTAATTACAAAAGTAGTAAATTTTCTTTCAACTCTATAAAATTATAAGATTCTAATCATGAATATTTCAATGAATACACAGATTAACTTGTTGAAAAATATAATTTCACTTGGAAAAACAAACCTGAGAATAATTCCACCCAATGAAATGCACTATCAGGTTCATTTTGTTCTCTAACAGATGACCATAAATTTACATAATATAGAAACTTGTCTCAATATGGAGTCTCTACAGACTCTTGAAGTACCAGATTGCCCAGTTGCTCAACAAACACTAGTTGGCAAAGATGATAATGATATATTAGCTGATTTCCCAAAGAGCCTTCTTACTCTCTGTCACTTTCCAAATCCATCTACTTTAAACAATAAAAGGAAATAAAAAAAGTCAATACTCTTAAGAAGTATAAAATTTTTCAGTTTTTTAAGTTCAAGAAATCTCTCATGGTACGTTGTACGAGCATACACCATACACGTACACACACACACACACACACACACACACACACACACAGAGCATTCACTGCAGTCGATTAGTTTATCACCTTCTAATCTGTTCTCTTCTGTGTTTTGGTTATCCGGGGTAAAAGGAAAAGCGGTTATTTTCTTTGCTTAGTTCTTTACATGACCTAAATCTTTACTCTGGCTTTCCTGTCTTCTCACTTCCCCCAGTGAGTTCCACTTATATACTCATATTCATATACATGTAAACAGGTTAAAGGATGTTTTATTTTCTTTTGGCTATTAGGATATTAGAATTTTAATAAATATTTCTTTCTTAAGACAATAAAGTGTTTGAAAATGGAACTGTTAATATTAATGTGAATTATCCAAAAATTTTCTCAAGTTTCTTACATGCCAGCACTCTGTTAAGCATATCCTATCTCTCAATATTAATTTCAAAAACATTCTTTCTCTTTGAAAACCTTTCCATTATGGTCCTGGCTTACAGATCATCTCATTGCTCATTATTCATGCGGTAATTTTCATATATCTTTGCTGCATTAAGGGATATAAATGAATCCTCTACAAATTTCCTTCATCTTTGCCTCCATCATCCCTTCTCATGAAGACTAGAAATGTCCATTTACCTATTTTCCCCAAAATTATAAAGCTCTCTCCCTAAGTTGATGTATATTCAAATCGCAAAAATTGTTCTAAGAGCATCCATGTACTAAAAGAAGACCAGGTGTTCATTCATGAATTTATGCCTAAACAACATTATCTGTTCTTTAACCACTAATGTGCACAATAGTTGATTTTGCTACATTTAGAGAAGGCAGATGTATTTCCTCAGGCAACAGCTTACTTTTTTTCCAAAATTGTCCAGCATGAGGTAACAGTTCTGACATGTTATGCTTAGATGCAAGCTCTAAGAGGTTATTGTTAGCTAGTACTTTAATGTTGTTTGTACATACTTAGATAATTATTCAGGGCCATGACTTATTTATTTTATACTTTTAATAATGCAGTTATTTAAAATGATTACTGTGCTATTTTGTCTGTGCAGCAAATGAAGTAAAAACAACACAAAACACTATGTGAAGTAGATGTTTTTAAAAGTAACAAATTACATCATCTAAAAGCTTACAAATACATAATATTAGTTTTACAGAGGAAGGAAGCATGGATGACACGCACTTTCTATGGACATATCTTCATGATTTCTCAGTACCACCAGGATACGGTTATCTTTTGAGGGCTTTGAAATATCTCTAAGACAAAGAAAACAATGTAACTTTTGGGTAGACTTTTAAAGCTATAACTTCAAGGAATGCCGAATTGAATTAAACACTCATTGTGTTCCATTTAAAATCGCTGTCACATTCTCACTTACACCTTGAGTAATTACATATTGGTCATTAAAAAGATGCCTTTGTGCCAAGTAAAAATTAAAACTAAAAAAGAGTATAAATAATTTTAGGGATATGAAACAAAGGATGTGTATTGATCAAACTGACAATGGAAAACACTAAGACACTTATCACAGGGCAGATGAATTCTAAAAAAAGAGAAGGTAGTACTCTGTAGTTCTCAAAAGAATTAGTGAAGCTGGGGGGGACCCGAACTTGATTTTGACATGTGATAATTTCAGTAAAGTAGATAAAATGGACCACGAAGATCATTTTACATGTGCATAATAATTATCAAAATGAAAGAAAAAGATAAATAATCATAGCAGCTGAACTTGGAGGAAACAAAGTATTTCTTCAAAAGCTCTAATATACTGAGAGAAATTCAATGTAATATTACTCATATAATACATAAGAAGCAAAATAAGAATAAGAAACATTCAGAAAGAGACAAAGCCATCCAAAAATATTGAAAATACAGCTAATGTTGATAATTCCTTTATCTGTAAAATGTAGAAAAAAGGAAAATAAATACGAAGAAAGAAAAAATATAGATAGGTAGACAATAGATAGATAGATAGATAGATAGATAGATAGATAATAGATAGATACAGATAAATGACCCAGAAAAATTTCCCCTAATTTTTGATTCTTCAAAGTGTTAACGTAGACCAAAATCCCTGGGAGTTTATTGACCAAAGAAAAAAATTAAGTCACTGTAGATACTAGAACAGTGTTTCTTAAAGTGTGATATATGGGCTATTTGTATCAGAAACAACGGGTATGTTTAATAAGTGAATACAATTCTCCAGGTCCCAAAAATACTCATTACATCAGATACCTGTAAGTACGCATATAGCTAAGACAGATGCATTTTAATAAGGTTTTTTAGGCAATCTTAAGGTTACTACAGTTACTACTATATTAAAACCATTTAGAAGATTCAAAAAATTTTAAATAACTTTTAGGTATCTTTACTACTTTTCTGAACTTGAGAAACACTTTATATATGAGTATATATAATCTTGCCATTGTAAAGAAAAGGTTTACCTTTATTCTCCCATATCTCCATATTTTACTTAATCTCTATGAAAATATTTGTCTTATTTGGACTATTTGCTAACTTTCTTTTATTATTAAATTCTAAAATCTGGGAAGTTTGTTTAATTAGGAGTTAGCATAGCATATGGACCACGATGTGTTCATTAAATATTTTCTCAATGTTGTCTAGAGGTTTATTGTCTAACATAGCATACATAGGCCACTTGAGCACTTGAAATGTGGCTCATCTGCATTTCTAAGAAATCAAAAAAGGTAAAATATCTCACTAATATTTTTTACAATAATTACATATGGAGTTGTTTACGGATGGAAAATAATAAAAACAACAGACACCATTTTTGGGTGCTAATTCTTCTTAAGGTTTTAATTAATTCCTATTTATAACCAAGGAACCATGACAAGGCTCCAACCTAACAGTTTTTTATTTGTTTTCAGAATTAGGTGAAAGAGGAAGTACTGGGCCAGCATTCTCACAAGAAGCATCAGTATCTTTTAATTATTTCAAGTTAAAAAGGAGACAATTTGCTGAGGAGGAGCATACCTACTAGAAAAAATGTGTAACATTAATTTGTTTTATTTAGTCATATATTATATTTGGTCTTTTAATACCAAAAAATACTGATTTTTATTTTTCCAATGAAATATCAAATTTCATAAATTGTAGATGAAAAACACAAAATCATTTTTGAATTATAACATCATAAGATTGATTCCTGCTTTTCCTCTAAGTTTTTCAATTCCATTTAATTCATTTTACTATATAATTTATTGTATAATTACCATCAGGAAACATTGAATACGTATTAAGACTTAACAATTTAAAATCAAGTATGCATGAACATATATGATTACCAAATGTACAATATTGAGATTGATATTGATAAATTTTTCACAATGGAATTGTCATCATATATTAGAAGAAGAAAATTGGATCTAAAGGCAGTCCTGATCTATTAACATCAGATACCAATATTAAATTTCTTTTATAGTTATATTCTTAATAGACAGGTATATATCTCTAGGTAGTTAAATAAAATTTAGGTTTTTTTGTGTAGCCATTGCAGCAATTTTCAGCTTAATATCAAAAATAATTTTATAATTTATTCTATTCTCTCTTTCTCTCCCTGTCTCTCCTTCTTTCTTTGTTTAGGTGTTTACTTTTAATCAGTACATGTGACGGACAATTAATTCCTTCCTTATCTGCACACTGCAGGATGTTTCATCACTGACCTTTTCACCACTTTAGTATTTTTGAGAGGAAAGGTTAATTTAATTATAATAAAAAGATTTAGTAGAAAAAATTTAAAATGTCACTATTATAACTAGACCAGCATTTAGAAAAAAATATGGTTGAAGAAAGAGAGATGATGTTTCTGGTCCATATGTATAACCACAGTCGTTTTGGAAATCTGTGTATTAAAATAGGATTATAAATCAAAGTATAATAACACCATAATATTTAAAAAGTTTGTTCAAAAAGTAATTGCAGCATTAGTGTTGTACATTTCCAAGCGTACACCCGGGCCTTATTTCTATGGGAATTGTCTTGCATGATTAATTTTTCTATTGGTTTGTTTTAATGTTAAAGAGAAGCTCTCAAGTCCTAACTTTTCAGATTCTACTTTTTAAAATGAAGGCATGATGTTTTATGTGAGTCACTATACGGTATATATTAACAACTGCATATATACCAACAAGGCAGTGGATGCACAGTCGTTATTTCACTAAGGAAAAGTTGTTAAAAATGGAAGGAATTAGAGAACACCTTAACATTCCATTACTCAGATAATAACAAAAAAATAAAATCAGTTTATGTTTTAAAACTTGTCTAATTTGTGATTATATTTTCAGTAAAAACAAACCAGGCTATGCTATTATATTATCCCCTTGAGAGAGAGTCGAAGATTTTAATAAACCTAAGTTAATTAAAATATGGAGAATGCGAAGAAATTCCTAGGAAAGAAGATAGCCAAAGCTGCTTTTATCCCTAGCAAAGAAGCATGAGGAGAAAGGATCTGCAATGAATATGGCTCAGAGGAAGAACAGTTGCATTTTAAATAAACTTAATATTCATGTGTAAACTGGGGTGACAGATGAAATATACCAGGCGCTCCAGTCACACCGAGTGTGCACCCACCTTCTGCTCTTTCCCAAAGATCCTCACCACTTAGGAAATGGCATACCAAGGGCTGGGCTCAAAGAATGGAGAGACTATCCACAGCATTGTGAAATACCTAATGTAAAATGGGAGTTGAAATACATTTCTCCTGCAAATTCCTGGACTTGACCAAGAGTAAACCAATGGTCACTGGCTGCTGATTTTTAAAAAGCAGAAGAGGAGACTGCAAGAAATCACCTTGAAGTGCTCTGAATCCTCACATGGTGTGATACAGAGGTTCTTCCAATGTTGGAGATAGAGCAGCAGGGTAGAGAGATTAAATGCCAAGATTGAAACTGGAGATCCAACATCTCCATGCCCACCTGAAGAAACTGGCAGCCATGCTATAAAAAAAGAGCAAAATAGTCTATAATTCAGCAAGCTAGTTGCTGGTCTGGAGAGGAAAAAAAATATATCCAGAGTGTTTCTGGTACATAGCACAAAGCCAGGCTAAATGAAAGACAGATCCCACCTTAAAACTTTGAACCAGGTGAGGAAACAGGGCTGGCTTCAACTTCAACACAGCACACATTTAGTTCAATTTAGATTAGTCAGCTTAGAGAAGCAGAGTTGTTCCCTGTTCTGGGTGTAAATACTATTTGTCTCCAGTTAGACTGCTAATATACATTATCTGGCAGTTGAAGAAGCAAGATGAGGTGAATCATGGTCAAGAGAATAAAAGTAAAGGCAGATTAAAAGATAAATAAAATGTAGGAATTATCAGAAATAACTTTAAAATAACTATGATATTTAAGTTAAAGAATTAGTGTAAAGAATGAAAAACATGCCTAAATGATGAATCATATAAGTATAAAGATAAAATTATATAAAATTGAACCAATTGAAAATGCTGGAAAAAATGTGTATCAGAGATGACAAATTTAAGTTAAGATGTTAAAAGTTAATTGTACACAGCAAAGGAAATAGTCATTCACATGAACGTAGGTCCATAGAAATTATCTCAAGTTAAACAAAGAGAAAAAAATAGTTAAAATGGAACAGAATAATTGTGATCCATAGAAAAATGTCATACAGTCTATAATACTACTAGAGAAGAAAAATAAATTGGAGAAGAAGAAATACTTGAATAGATATTGAATTGAATTTTACAAAACTGATAGTAGACATCAATCTAAAGATATGGGAATGTGAATGTGTTCAAGCTGGATATTTAAAGAAATGGAAATACACTTAAGCACACCAGATGTAAAGTGCTGGAAATAAAAAATAAAGGAGCTTAAAAACAGAATAAAAAACACATTTCATACAGTGGGTAAAGGATACAAATGACAGCTGTCTTCTTATCACAAACAATGAAGGACAAGAGATAAAAGGGATACACTCTTTAAAATGCTGTAAGAATAAAACTGGTCCAAGAATTGCTTTAACAGCAAAAATAACTGTCAAAATGAAGCACTTCTTAGAGGGAAATTTGTAGATTTAAATGTTTCCATCATAAAAGAAAAGTG
>PVJL010002119.1:14138-214400 GCA_004026885.1 Lyroderma lyra | reverse complement strand
GTGTGTGTGTGTGCACTATGTAGATGCCAAACCAGACACCTGCTGGTGTGAAGGCTAACGTAGGAACAAATACATCCCTAGAGACTTTCTCTCTAACTCGATACGTGTCCTGCTAACTCCTCTCCTGAGGCCTCAGACAACAAGAAGAAAGCCATCTTTGCTCATTTTACAGATGCGTGAATCCTCAGCCTCAAAAAACACGTTGCCTTGGCTCAGGGTCAGCTCGTGCATTCTTAAGTGTTGTCAGTCAAGGATTCTAGACTTTCCTTCAGATTTTTCTCGCACTGGATTTCTTGCAGAGAATATTTTTCAAATGATCTCCCCAGCTGATGGAGTCCTTAGTTTTCACAGGAGGCTAACTTGGGGCTGGGGATGCAGAGCAGTAAAGAGAGGAGTTGGTAAGGGGCACCAGGGGGAGCAAAGGGTCTGGAAAAATTTCCCCAGAAAGATAGTAGCTGAGGAAGGACTAAAACCCTCTAATCCCTGGAGAAGAGACATGCAAACATGGTCTACAGACTTTGCTGGTGCTGCGTGAGAGCTAAGCAGCACTCCAGTGCTACCGGTGGGAAGGTGGGGGAGACGGACACCCAAACAAATGAATTCAATTACCTCTGGAAAAGAATAGGCTAAATTAGGATTCCATCCTTGGGCCTGTTCCAGGAAATATTTGTGAAAAGTTGGTTGAAAAAATATCACCATCCAAACCCTCATTTCACAATCATATAAAATCCCCCTTTCTTTTGCAGTTTCTGATTAGAAAATGTTTTCTTGATTTCGTCTTTGCCACTGGTGTGTGACCTCTTAATTTAAGTTTAGGTTTTGCTTACACAAACCAATTGCCGTGGAAACTTTTTGCTGTGATGCAGCAAAGACGTGGGCAAAGTAGACCATTAGTAATTACATATTGTGCACCAAATTCATTTAATTAGTAGTTATCAAGCATCCTTAATGGTTCATAGCCACAAAACAGGTTTATGTCTGAGGACGTCAGCCTGCTTCAGAGATCACTCGTGTGTGTCTCTGATGCTGAAGGAAGGAGAGTGTTCTCAGTGGATGGACGGGTTAGAACCCACCAGCCGGACGCCCCACCACTTTCCTGCTGCCTCTGCCTTGCCCCTAGCTAAGCCGCTCAGGTTGCTGCCCAGTCAGTGGTCCCACTGCCCAGTTTACCCAAATAGCTAGTCAGTGGGAGTGAAGATCCAAAATTTAACCTTTTTTAAAATTAATTTTTTACTTTTCAGTCACTTACCTGAGCTGGTGAAGAAAATGTTCCTAGATTTCTTCCATTCCTCCTCTCACTCTTCTCAAGAAGTGCTGTTACCTCATTGTGAGAACGCTCTTACCTTAGATGTTGTGCATTTGGGAACAGAAACTAAATCAGTCGGAAAGCTCAGATGGAGAACACGTGAATTTTGTTGGTCACGTGCCATTTCACGGTGGATGGAATCCAGGGCCATTGTCCAGTACATAGGTTGAATACTGCACGTGACGGAGGGTAACATTCAGTCAGACTACACATGGAATTGTGTCTCCTGTTTCAGCAGGTAGGGAGCGATCTTTATTTCACCACCTTAGGAAAACAGCAATGGGTGTTTTAAATAGTGTATTTCTTTTGCATAAACTGACAAATTTCAAGCTCTAGACCCAGGTACCTTGGGTCTAAACTCTGTGTCTGCAATATACTAACTGACTCACTGTGGATAAATTGCTTAACTTCTCTGTCTCAATTCCTCACCTATAAACTGATAAATAAATAATTTTAAGTAATGAGTAACTACTTCATAGGTTTGTGAAGATTAAACAACTTAATACATCTACAGAGCTTAAAATAGTGTCTATCACATAGTAATTGCTCAATTAATACTAGCTATTGTTGCCACTATTTTTTGATACGTTGAAAAACACATGTACCTTTCCCCTCATTGTGGCAAGGGAGAGAAAGAACCACAAGGTTCCCAATGTTCTGTTTAGAAAAACATAAAGGTCCTGTATGGCTTGGCAAAAAATGGGAAGGCACTCAAGTAGGATAAAACAGGTTTAGTTTTCTTGTAACCACCTATTGTGACCTTGGCTATGTCCTCTACAGTGCAGCCCCCTAAGAAGCAAATTGAGGATGATAATAGTATCTACCTGGCAAAGTTGGCATGAGTATTAAAGACAAAACATGAGAAGTGTCCACCACAGTGCCTGACCCTTAATAGGCTCTCAAAAAGTATTAGCTTTGTCAGATTAAAGGTAAGTCCAGACATGACATGTGGATACTGTTATATACAGAGTCACTGAAAGTGAAAAAAAAAACCAAGCAAACACTTCTCCCCTACCCCTAGCCAAGACAGTGATCTGAAAACCTTCATGTGAGATTTACGTTCAGGCCCCAGCCCTCTTCTGGACTGCTGAACCGTGGTGTTGGTCCTGTTTTCCCCACCTCCTCCTCAGCTCTGGTCAACAGTGACATTTGCAGGGACTAAGCAACCTGGTGATGAAGCTTCTCTCTAGTGCCTTTTTGATGTGTGAGGGTATTTTGAGTACCAGATTGTCAGCTCCACGAGGACAGGAATCATGTCTGTTGCTGGTCAACATATCTCCAGTGTCCTCGACAAGTATTTGTTGAATAATTTAAAAATGAATATGTCACTAATGACTTTCTTGTACAGTAGCAACTCAGGTAAACCTGAACTCAAGGAATGGAACCCTTAATTTATCTGATTTCCCCCTACATCACATTTGTGAAAGATGAAGCTAACAGAACTGTCTCCTATAAGGCATTTAATACATACAAAAAAAAAAAAAACTGACCTCAATTTGATAGTTAATATGATCTGGGATTTGCACAGATTCCACCCAATTTCCTATACCCTGTACATGGAGATCTTTAGCACCTTACACAAGTCATTCAACAAACATTTATAGAGCAAGGCCTTTATACCAAAGATTGAAGTGATGATTTATGCTTTCAATTTACTAATTCGTTTCCTATATAAATTTAAAGTAACTACCCAAGATAAAAAGAAAAGACAAATACCACCACCTCCATTTTCTCTTTCTCATATGAGGAAAGTCGAGGCTCAGAGACTCCGTAATGTGCCTGAGGCTCCTCTGACCCGCAGAGCTGGCTTCAAGCGGGTGTCCTGACTCCCAAACCTAGTACTGCTTCCGCTTCCGGGGAACTGATATTCAAAATCATGATTCACATGTCACCAAGAGGGATCAAATATTGTCACTATTGCACAAAGAGAGGAAGGGGAACATTCTAGAAACACTTTCCAGTGGAGTTTCTTTAATAACAGCATTTTCTTTTTAACACAAAGGCTTTATTAAAAACTGAGTCAGTATACTTCACTTCCCAGTGTACCCACTAAACCAAATTTAAATCTAGTTATTTAGGATTTAAAATGGGAAAAAAGAAGGCATTTCTGGATATTTCTACCAATTTGAAAATAAATTTTCAGCATGCCTTTCCTCGGTAGATACTTGATGACTTACACCCCGGGCAGGCCCATCCAACCTTGTGGTGGCAGAAGGGTGAGAGAGAGAGAGAGAGAGAGAAAGAGAGAGAGAGAGAGAGAAAGCTGTAGTTTTTCAAGAACTCCAGCTATACTTCCTTTGTATCCATCCAATAACCACCACCCTCTCCCTCAATGCATAATTAAGTTTGAATGAGTCTTTTACCCTTACCATCAAATTTGCTTTGATTAGGACATTTATGACAAAGGCCACCCTCAAGATGAACTGGATGCAAAACCATGGAGAGTCTGAATGACCCAAAATCCTGAAGAAAACGGCAATGCCAGCCAAATCTGTCCTGCATCTTCACTCTCTCCATCCTCACCTACTTCTGAGCCACTCCCCACATAGTGTCCTACACCCCCACACTGACCTCTGTTTCTGAAAGGTCATAACCGCTGCACACTCTTAGGTCTGTTCTTTTTGGAAAGCGCATCAAGTTTCAGAATGACTGTTATGACGAGCTTTTCAAGAAGGTATTAAGATTATCTGACCAAGCTAACTCACCCTAAAATGAGTTATCCCCACAGAAGTTAAAATTAAAATGATCTTATGAAACTAAATTAAGCTCTAATTTGTGGGATTTATGCAAAAAATGTTTCAGGGGCCCATGAAAGCAGTCGGTCAGTCAGGTGCTCACCCTGGCCAGTAGGCTGGGGACACAGGAGCAGGTGGCTCATGGAGAAGGCCAGAGGGGGTTATTTTAGAAGGAGATATGGGTGGGGGCAGTGATTGGTATTTCCTTTTAAGGTTCTTGTATTAGTCAGCGTGGGCTGCCATAACAAAATGCCGTGGACTGTGTGACTTCCACCACAGAAGTTTGTTTTCTCCTAGTTCTGGAAGCTGGGAAGTGCAGGATCAAAGTGTTGGCCAATTTGGGTTCTGGTGAGAGCTCTCTTCTTGGCCTACCAGAGGCTGCCTCTCTCTCTGTCCTCACAGGAGGAAGAGAGAGCTCACGTTTGTTCCTCTTCTTATAAAGGCCACAGCCCTATTGTATTAGGGCCCCACTCTTATGACCTCATTTAACCTTTAGCACCTCCTCACAGGCCCTATCTCCAAATACAGTCACAAGGAGGGTTAGCACTTCCACATATGGATTGGGGGTGAGGGGACACAAACACTCAATCCATAATATTCCCCTGCCCCCCCCCCCAAATTCATGTCCTTCTCACACGCAAATACCTGCACTCCATGCTAAGAGCCCCAAAATTCTTAACTCAGTCCAGCACAAAACTCAAGTCTAAAGTCCAAAGTTCCACCTCAATAGCCTCTAAAACAGAAACGAGTGAGACTGTAGGTATGATTCATCCTGAGGCCAAATCCCCTCCTGCTGTAAACCTATGAAATCAGACAAGTTATGTGCTTCCAAAACACAATGGTGGGACAGGCATAGAACAGACATTCTCATTCCAAAAGGAAGAAACAGGAAAGAAGAAAAGGGTGACAGGTCCCAATTACATCTAAAGCCTAGCAAGGAATGCCATTAGATCTTAAGGCTTGAGATCCTCTTAGGTTTGATGCACTGCTCTTTGGGGCCACTGTGGTGGCAATGTCACCCTCAAGGCTTTGTGGGCAGTCCCACCCCTACAGCTCTCTACTGAGGGTTCAGGGGCCCTGCCCTCTGAAACCAAGGAGGAAACAGCCTGGTGGCCCTGGGCCAGTAGTAGGAAGGCAGCTCTAGACCTCTGAACCACAGTCTTCTCTTTTCTGGAAGGATAACCCATGTTAGCAGCCTTCCTTCATTCCATTCTATTTTTTTTGAAACTGGCATTATTTCTGATGGTGTCATCCCATCTCTCTTCCTGGCTTCTGCTGAGATGGCTCATTAGATTCATGGTTCACACTCAGATTAATTTCCTTATCACAGGGTTGTTCAGCCACACCCTAAGTGTTCTCTTCAGAACACCTTTATCATTTTTTGCAATGTGAATAGGCTGAGAATTTTCCAAATATTTAAGTTCTGGTTCCTTTTTGCTGAAGGATTTCTTCTTCAACTCACTTCTGTTCCTCTTGCATTTCACTATTAGCAGTGAGGAAGACCAAAGCCACACCTTCAATACTTTGCTTCGAAATCTCCTCTGCTAAATATCCAGTTTCATTGCTCACAAGTTCAGCCTTCTACAAAATGCTAGAACACAGTTCAGCCAAGTTATTTACCCCTTTACACAAAGATTGCATTTCCTCAGTTTTCAATAACCTGTTCCTCATTTTTACTTGAGATTTCACCAGAATGGCCTGTAGCATCCATAATTCTACCAACATTCTCTTTCCACTTATGTATTCTCTAAGAAGATGGAGCCTTTCTCTTTTGTTCTCTTTTCTTTTTGAGCCCTCACCAGAATCACCTTTTTCATCCATATTTCTACCAACGGTCCCTTCATGGTATGATAATATAGACTTTTTCTAGCATGTACCTTAAAACTCTTCCAGCCTCCACCCATTTCTCAGTTTCAAAGCTATTACATTTTTAGGTATTTTTACAGCAGCACCCCACTTCTAGGTACCAAAATCTGTGTCTGTCAGGGTTCTCCAGAGAATCAGAACTAGTAGGATGTATATCTATATAAAAATAGATTTGTTACAAGAAATTGGCTCATGTAATTATAGAGGCTAACCCAAGATCTGCTGTTAGCAAGATGACCCAGGAGAGTCAATGGTGTAGTTCCAGTCCAAAGACTAGTGAGCACAAGATCCAAGAAGAGCTGATGTTTCAATTCAAGTCCAAAGGCAGGGAAAAAACAAAACAAAACTCATGTCCCAGACTGAAGGCCATGCGCAGGAGGAATACCCTCTAACTCAGTCCTTCTGTTTTATTCAGGCCTTCAACTGATTGGGTAAGGCCCACCCACATTCGGAGGACAATCTGCCCTACTCAGGCTACCAATTTAAATGTTCCCCTCATCCAGATACACTCTCACAGACACACCCAGAATAATGTTTGACCAAATGTCTGGGCACCCCATGGCCCAGTCAAGTTGACACATAAAATAAACCATCACAGTTCTCAACCTAATTAAACCACCTTAGATTTATAAGTGCACATTGGAATTCCCTGGGGAGCTTTCAAAACCGACACACTCTGTTCCCGACCCCAGCAATTCTTATGTAATTGTCTGAGGTGCAGCTCATCTTGGGAGTTTTTAAAGCTCCTGGGGTGACTCTAATATGCAGTCAAGGTGGCCAGATAAGGAACCTCAACAAGCAAACACAGTGCTCCACCTGGGAGCACTTTATGTGACTCAGCCCAGAACCACCACCAACTAACCACTAAGAGACTTAATTCGGTTAGTTGAGGGCCTTTATATGGTGCTAGCTGTAATAACAAGGAAGATCAAGCAATTAAACAGCATAAGCACTCAGTACACATATGATAAAACTGAAATCAAATACAAAGCCTTTGGGAGGAACAGAGATCCTTTGGATATGGGAATGGTGGCGTTTTATTTAAATTTTGGTGTTGGTGACAAATAGAGCTATGGGACTGTGTTTTATAATTTATGTACTTTTGATTCCATACACTTTTAATCGTTTAGCTGATTTTCGATAGTTACTACTTTTTCTTCTGGAAAGTTGGGGGGAGTAATCACCCTTCCTCATTATTTCCAGTGCTATGGGCACACCCAGGAAAGTAGGAAGGAACTGGGCTGCTGACAGGGTCTCTGTGATAGCTGCTGTCCCAACACGTTGATGTGGGTGATGGAGTTTGGCCTCCTGTGGGGTGGGGAGGAGGGAGAGACTGGGAGGATGACAGGGAAGAGAAATTCCTCTCCACTCTGGGGGAGGAAGAAATTAGAGCCTGGCTGGGTGTGGGTGGAGTCACCAGACAGGATTGCATGTCCTTTCATCAGTGATGCTAAGAGCTGAGAGTGACACTTCCCTCCTCTCTGAGGGACAGCAACTCTTACCCACTCTGCTCTGGGACAAACAGGGCAAACCAAAATGGCAATTTACTGTCTGGGTGTGGTTCTGTACAGTATTTGTCCAATATCAATCCAGCAAGAGGCAAACGTACATAGAAATGTCTTGCATTGTAAACAAGGGCCCAAATTATAGTGCTTCAGATTTTGCCACGAAGGAAAACTATGCAAAAATTTCCAGCTCCTGGAAAGATGCTAATTCCTTAACAAGAATTTACTGATAACTTGAAAAACCATGAAACCAATCCTGCAATGTAGCTTCAAAAATAAGTCCCACAGTGCAAACAACTCAGTTTCAGTTTGGGAAGATGGACGGTAGTGGTGGTTGCACAACAATGTCAATGTACTTAATGCCACTGAACTGTACACTTAAAAATGGTTTAAACGGTGTAAAGAAAGTTCCGCATTAAAACATAAAGGCATTTCATATTCAGAATGAGCACCGTCTTTAAATGCATAACACTAAAAGTGAAACACTGAAGTCTGTAGTGGCTGTCTAAATCAGGAATTCTAGGTTCAACTACAGAGGAGGGAGGAAGCAGGACGGCTTAGAGGGTCCTGCCTATGCAACCGCCCACAAATACTTCCCATTAGCCGTGTGCTGCTCAAGGTGCCAAAGAGCCAGGCAGACTGACGTTTGCACTTAGTTGAGCTGGAAGGGAGAGAAACAAGGAAAAATCTTCCTTTTCAAAGCAAGGGGGACAAGTCCTGTCTGCCCACCCGGGCCGGCCAGCCGCCCCACCCGCTGCCCACCCAGGCCCGGACAGCCCCGCCCTCGGGGCGCCAGGAGCCGCGGGTGCGGCCGCAGGCCGGGCGCTGCAGGGGGAGCGCCGGGCCCACCCCGGGGCCGAGCGCCTGACTCGCAGGGCCTCCTGTGGCTGCGAGGCCGGAGCTGCAGCCTCTCCCGCCTCCCTCCCGCTCCTCCGGCCTGCAGGTTCAATACGGATTACATCATGAGGCAAGTATGCGGGGCGGCCTGAGAATCAAAGCCGTCACAATCAGCGGCTGGTTAACTGTAATGTTGCTGAAACACATCCTTCCCACCCCCTCTGCTCGCCCCTCTCCCCACCGCAGCCCTCTGCTTTTCGTACTATTAAGGATAGCATTATTGGGGAGAGGAAAATCTGATCAAAACTGTCGCCCGCCAACGGCAGGTTTTCTATGGATTCTATAAAGGCCACCTTAACGATTTCCCTAATTAATGGATGACATCTTTGGCTGAAGGAGAGGCGAGGGATTCGACTCTGTCTTCGTCTTTGTTAACCTTCTAATTAACTTTCGTAGGTCACCCAGGTCTCCCAAACCTAAAAAGTGAAGAGGCCCATTGTGCGTGAAGCAGTAAACTTTTTCTGCTGGGGTACTTAAAAGGGAGAACGATTATAGGCCGAGAAAAATAACTTCATTTAAAAGCTTTCTGCTCGAAGAGAATGCATAGGTCCCTCCCTCAGAAAATAATTGAAACACCTTTCATACCAATATTTCTATGCATAATAAAAACAAATTAGCAAAATGCGTCTCAATTCAGCAGCATGTCCAAAGTACCTTTTTTGGAATGTAAGCCTCTGCAAGTCAACAAAAGGAGTGGGGTTGAGAGAGAGGCTTGCAACTGCCACATGCCACAGCCTTCATGCAGAGTGGGTGCAGCACAGGGCCAGGGGCTCAGATGGCTGCAAGTCACCTCCCCAGGAGATGCTCCAAGTGTATGGGGCCCTTGCCCAAACTGGGAGTCAGCGGCCTGGGTGACCCAAGGACTATAGGCAAATGAGAAGGTCCTTTTCTGGAAAGAGTAGTCTTTGATGGTTCAGAAATAACTGAATGGTCTCTGTGAAAACAGAAACCATGATGGTGGAAAAGCCAGGAAGTAAGATGAAACCCCACTGTGATCAGTGAAATTGGTACACCAGAACATTTTTTTTTTTAAAGACATAATCCTGCTAGAATTTTAGTGCTGGTAGGTTTGTCAGATTGTACAGATGAGTTGTGGCATCTGTGACCAAGCACAGGAGACACCTAGGGAAAAGTAGGTGCTCCGCCTAAAATGGAACCACGATGGAGGCCCCTTTAAAGGGGGGCTTTGCTGAAAGATAACGTGCAAGGGAATGAGATTCCTAACCCAAGGATGACAGCAGCAGTGACTTTAGCATTGTTTTCTGATTAGAGACAGAACCAGAACTAACTGTGGAAAAGTATAAAGACTTCTAAATACCACTGAGATTTGAATTGTGTCTTTCCATTCTTTTTTTCTACATATCCCCAAATTTTTACACAGTTCAGATTTGTATCTTTTTTGTTCCTTTAATACCATATTATCAGCACTTCTCTGTTCTAGAATGCTGTCCCTTGTGGGAAAACAAGATCTCTCATGCATTGCTGTGGGAGTTTAAATTTCTATAACTTCTCTGGAATAGAGGGCAATTTGGAATTGTCTACCAAAAGTATAAAAATGTCTTTTGATGCAGCAATTTCTTTCTGAGAATTTCATATATTATATATACTTGTACGTGTGCAAAATGACAGGTGAGTATAAAGTTATTCTTTGCAGTACTGTTCATAACAGATAGAAAGCACTCTATATGTCCATGACTAGGGGACTGGTTAAGGAAATACGGTATATACATCCAGTGGGATGTTATGCAGCCATAAAACAGATGAGTATGTTCATTACATACCAATTTGGAATGTCTCTAAAAATAGCCTGTTAGGTAAAAAACAAACAAACAACGAGAAGGAGCAGAATAGTGTGTAAAGTATGCTACCCTTTGTAGAGAAAGGTGTGATTTGAATATTCATTAAAACTTCCTTCTAGTTGTGGGTGTCTTGAGAGAAGAGAACGGAGTGTCTGAGGAACAGCTGGGGGAGGGAGACTCCACTATAACTTCTGTATCTTTTGACTTGTACTGTGTGAACGTATTACCTATTTAAAAAAAAATCTATAAATTTAAATTTTGAAAAAGAACGATTGCCATTTCCCAATCTGCTCTGTGCATAGTTTTGTACAATTCAAAGATAGCCTAGCCTTAAAAGCATTCTGTTCATTTCCATGTACTAAATAGCTTATTTTAGATTTCTCAAAGTCTGCCTGCAATAAAAGACACCCCTAAAATGGAAGGTACACAGTCACTCTTTCTTGGAAATCTTTAAATCTTTTTAATGAAAGTAGAATAATGCATTCTCTGATTTAATTGTTCAAAATTAAAATTCAACCAACTGTTACATTGTATAAACAAAACATTCACAGTCTTCATCACCATGTAGGTCAGGAAAAATGCTTTGGACCTCAGCATGATGGAAATATTTCCTAACATTTGAGATGTGCCAAGAAAGAGATAAAGAAATCAAATAAGATCTTGTATTACACAAATTCTTCTTGCTCACAAGAGCCTGATTTACTTATATCAATCAATTTAAATGATTCACACTTTATAAGCTATTTTAAGTGATTGAACTAAAACCTGGAGCCAATATTATCCTCCCCTCAATCCTCAGCCCAATCTGTCAAAATGGCGTTGGAAATTATTAGGTTAAACCATATAAAATTAGAGTTGTGTCAAGGGTCCAATAGCAGCAATTTCAAGATTCAACCTAGTATTTTTCATCATCACGATGTTGTAGCCTGTAGTTACATAACAGAGATACTGTTAGTTGCCTGTCCAATATCTATTTTTCCCCTGCCCCCTGTTAGCAGAATCCCCATTTAGTTTCCATTTAATAAGGTAGTAAATCTCATTTCAACTAAACAATATACATGGAATTCCCATTTATTTTGCTTGTGATTGGTTTAGATTTGGGCATGTGATACAATTCTAGGCTAGTGAGACATAAGAAAAGACAGCTAGAAGCTTCTAAGATTTAGCTTCCACTGGATATTCTCAAATCCAGATGGACTGCTCAGAATTCAGAATTCTAGTAGCCATCTTGCTACTAGAATTCTGAGCAGTCCATCTGGACCTGAGAATATCCAGTGGAAAGCATGCACACAAAATGATTTAGAAAAGGAAGGAAGTTGGATCTCTATGATAAGACCAAGTGGTTGTCAACTCTGTAATCCCCTGACCTTGTACTTCTTGTTATGTAAAATAATAATTTCCATATCATTTAAGCCATTTTAAAGTGGATTTCAATTACATTCCAATTGTCAATAAACCATCCTGGCAAATATTTTCACCACTTTAAGTGGTGTGGAGCACAGGTAGTATCTTGTAAAAGCTCTTCTAGTAGTTCTGTTGTACTCCTCTAGTCAAGATTATTTTATATCATAAAAACAAAATGCCTCTTCAACCTCATTAGTGCTTAAGGAAACACAAATAAGAACCAAAGTGGGATACCACTTTACAGCACCAGAATGGCTATAATAAAAAATATAGACAGTAACAAGTGTTGGCAATGATGTGGAGAAATTGGAGCTCTCATGCATTGCTAATGAGAATGTAAAATGGTGTAGCCACTTTGGAAAACAGTTTGGCAGTTTCTCAAAAAGTTAAACATAGAATTACCATGTATACCCAACAATTCTACTCCTAGATATATATCCAAGAAAAGTGAAAGTATACGTCCACACAAAAATTTATACAGGAATGTTCATAGCAGCATTATTCATAATAGCCAAAAAGTAGAAACAATTCAAATGTCTATCAACTGATGAATGGATAAATAAAATGTGGCGTATCTATCCAATGGAATAGTATTTCACAATAAAAACAAAGTACTGCTACATGCTACAGAGGATTAACTTTGAAAACATGCTAAGTGAAAGAACCCAGACACAAAAGGCTACATAGTTATGATTTCACTTATATGAAATATCCAGAATAGGTAGATCCATAGAAACAGAAAGTTTTTGGGGGCTGGTGGGAGAAGGAAATAGGAAGTGACTATTAATGGAAATAGAGTTTCTTCTGGGGGATGATAAAAATGTTCTGGAATTTGAGAGAGTTGATGGAGGCATAACCCTGAGTATACTTAACACTACTGAACTCTACACTTTAAAAGGGTGAACTTTATGGTATGTCAATTACATCTCAATAAAGCCATTATGAAAAAATTTAAAAATAACTGCCTCCCATAATTATACTTGTTTTAAAAGACTGTACCATGCAGCTAAGAGCCAACTTTCAAAAATACATATGACCAATTTGTTAAAAGAAAAACTTTTTATTGATTAGGTCTGCATTTTTTGCAGTTATTTAAGCAAAAATGATTGATAATTCTATCCCCCAGTAGTCTGTAAACTTCATGAGAACACTGTCCACATGTGTGACTTAGTGCCAACATGCCTATATTATTATTATTAATATGTATAATTGTTTTTTATTATAATTATTTGGGGGGTAACCATATATAATAGTATATATTATTATTATTATTACTGTATTTTGGGACCTTATATCCATCTACTTATCATAAGAGACAGAAATTTCTTACTAGCTGGCATGAGCAAATCTTTTTTTTTTTTTTTTTTTTTTTTTAATGTGGGTAGTTCCCCGGCTGGGAATCGAACCCAGGCTGCAGCATTGACAGCGCTGAAGCCTAGCCACTATGCCACCAGGGAACTCCAGGCATGAGCAAATCTTGAGAAATTACTTTTTAAATATATATTTGCTCCTATTACAAAATTGAAAAAGGAATTAACCATTTTCAGATTCTGAAACAAAAAGAATTGGAAATTCAGATTCAGCAATCATAAGATTTTATGACAAACTGTAAGTATACAAAAAATATACTAGACTGTAATAAATTTGAATTTCTGTAAATGAGGTAGAAACATCATTTTCCTAAACACCTACTACTTTTTCAGTTACCCCACTAAGCTTAAAATACCAAAGACCTTTTAGTTAACTGGTCAGCTTTTAGCCTATGTTACAAGTTTTTTTAATTGTCTCCCTTATCCTCTCCTTTCCCCACTTATTAATTTATAACAGACACCTTATTTGAGTGCAATATTTTTCACTTTGCATGAAGTTTAACACATACTGATAGGGAACAGATTGAGTTAGCAATTGTTCTGAGGTAGGTAAGTGATTTATCCAGCATCACATCACCTGTTAATGGAACTCTGAAAGGAAAGCCCAGGACAAGCTGCTCTTTTTCTGCTGCTCCAACACATGAGGCCCCTCATCATATACACATGGACGAACAGCGGGCAAGCAGCAAAACATTTCCCACTGGACATAACATCAAATAATATGAGGAAGGGCAGTCATAGGAAGAGTGCAGGGTTTTCAACAGTGCATTCTTCTAGGTTTCAATACAGGTTTTGAGCATGTAGATGGTCACAAGTTTCCATTAGATCAATATGCTTAATTAGTCTTCCTGTTTGCTCTTGTGAGAAAAAATGCAATGGCTAGGAAGAAGTGGGGAAGAAACGAGCAAGTAAATAATTTGCTGGCGAGATTAGAAAATCTGTTAGAATTCGCACCAACCCCCTAACTATCCTTCACCTTTCTCCACATAAATAAATGGAACAGACGGTAGGACAGAGAAACAAAAGAGTCTTCTAACCTCAGGCATTAACAGGGTGACAGATCACCAAACTGGACCAGAAATAATAGGTGGTAACCTTACTGTGGCACACCATCCCTAGTATCAATTCCTTTTCCTTTGTTCTCAGCATCAGTAAGACCTACCCACAATGAGGAAGACTTCCTCCCAGTGTGAAGAGACTTCCTAACTAAGAAAGTTGGGTGTTTTCTCTGCTGGAAGTTTACATCTTATTTATGGGCGGGTTCTCTATCTTAAAAGTTCATGGGAGAGAGGTCCTGTGGAGATAGACGTATTATTCCCCACTCCTTCCCAATTTAATCCCTTCATTCAATTCACGTTTTTTCTCCCCCCCACTTCCCTGTCTTATTCCTCTCTTCTTTCCTCTCTTCTTATTTTGCACCTCTATTCATTCCTCGCAGCTCTCCTTCCTTCTCTGTTGTATCATCCATCTTTACTAGTATATGTAATATTTCTCACCAAAGTGACAGACTTGATTCTGAATTTGGCTTAGCTAGACGAAAGATGGGTTTAATGTTAAGAACTGCAGGTGGTCCAACATCCCTTCTTTACTTCCATCCACCAAAAAGGAGGCCATATGTCTACCCAGAGATAAGTCATAGAGCTTAATTTAGTATACATGCAGTTTATGTATACATACACATTAAAGAATTTTCTAGATCTCTGTAGGGGCCTTTCAAGTCTCTTCTGCATGTTAATTTCTCTACTAATCCAGATGCCACTGCTCTTTGTGACATTTCAGAGAGGTCACTGAGCACCATCCTTATAACCCTCCAGAGAAGAACAATGGAAGGCCAGTGCAGAACCTTCCTTTTTTTTTTTTGATTACCTAACCTTTTAGTATGCTTTTTTTCTTTTCAAGAAAGCCAGTCAAGTCCTAGGAGGTCTTACCACTAATGCTAATTTCTCTCTAGCTCAGTCAGTGGTTAACTTCTACAGAGAAACTTATTAATGTATATCTGTGTTCACAGATGTACACGTTTCCTGTTTTATGTGATTGCTCCCCAGAAAAAACTACCTTGAGCTCTCTTCCTCTGAACGAATCTTTCTGGCCTTTCCATAACTATGCAGTTCAAAGAATCATTGCTTTTACAAATGAACTTGCCTCCTGATTTGGAATTCTAAGAGCCCTAACTACAGTTATTAATCTGTATATAGACTACAGGAGTTTGAAAGAAGTAACAAATGCTAGAGATTGTAGCTTTTTAAGCTATAGCAAATATCAGTTTAAATTAGAAACTAGAAAAATATTTTACTTTTAGCAAAGCAGATTTTTAAAATCTGCTAATAAAATGAAAAAGTCATAAATTCTGGAGAAATTAATCTAAAATGTTAAAAATTTTCCACACAAATTTATCAAGTGATTTTATTACATTACCATTTGGTGAGTTTTAATTCTGCCAGCATGAAAATAAGTTTTTTGACACTGGATTATCTTATGTGGCTATGGCTTTAATTCAGTATTAATGCTTAGTATTATACATTGTGCATAGGGAAAGCCCATTTGCATTTAAAATTAAAATTCCTCAAGATAGTTTAGGTTCTTGCTCTATAAAATGAATTTAAAGGTAAATTATGTCATGAGTGCAAAGTTGTTTGTATTTATTGTAAATATTTTGAAACCACATACAGTAATATAAAGATGAAAAAATTGATAATTCCACCATCCAGATAACCACTCTTCATTTTTGCCTTCCAGGCTGTGCATATATTTTTGAAATTCCTTTTTTTAAATTTTCACTGTTCTCTTTTAAGCGATAATGTGTCGTGCTGAGGCATGGCTTGATTTTTCATGACAGGGAGAAAAAAAAATAAGAGTGAAATCAAGAAAAGAAAGGGGAGGCTTCAGGACTCTCTTGCCTCCTTTCCTCCAGACTGTTGACCCCATTCCCTGACACCTTCCTCTCCCAAAGGCATTCCCCCAAATCCTCAAATAGAACAGAAAAGCTTTTCCACACCCAAAAAGGATTATAAGTGAGGCTAATGCTGGTCACTGTGAAGAAAATATCAACAATCTGTATGTGAATAGCTAGGTAGTGTGTGGATTTTTGCATTTCTATCATCATCTGTTCCTAAGCTTCTAAGAAATCTTGAATATCTAAGAAAAAGGAGGAGGAGAAGAGAACCAAGATGAAGACAAAGATGAAGGATGGGAGAGGGGAGGGGTGGGACAGGAGGGGGGTCCAATACAGACTGTATTATAGATTTGTACACTTGAAACCTATATAATCTTGCTAACCAATGTCATCCCAACAAATTTAATAAATTAAAATTTTTTAAAAAGACGAAAGAGAAGGAGGAGAAGGAGAAAGAAAAAATAATGTTTTCACTCACTGATAACACACTTTAGATTCTACAACGTGAATGGCCATTACTCTGATCCCCGTGCAATGCAGTAGAGACTCTCCTAAGTCTGGCCATATTTATATTTTTAGTTTAAAATGTAATACGTACTGAACCTTGGTCTTTTTGAGTAAATATAGCTTTCCAAGATAGCTTGCATCATTGTGGCCTAGAAATTAAGGCAACTAAGTGTATCCTTCTTTTCTTGTAATTTTATATGGAAGAGCATGTTTGCCACAACCTGTGGGACCTACAGCAAGCACTACAAGCCGACAGTAAACACTAGACTATGAAAACACTACAGCCTATCAGCCTCCTAAGAGGACGTTCAATGTCTCCGTAGACCTATATTGAAGCCTCTAAGCTTGACATGGTTGTGCCCCCTGACTGTGCTATCATTTCATCACAAGACATTACAGCACTGGCTTCTGTTCCCAGTGCTTGGGTGGATTAGATGCTGCGATGGCAGCCTGGATAGGCTATGGCACCAGGGTCCAGTCAAACACAAGTCTAGATGCCATAGCAAGGACATTTGCTTATCTTAATGTTGATGCTGGGAGGACAGAAAGGAAACAAAAACTTCCCTAAAAATTTGGAAGCACAACTAGGTCTTCCACAGGTTTTCTATCTGGATTCATACCACCTATATGATCCAAAAATTTTAAACCCTCATAATAGAGTATTTCAATGTAAAAAGATCACAAGTTGGTAGCACAACCAGATGACTTGACTAAAAAAGCAAATGCAAATCTTCTCTGCACAAATTCATCTTCAACTTTGGTTTCTAAGAATCCCCAGAGATAAAGTGCCAAGATAAATGAGAAGCTCACAAAAGAAAAGCATCACAAAGCCTAGGAGAAACATGGCACCATGAAGTAAAGACCAGAAAAACAAGCAGCAGACGCCAAAACCAGTGCGTCAAAGACAACAAATATTGACATTATTATTGACCAAATACAAAATTTATATGCTTAGTGAAATAAAGGAGGAGCTTGAAAATATTGGCAAGGAAGTATTGTTCATGGTAGCCAAGACATGGCAACGACCTAAGTGTTCTTCAATGAATGACTGGATAAAGAAGCTGTGGTACATGTATACAATGGAATATCACTCAGCCATAAGAAAAGATGAAATAATGCCATTTGCAGCAACACAAATGGATCATGAGATTATCGTGCTAAGCGAAATAAGTCAGGTGCAAAAGGAGAAAAACATATGATTTCACTCATGTGTGGGATATAAAACAGTAAGCAACACATGAAGAAACTCAACAAACAAACTCATACACACAGACACCAGTATGGTGGTTACCAGAGAAAAAGAGGGTGGTGAGGGGGTGGATGAAGAGGGTAAAGGGAGCCAAATATGTGGTAACAGAAGGAGATTAGACTTTGGGTGGTGAGAACACAACGCGACATACAGATAATGTATTATAGAATTGTACACTTGAAACTTATGTAATGTATTAACCAATGCCATTCCAATAAATTTAATTTAATTTTTTAAAAAAGAAAATATTAGCAAGTAACAAGAAACTGTAAGGAATATCCAAGCAGATCTAAAATGGAACCGAACAGTACTTCAGGAAATAAAAACAAAATGATTTAAGTATTAGATGGAGGAGGGTCTTAAATAGCTCTTTAGATCCAACAGAAATGAGAACCAGAGAATTGCAAAATAGATTTAAAATCTATTTCCAGAATACAGGCTAGAAAGAAAGAGATAAAAAAATGTGAAAGAGATGTTAAAAGTTTTACAACTCTTAATCACAGTTCATGAAGGAAATAACAGAGTAGGGAGAGGTCATTTCCAAAGAGGTAATAGCTGAGAATTTTCCTATCTTGTTGAATATACTAGTGCTCCGATCTAGACTTCCCAGTGCATCTCAAACAGGATAAATAACAGAAACCTACATGTAGAAATATGGCTGCAAAAATGCAGAATTGTAAAGGGGAGGGAAAACTACACTGAGAAGAAAGATCACCCATGGACGTGCAGTCTTAGACCTAATACTGACTTCTGACACCAACAGAAACAAAAGTGGATTTTATCATCACTGTGCTGACAGAAAAGAACTGTGAATCAAGAACTATATCCCTAGTGAAATATCTTTCAAGAATAAGTGTAAAATACAGACTTTTTTTCAGCCAACCAAAAATAGAGAGACGTTAACACAGGCAGACCCTCACTAAAGAAAATGACAAGGGATGTACTTCAGCAAGGAGGAAATAATCAGCAAAGATATTGGCACATATGCGGGTAAATCTAAATGAATTTGATTGTATTAACAACGATATCTAATCTCTGGGGGGAAGGGATTAAGCTAGAATTGGATCCTGGAACTAGAAAAGGATAAGAGGAGAAAGGATATTATTAACTTTAAGTGAGAGTCAAAATAGCTGGGTAACCACTAAAAGAATAGACACACTAAAAATATAACTTACAAACAAAAACAGGGAGAAACTGGACTCTGAGAGGGAAAAATCCTCAATCAACGCAAAAGAAGCAAAAATGAAAGGAACAAAAAATAGAAATTTAAAGCACCAAAAAGATGGTACTAATAAATCCAAGCATATCAGTAGTTACAATAATGTACTAAAGATTCCAGTTAAATGACAAAGATTGTCAAACTGAATAGTTTTAGAAAACTAGTTAAAAACTGTTTATAAAAGATTATTAAAACATAAAATCATAGAAAAGTTGAAAGTCAAAGGATGGAAAACCAAACATTAACAGAAGAAAGCTTGTTTGGCTAAATTCCTATTAGACAAAGCAGACTATGGCCCAAGTATTACTAGAAATGAAAAGGGTTGCTACCTAATTTACCAATTCTATATTCATATGCATCCATAATCACATACTTCCCTTTAATATCTGAGAAAATGCAAAGTTACTGCCATCACCACTGCTATTCAATATTGCATTTGAAGTCCTAACCCATAGAAGTATGACAAAAACAGAAAATAAATAAAAGGTTTAAGGATTAAAATAGAAAGATAAAACAGTTGTATTTGCACATGATACTATTATCCACACAGAAAACTCAAAAGAAGTCTAGATAAATCATTAGCATTAGTACCGTTTTTGCAATCAATATGAACGTTCATACAGCAAAAATAATCAATAAGAAAATACAATTTTTTTTTTGGGGGGGGGTGGTTTCCTGGCTGGGAAGAAGAAAATATAATTTTAAACAAATGCCATTATAATAGCAAAAATACATAATGAGTATAGGTATAAATCTAACAAAATTTGTGTACCTCATTTGTAGATGAAAATTATACCTTACTGAAAAAACATTAAAGACGACTTAAATAAATGAAGAAACATCAAGTTGTTAATAGGAAGCGTCGATAGCATGAAGATGTCAATTCTCCCCATATTAATTAAACCCAATTCCAATGAAAATCCTAAGAATATTTTTCATGAAACTTGACAAGCTAATTCTAGAATTAAAATGGAACAGCAAAGTGTCAAAAAAAATGGCCAAGTCTCCATGAGAAAAAAGTGCAAGGTAAGGAGAAATGCCCTCCTAGACATCAAGACTTAGTATAAAAGGTAAGATAGTGGAATGCTGGCAGAGGACCAGACAAAGGCACCAAAGGAATAGGATAAGAAACCTGGAAACAAATCAATGCATAGAAACTGCTTTTATAATGTCGTGGGCATTAGAGATAAACGGAGAAAAGATTCAATCAAGGGTACTAGGAAGATTTATTAAACAACTGTGAAAAAACTAAATTGGAGCCCTATTTCACACCATCCACCAAAAAATCAAGTTCAGTCAGATTAGAGATCTACATGTGGTAGGCAAAATTATAAAACTTAGAAAAACAATTTAAGAGACTGCCATGACAACCTCACAATGGGGAAAAACACAAAAAATATCCACTCATGAAGGAAAATGCTGATAAAATCTACTACACAAAATTAAAACTTTGGTTCATCAAGAGACATTAGAAGGAGAAGGAAAAGGCAGTCACTAACGGAGAAAATATTTGCCATACATATAATATAGACGAAGGAATAGTATACAAAATACACTTTTTAAAACTCCTATGAACCAAAAGAAAAACAACCCAATGGAAAAATGGCAAAAAACACAAGCAGTATGTCACAATTAAAAAAATAAAGAAGGCCCATTCCCCGCCCCCACAAATGCTCAACCCTATTAGTAATAGAAGAAATGCAAATTAAAACTACAAAGATATTTCTCCCATGTGAATTTGAAAAATTTTAAATAAGTCAATAGTAACAATAGCAACAATAACTCTTAGCACTTCCTAATGGGAATATAAATTAATACAACTGTTTGATAATACCTAGCAAAATTGAGTAAGAATGGGAGTTCTCTGGTGGTGTAGTGGCTTAAGGCTCTGGTGCTATCAGCGCTGCCGCCTGGGTTCGATTCCCATCCAGAGAGCTACCCACACACACAAAAAAGGCAAAAAAAAAAAATATATATATATATATATATATATATATATATTGAGTAAGAAAACAATTCTACTGCTGGGTTAATATACTAGAAAAACTCTTGCATGTGTGTACCAGAAGGCATGCACAAGAGATACCCAAAGCATCATATATCCTAATTACAGAAGAAAGGAGAGAGAGAAGGGGAGAGGGAAGGAGAGAGACGGGGAGAGGGAGGGAGAGCGAGCGCGCTCACGAGAGCCCACAAGTGTCCATTTACAGTGTGGCATGCTCACACAGTGGAGTATTATACAACAATAAGAATGAAGAACCTACCTGGTGTGAATGTACTGCAATTAATTTAATCCCAACATTAAACACAGTGTTGGGAGAAAAAACCAAGTCACTGAAGACCATACCGTGTATGCCTGTTTATATGAAGATTTTTATACAAAGAAAACTTCACACTATATTATTTAGGGATATATACATAAGTAGTACAGTTCTAAAGCAAGCAAGCAAATGAGTTTAACACAATTCAGGGTGGTGATCACCTCTGGTGTATGTTGATGGAGAGGAGAGATGCAATCCAAGAGGGCACAAAGGAGTTTTCTTACAGACATGACTGATATTCTGTGTTTTAACATAGCTGCTAGGATATGAGTATTCATTTTATTTCATTCTTTACATTATACAGATACATTCATAAAGTATTTCATATGTATGACCTTCCACAATCAAATGTTAGACATGTTCTTTCCGGGATCTTGGCTCACGTAACAAGGCTCACTCAGCCTGTCCCCTTGGCATTTCCTCTACAAGGAAAAAAGCCATTAGAAAATGTCATTCTTTTCTTGATTTAAATCTAGTCCATCCTGGAATGCATGCTCCTTCTCTTGGGCTCACCACTACCGTATTCTAGATCAGATGCTGTACTTGCCCCTGCTCTGCCATGGTCAGAAGTCAGATTTCTGTACTTTTCTGCAACCTAAGCCTGGGGGTGGCAAGATCCTCCTCCTCCCTTTCCAGCAGTGTTTGCTCAGCCAGCAAGTGTAAAAGAAAACAATGAAGTTTAATTATAATCAGATTCCCGGGAGCTTCTTGCCTCTAATGACATTCACGTTGAATGACTCCAAAATAATTCTTTCTAAAAAACAGCAAGTACTTCAAAGGCCTTGATAGCTAACCAGAGTGAGTGATGGAAAGGCCTGATCCAGTATGTCACCCCTCTTGTGGGTGGATCTTATCAAAATCACCTAGTGTTCCCTTCACTGAAGACCTTCGTCTGTAAAATAGGAATGATAAGCAGTCGTGTTGGGTGTTCTTAGAAGCTGTGGTCAGAAGCTTTCTATTATCATAATAAACAGTAGGGCCTGTTACCAATTCTGTGTAAACCTACATATTGTTGGTAAATGATTCCACAGTTTGGAAGTTTCAACACTGATTCATACTTGTATTTTCTTTCTTCTTCCTATTAATGCAGTATCTCAGTCTTTACTCCCTCACTCAACCTTTGCTGGCACAGACACATTCAGCGTTGTCACATTGGCCAATACAGGTAAAATACTCTACATTTTTGGTAAGCTTTAATAACTTTCATAATAAGCAAAAGTCCTGTCATTCATTTAATTTGAAATTGCAAAGGCATCAATAAAGTAAATGAACAAAAAAGCATACTGAAAATCGGTGGAAAAAAATGTTGATTCCCAAATTTATCCTTTGGGAATTCAAAATACACAATGGAGTAACAGCTGTTCTAGATTGCCATCAGAGATTAGCAGATAAGTTATTATTGAAATTAAAAGTTGTGACATCTTTAGATAAATATTTGCCCCCGATTTTCACAACCTCTGACACAACAGAAATCTGGAAGTGCTCACAGTCTGGCCCAGAGAAGACCATTTCAAATCTACAGCTTTAAACTGTGATTGAAAGGGAGCCCAGATTGGATTTTGCCAGCAGGTCCATCTGCTGCTCTTGCTTACTGATGTCAATGTCTAGGTCTCTCTGCCTCTGGCCATGATTCAGCCTGGCCTTGAAGTCTTTCTTCACCCTCTTTCTGAGCCTGCCACAGATTCAGTAACTGCCTCTCACTGTGCCCACCCAGAGAGATGCCAATATCCTGGCCTGATGCCTTTGGAGTAGGCTGACCAGGGACACCATTTTAAATGGGACAGAAAATGACGGCACTGTCTCATTTCAAACAGTACGTATGGTCAGCCTAGTCTCACTGGGCTAAATTCAAGGTGTCAGGAGGCTGACCATATGTACCATTTGAAAGGGGACAGTACCCTTGTTTTCTGTCCTGTTTAAAACAGTTCGTCTGGTCAGCCTACTTTGGCTGGGGGTGGGGGGAAGTGGGGGGTGGGGGGGTGGGGGGGTGGGGAGGGTCTGTCTACTATAAAGCCTAGCTATTGAGACTTCAATCCACCAGCCTTAGAGCACACAGGTGCCTGCAGAACCAAGAGCAGAAGCATCTCCATAAAATAAACACCTTGGGATATCATCTGCTGGCACATGCTCAAGCCCTCCTCCCAACACATAGCTTCCCTGCATGTGCTTGGTCCCTCCTCCCTGTTGATTCACTTGGGAAGCCAGTCATAGAAACAGAGTGTGGCCTTTGCACTAACCACAAGGACTGGGGTGTCTTGTACCCAACCACTGCCCACCTAGCTTACAATAAAGGCTTGTAGGCTGGAGAATGTATAGTTTTACTGTTAAAGGAATTTCCTGCCTCTCTCGGTATTCCTGTAAGAGTCCTCTGCACTCCTTCTCCTATTTTGAAAGAAGAGAAACAAGAGGAGATGAATTTCTGGTCCCTCCATATGTGGTTTTCAGACCAGTAATAATATTAATCTTACCATTAAAATTACTGCCATTTCTCATAGTAGGTGCGTCTACAAAGTAATTAGATATCTTTTTCCAATAGGTTGGAGGGCAAGTCCATCTCATAACTTTACAGAGGGCATGTGACACTTTCCTTTGGGCTGGTACCCATCTTTCCCCCACCATGTCCTTGATTTAGGAGTCAGCCTTCTCAGCTTGTGTATAAATTGAGGACAAACTTGCTTTTGTCTGCCTCCTATTAGGAACATAGTAGTTGCTCAATAAACATCTGGTGATTGGTCACACGTCCTGAGGCCTAGGATACCAAGGCGACGTCTCTTTCCCTTCGTCCTAAATCACCTGCCTGTACGTTCCCCAGACTCGGTGCCCGAAGCCCTGAGTCTTTGCCGCCACATCCTCGGCGTTTCTCTGCGGCCACCAGGCCTCCCGCGGGGCTCTAAGCTCCTGCCTGGAAGGTCGGTGCAGGGGAAGGGGGCGACTCGCGTCCGGAGGGGGTCAACGGAGGCCAGGACAGGGACCGGGCAGCCACGCCCGCGTCCCTTTCCACTCCGGCTTTGCCCACGCCCCTCCTCTTCTACCCCCCGCCCCCATCAAGTGTGAGGCACAGGAACAAGTGGAGAATCTTGGCCGCGGCCCCCTCCCCCGCCTTATAAAAAAGAAATTGACTTTTGTTTGGAGTTTGTGAAAAGTGGGGCTCGGGGCCCAGTCAATGGGGCGCCCCGCGGCGCGGGCTGAGTGGAGCTAGCGCGAATCGCTCGGCCGCGGCCCCAATTAATCCGCCCTTTGTGCGGCCCGCCCGGCCGCCCCCGCCGCAGCAGCACCAGCGACCCATTGTTCGGCCGCGCCGGGCCGCGGGATTTACCCTTTTCAAACAGCCGGTTTTGTCCCGGGCAGTTCGAGCGGAAGTTTCTCACTGACAATTTGCCCCAAATAGATAGATTTGTCAGAAGCGACCTTCGGAAAGGAAGCAAAAAGCCACCGGCCCCCAGGTTGGGCCGGAGACGGGGACGGGACACCCCACCCGCGGCCGCGCCGCCCTCCGCGCCCCTAGCCGGGCAGCCCCGAAGCCCCGCGGGGGGCCCCGATCCCCGGCCCCGCAGACCTGCCCTCTAGTTACCCGTCTGTGCAATGGGACCGCTGGACGCTTGCAAGTCGTTAAGTCCAGAGCTTTGGGTCAGTTGGGGTGGGTGACGTGCGTCTCCTCTCTCCCCCCCGCACCTCCGTCTCTAAAACTAACCAAAAACCCGGCGAGGCTTGGGCGGTCAGGTGCAGCCGCCCGGGAGGTGGGTCACCGTGACGAGCTCCGGCTTGTGCGCGTGCTGTCTCTCTCCTGCCCTCTGGCTTCTCCTAAACAAAGACGTCAACCGTGCTAAATCACAGGTGGTGCCTTTGTAAGAGCAGCCATTGTCCCCTCATAAGTCAAGATATAAAACGCTTTGTCCTGAATGGCTCGTGATCTGCAGCTCTCAACTTGGGAGTCGGGCTGTTGGGGGGTTTTCCCACCCACCAGAGCCCCTCTTCTTCCGAATGACCTCACTTAATAAGCAAAATCTAACGGGGGAGGCGGGGGAACCAACAGGCTGTTGATGAAAAGAATAGTTACTGATTTCTTCACACTTCATGGCGAGTATGAGTCCTTTAAAATACAATCTCATACCAAACAGATCTGTGAGTGTTAAGCAGAACTGAATTGTATTACTCAGCTGATGGGTTTGTTCATTTTCCATCACGAGTGGAGAAATACAGAGGTTGGAGCACAACGCCGTCCATTCCGACTGTACTCAGGCAATCTCTTTCCTTAGTCAAGAAAATTTCCTGCTAGTTGCACATGAGAGAAAAATTGATACAAAAAAAAAAGAAAAAAACCAACCCAGGTTTTTGTTTATCCATCAGGTGAATACACACTTCAGTATCACATGGAGCAAACCCTAGGTGGTCTTTAACAAGATTTCAGTGGTTAAGAGCTACAATTTAGAGAAGATGACAATACATACACAGTGTCAATAGTATTTAAACAAACATCCCAGACAACAGAATAATGGTTATTAACTATGATGCTTTGGGCTTCTGACTAATTTCCCATGCCTGTCTACAGCCAAACAGCTGCAGGATTTTCCCCCTTTTAAAACTGTTTACGTGCATCATTTAAAAAATTGCATTTAACAGCCACATCCTTCAGAATAGTCCCTCTGTCTGGAACAGAAGTGAATGGTTTAGTAATAGTGATGAAGCCAGTAGCAAGAATGTCTTTCATGCCAAAAGGACTCTAACCACTCTGCTAGAAATCAACTCCTTCCACGGTTCTATATCTCTCTGAGATGTGGACAGCTGTCTGGTGCTGTATGCCCTGCAGTATGGGTTTGCATGTCTAAATAAATACAGCTCTTAGCCCTACTCACACTTGCACAGTGTTTTCAAAATTGATTAAATTGTGCAACTGTACTAAAATGTACCCCTCCTGGGATTTGAAAATATTAAAGAAATAAAAAGAGAAGGTAAGGTTGTTTTTGCATAATTCCTTTCTCACTTCCAGACAAACATTAAGTTTTAAAAATTAGTGATCAAGACATAAAAATGAATGCATTCCTTGTACACTCCAATGATTACATAACAGTAATCATTATTTATTTAATGCAACTGGAAATACATATATTTAGGGATCCAACTAGATGCAATTATGAATACTTGGGTAATTATACTTTATTTTAGCTAATCATAAATGCATGAACTAAGTTGAATTACCTCCATGTTTTCATTGTTGTTATTTAGCATTTATTAAGCATAAAAGATGTTCAAGACATATCAAAGAACCTCAGTCTTCAAAAAAGGGCATTTAAGTATTTGTATTTTATCTACAGAGACATACACGTATGTTGTATGTGGTGCATGTGGATATTTCACATATCTCATTATTCCATGTCTTTATCTAATAGAAACATTAGATTTCAAATCAGTGTTTCATCTACTCCAAAATCACCTGAAATTTTAGAAACTGGAAGAAGTGTCTGTAGCCTACCTCCTGAGTTGTGAACTGCTATACCTGAAAAGCCAAATCCTCCTCCTCCCAGCAGGCAATCATCTTATGCCCTGAAGCATGAGATCTGATTACCCCTATCATCATCTTAGCTTGCATAGATACAGATGTTATTAACGGCTGTAGTTTATCCAACCCCTTTTTAAAACGCAGCTGCAGCATTTGACTTGGGGACCTCCTGTGAATCCCACTGGTTGACTCCGTCTTGCACAAAGCACGTGGGGTCTGGGGGAGGGAGAAGAGACAGGGAGGTTTGTTTTGGAGGGGTTTTTTTTTTGTTGTTTTTTTTCTCTTTTTTAAATCAGACTTCCCTAAATAGCCAGTCGGCATCTTTGTAAGTGATGTGAATTCTGAGATTACTTACTAGAATAGGAGGACAGCAGAGAACTGTGTGAACTGGATCATTTGGAAACAAAGCATACTAGAATATATGATGTTTTCACTGCATTGGTAGAGATCAAATATGTGGTCCTGATGCACTTATTCATGGAATAAAGAATCGTAGCTTTTTCTCAAATATGTTAGTCACATTTAAACCGGGATATCCCATTTTACATGACAATTGTTTCTACTAATGTTGAAACAGTGATCTGGATAAAGCAGATCCTAAACCTGTTGTGGAGGAAATAGAGGGATGTTTTTTAAAGTCTGAAAGGCCCAGATTGGCAATCCACACTGATCAAATTCAGTGATTAGTTGTTCAATCTAATCATGGACTTTTTCTCAGCATTTACTATTAGTGCATCTAAGTAGTTCCTCTTGTAGTGCATGTCATCCCTTCTACAAAACAGAGAGACTTCACCAATTTTCTATCTATCAGGACACAGCAACTTTTAAGCATTGGCAGAGAGGGAATTTGAAGAAAAACCTGTAAAACGGAAGGTCTGAAGTTTCAGAAATGCTGAACCATTGCTTCAAGATGCACAAAACACTTCTTAATTCTGATTACCTCACTCATAAGAGAGTGAAATTTCCTTACTTGGAGTTTCTAGAAGCCCTTTTGGGAAATGGGAGGTAGCTCAATGCAGTGGAATTAGTATTTCAAAGAGCATTAAGTTGGAGGATCAAGAAATCTGGATTCTGGGGTTGGCCTCTGTCTCTAGATGAGTGACCTAGGACAAGCTTTGTCTCTCAGGGTCTCAGTTTCTTTATCTGTAAAATGATGGAATTGGATGAGTATTGATCTCTAAGGTCCCTTCTGACTCGTGTGCTCTGTAATTCTGGGCTAAGTGGAAGCTAAATCAGACTGCATAATTCACAGGAAACTAGGAGATTGAAGAAGGCTTGGTGGGGCCAATCTCTCCTGGGGTGTAGCCCGCTGTCTCATTTCTCTAGTCATTCTTCTGTTTTAGAAAACCAAGAATGACCTGCATTGCTTCCCAAGGTTCGGAGCCTGGAGGGCCTGTTCCTAATCCCTAACCTCTGCATTGCTGGGGCAGAGCAAAGGCAAGCCCCCCATCCTCTCAAGCCTCTGCTTTCATTTCAAGTATCATCAGGCAGGGTCACTCATACATTCACATTTATAAAGCACCACTGTGTGACAGTGCTGGTGGCAGGCGATCCAAAGATGAATCAAAAAGTCTCTGCCTCAAGGACCTCCCTGTTTAGTGGCAGAACTGGGTATCGCTTATGTCTCCTTTTCACACTTGCCCTTAGGAAATAAGAAATAGGCAGCCTTGTTTCTATTGACCTATCTTCCCGGAAGAAGAGAAGAAGACTACATTATTTCCTTGCTCCTGGTAATGTCTCTGATTGTTTTTTTTAAAATATATCTCAGGTGAGTCATCTTATAGGGAGGGAGCCCAGGTCTCAAATTAAAACAGTTTGACCAGAGAGCCACGGTAAATTCTTCCTGGAACAAGGCAGGATATAAATAAATAAAGCAGTTGATGTAGGAAATAAAGTAACAGAGGGGGGAAGATGTTACTATTTTATTATTATTGGGACGATATCAAAGAATATCAAAAGTGCAGCGAGACGCTAGAAGCTGCTCATTCTCAGTCTACCCCTAGACCAGCATTCCTTCTATGTAGAGACATAATTTATTATTTGTTGAGGGGGGGAAAAGGAGCCTCTCCCACAGAGCATCATCTTATTGCTGTTGTTGTTGACAGTGTTCTTCTTCCCACTCAGCCAATAAAGTCTGGAAAGGAAAAACTATGCTAGTCATCACCCATTGTGTTCTGGATTACCTGGGTCTCTTTTTTGGATTGGTCTCAGTGTTTTTCTAAGAGACTCACAACAGATCCAGAAGCAAGTCTGGTAAGACTGTTTCGTTCCCTCTGTCACTTATGAGGTATGATAAAAAAATATATAGTGAATGTTTAAGTAAAAAAAATTATAGTAAAAGATACATTGCCATTAATCCCTCTCAAAATGCCCCACCTCTGGGAGTTCCCTGGTGGTGTAGTGGCTTAAGGCTTCGGCACTGGTGCTGTCAGCGCTGCGGCCTGGGTTCGATTCCCAGTCAGGGAGCTACCCACATACCAAAAAGCAAAAAAAAAAAATTAAAAAATTAAAAGATGCTCCCCCTCACTTTGAACACCCTTATCCCATCGTTCTTGCCACTTTCTGAAGCAGTTCTGGAAGTCCTCTTCGGTGAGTGTCTTTAGTAGCACTGTGGTGACTGCCTCAAGGTCCTGAATCAATTCAAAACACTTACCCTTTCATGGTCATTTTGACTTTGGGGAAAGCCGGAAGTTGCACGGTGCCAGATCTGGTGAATAAGGTGGATAAGGACACACTGTAATATTTTCATCTGACAGAAATTGCCACATCGGAAGTGATGTGTGACCTGAATTGATGCAGGACCTTGAGGCAGACACGACAGCGCAACTAAAGACATTCATGAAAGAGGACTTCAGAACTGCTTCAGAAAGTGGAAAATGATGGGATAAGTGTGAGGGGGAGTCTTTTGAGGGGACTAATGGCAATGTGTCTTTCATTGTCATAATTTTTAAATATTTAAACACTTCACCTCCGGTGTAAGCCCTCACTGAGAACCTGCTATGCACTAGGCAACCTTCTCTCTCACCCATCCACTGGGGAGCCAACAACCAACCACCTGTGAGTTAGGACTTGGAAGCAAATGAAAATCAACTTTCTCCTTCATGTTAACAACAAACAAATAAAAACTTGCATTAGAGTGTCTTTTGGAGACTGAAGATCAAACTTCAGCCAAGTTCAACTGGTAGGTTTTCCCAGCCATTTTCTGGGTCTGTGTATTCCTCAACTCTGCTCACCACTGAAGCGAAGGACACTTTAAAGACCTGACTCCTGAGAGGGGCCTGAGCACGGGTTGGGGAAGGGATCTCTGTGCCACACTAACTTCATCAGCTCGACTTGCTGACGAGAAAGCTTTTCCTTTGTCCTTTGCTGTTTTAATTTAGAAGAAGAGAGACAGTTAATGGAGAAAATGGCACCATTTTTAGAGAAGCTAGTGAATGGAAAGCTAGAGATCAGATCCAGATAATGTGATGCTCAAAGGGTGCCCCTCTCACATCTCTAGTTTTACTGGACTCTAATTCCCTTTTAAAATGGATTAAATGGCAAGGGGCATTAGGAGGACAAGGAGCTACAATACAAGACAGTTAGATTTTCCTAACACAAGGCCAGATTTCCAGGGCATTCCCTAACAGCCCACCTCATTGCACACTGCCTTAGGGTCCCTTGCATATTTTTCCAGAAAATCTTGTCTTTTAGTCCAATCCAGAGCACTTATTATTACCTTTCATGTGTCTGCTCCCTCTGTAGCCTCCTTGAGAAAGGGGTCATGTCATCATCAATCTCTGGCACATAGGGGGTACTCAATTTGATGAACAAGTTGGATTGGTGGGTGAACAGAGAGATCCCTAGATTCCATAGTCCTTCTCATGGTCTTATTTCTTATCTTCTGCACCAAAATGTAAACATCCTGTAATAAAAGATGCCTTTCTTTTGTTTTTGGATTTGGTTTGAGAGCTCCATACTCACAAAAGGCTAAAAGAGGAAATTAGGGGCTGTATTTGGACATATCAGAAAGGCTTAAGAATCTCTGGGGTGTGACTCCACCCACTCCCCAAGCTAACATCATAAACTCATCTTTGAACTTAATATCTTGCCTCTTTCAAAGGGCATTTCTGAGATAGTGCCCTTCGCCCTTTATCAATCATTTCTCTCAGTGAAATCACAGGAAAAACCTTTGAAAGTTAAGGTTGAACAGGGCATAGTCATCTTATACAGAGTGATCCAGAGCCCAGAGAGGTATAGTCACTTGCCCAAAGATACACAGCTAGCTGACACAGAGCCTGAACCCCCCCACAGCCTGATTTCCAGTAGCTTAGCCTGGCTGTGCCTCCAGTGGCTTCTTGGGGAAACTACAGGTGACTTTCCTTCTTTATTCATTTGCACAAAATGTATGCAACACCTACGATGAATCAGGTAGTGTGCTGGAGCCCATGGATGAGAAAATGAAAAGTAACAGTCCCTGCCTTGCAGAGGTTTTCTTCTCTGAGCTGCACCCAGCACAGCCCGAAGTTCCCTGTGGCCTGCAGCAGCCTGGAAAGAGCAGAAGCAGGCCCCCACTCCAGCTCCAGGCTCCTCCTGGACCTGGTGGGCTCCTGGCCCCAGCCCCTCCCACCTACCCTGGATCTTGTCGCTGCAATTGCCACAGAACCAATCATGCCAGAAAGTCATCATGATGGTTTCAGAACTGCATTGTGATTTATGCAAAGCGTGTGGATAATTACAGGCAGGCACACAGAACGCTGAAGGAACATGATGGGGGTGGGGGGGACCATGTTGTGCCTTTTGCCAGGGATGGATGGATGGTGTGTGTGTGTGTGTGTGTGTGTGTGTGTGTGTGTGTGTCTATTCAGTAGACTTCTTGACATCCTGCTTGATTAGGGGCTAGTGATAAGAGAAAGAGGGAACATTCCCATTTTGATTTTGAGGTAATTTGGTGAGCCTCAGGAGTATTTTCCAAAACTTTCGATACCTACAAATAAGCCATCAGGGCGAGAGTGGGGGGGGGGGTAGGGGGAGCAGTGGTTTGGACCTCTCAGAGCACAGTCCTATCTCCAAGCCCCTACACATGCAGAGCGGCTCCTAGGTCTCCTCCTCACCTCAGATTCCTAAACTTTTGCCTGGGAGGCAGGCCCAGGTCTAGTCCTCAGCACCGGCCCTCATCCTCGCGCAAGATAAATTACTGGCCTCTTGAGGTTCTTTGTCTTTAACCCCTCTGCACCCACGTGATGCTAGTGGTAGTGGGGGCGGCGAGCGGATTTCTGGCTGCAGCGTGGCACAGTAGAACTTTCAAACTTCCCGTCTGAGCGCGCAGTTCGGGATTGCACGGTGCCGCCGGCGGGACTCGCTGCTCTCGCTCTTGGCTGTCAAACATGTTGATTTCTTGTCCTGTCTCCTAAAAAACAAACACAAACAAACAAACAAAACCCCTCAGGTCTGTGGCTTTGTCTTACAAGTCCCTAATCTCATCGCAGTTGGAAAAACCGAGGAGGGGTAACGGAGGAGACAGTCGCCGCCCTTTTCGGACTGTCGGGCCACCGAACCCTGGTCTGGGCGCGGCGGTAGCGTGGAAGCGAGCTCGGGGGTGCGCGGCCCCGCGCGCCGGGCTGAGCTCAGGCGGCGGCAGAAAGTTGCAGTCACGTGCTGTGGCCGCTGCCGGGAGCGCACGGCCCGCGCCGGGAGGTGCCTCGGCGAGGGAGCTGCTGGCGCCCTCCGAGGCCCGGAGGGCGGGGGCGGGCGAGCCGGAACGCGCTTGCACACACTTACTCTGGTCGGGAGCCTGGGTTGACACCGAGACTGAAGAAAGTGGGCCCAAGGGTGGGCGCGCAGAACTGCGGAGAGTTGGCCTCGGTTGTACTCCACGAACGCGCCGCGAAGGGCTGGGGGGCAGGAGGTGTGACCCCTGACCTCTGACCCGGCCCACGCCCGGCGGAGATGCCGGCAAGCTCTTGTTCGACAAGTTCAAGCTGCTGGGAGAGCTGACAGAAGAATGAATCTCGTAGAGACCGAGGGTCACTGCTCCCTCGGCGTGCGCTCTTCCAGCGGGACACGGGGACCAGGGCGCGAGAAGCACAGGAATCGCGGGAAGGGGGGGTGAGGGAAGGGTGCCGAGGCAGAATCCTTTGGCTCGGAGTAGGGGACCCTACAAAACCTACTGGGGACAAGCCGCGTGCGGGGAAGCTTTGCCCTGCAGCTGCTCCGGTGTAGATTCTGTAGGGGACAGGAGCTTCGCCGTGCTCCGGGTGGGCTTTGCTTTGGGAAGTGGGCGGCACCCTCCCCGCAGCTGGTGCCCGAGCGGACCGCCAAGGCCTCGGGGACTCAGGGGCTCCGGCAGACCCCATCCCAGACCCCAAATCCCCACACACGGCCCTCAGCTATAGCTTTCCGGAGATGGTTGCAGATGACTACTAACTCACCTCGAGCCCGATCCAAGAAGGGGCACGGGACCCAGGACGAACTCTCTCGCATGGCCACATCCGACGCGCACAGTCACACGCGAACACAGACGCCCACTTTCTTCCACGAATGTCTGGCACTCTGAAGACAAGTAGGGAAGCGTTTTGAGAAAGCTCCATCTCCCCCCTTTCCCCCTGGCCGTGAAATATAAGAATTCATTTTTATTACAAGAGCAGCGCCGTCCTCGCCAGCACGCACGCACAGAGCCACACTCCCACATTCACACTCCCGAGCTAGTCAGCTCCGAGAGCGCCTGCATTTTCTTTGGGAGCCGCTTGGAGGTTCATTAATATCATTAGCATTTAACCCCCTCCCTCTTCTCATCCCCTCCCCGCACATGGCTGACGTCAGACCCCGCCAGGAGTTGGGGGAAAAGCTAAGTGGGCCAGGGACGCCCTATTCCCCTCCCCGCGGCTGCCTGTCAGAGCGCTTCTGGAGATATTACAGGGGACCCAGCCCGCAGCGACAGGCACAAAGTCACGGGGTAATGAACTTCGGGGCCCCCTTGGCGGCTGCAGGCGCGGCTCTCCCCGGAAATCGGGACCTGGCTGCCTGCTCCCTCGGAAGACTTCTCCGCAATCTAGTTTTCTCCCTCGGCGCTCGGGTTTGGGCAGCGCCGAGCCCATCTGCCTGAGCCTGCGGTTGTGTTTTCCTTCCTTCCTTCCTTAGAAGAGCAGCGGTCTGTAGAGATCTGTCCACACTCTGCCCGCCTAAGGTAGAGGGGGAATTGGAGACTGAGAGACAGGCATGGGGAAAGAGAGGGACTTTGCCCTTTCTGCTCCGTAGGAAGACCATTTTCGTGGCTTCATCTCTGTTCTCCCATACCCCCCTACTGCTGTTCTCCTTCCTTCCTCGATCTGCCTGTCCGTCTCTCCATTTGTCTGTCCATGCGTGTGTCCATCTCAAGCAACATTCCCAGCAGCTGCAGTTTTGCAAGAGCCGGGAAGAAACTTAAGGATGCTTAATTTTCCACGGTGCAACGAAATCTAAGCCCCCGGGGAGCAGCGCAGCGCGCGACCGACGCCCACCTGTCCGGTCTGGGAGCCTCGCAGGCTGGAGGGCGGCTGGAGAGCGGCCGGGCCCGGCGGCGAGGCGGGCGCTGTCTGCCGGGAAACGAGCAGCGCCCACCAACCACTCCGCCCGGGGACCGCCAGCATGAGCAAGCCGGCCGGATCAACAAGTGGGTACCTTTCGGGCTGCCGCGGGGCTCAGGCGCTCAGCCTAGGACGCGAGAGCTGGGAGGCCTGGGGGGTCCTACCGCGAGCGCCGCGGCTCCGAGCCCAGGAGAGGTGCTCCAGCGGCGTGTGCGCTTTGGCCCAGCTCCTTGTGGAGACCGTGAGTCGGAGCGTTTCGCGGGGAGAAAAGCACAATTTCGTTATCTCTGGACCTCTTGGTTCCACCCGCTGTCTGGTAGGGTGGAAAAGTTGGGACCCATGCAGCACACCAGTCCGACGAGTTCCCTCCACTGAGCTGCCAAGTGCGGGAGGAGGGGGCGACAGGGGCGGGAACTAGGCCGCAGCTCCAGGCGGCAGCACAGAAACACATTCGCCCAAAACTAGCTGCGGCGCTCAGCAGCACCTCTGCGCAAAGCGGATTGGGAATGGAATGCTCTGCACTCTGTTTCTAGCTATTTCAAATAATCCTGCAAACTGGGCAGCAGAAACCATTTAAAAGTCACATTTTCCTTAATCCTAAATCCGCGTAGGTCATAACTGGGGAATTTAAAGTATGGCGAACGGCTCTAGCAAAGAGAGGACCAAATCCCTAATCCCGAGGACTTGCCGAGCGGGAGCTCCGCAGAGGCAGGAGCATGCGGCCTGCTCGCCTCGAGCGCTTCTCTCCCTCCGCAAACTTGGTTAGCTGGCGGCCGTCCCTCCGCACGCCAAGCCGAGGCTGCTCTCCGGCCGCCCCCAGGCGCCTGAGTGCCAGGCAAGGTGATGTGCGAGGGCATGTGCGTGCCCCCAGCCTGTGGAATCGGGAACGAGCGGGCCCGAGCCGGCGTTGGGCGGCCGGGGCCGCAATGCTTGTGCCTCCCGGGCGCACTTCAGTTCCCGCCTTCGAGTGGCCTGGGGCTGCCGTTTCCAGGTCCAAGGCTGGGAGGGGCCGCCGCCGCAGTCGCACCTCCCGCAGTCCCCCCGCCGCCTGCGGCTTTTGCCCGTGGCATTTTGGGCTCTGTATGCTTTTCCCACTCACCCGCACCACTCCCTTGCCCTCAGTGTCTTGAGTCTTTGAAAGTTGGGAGAGTCCGAGACATTTTGAGGACAGATAGTAAAGTCTCGCTTAATTGGTATACAATTCTGCCCCCCTAAAACACTGGGTTGCATTTTCACTTTGTCCAAGTGTTTTGGCTTGAGTGCTGCCGTCTTAAAAGCTGTGGTATAATGAAAGTGAACAAAAAGAGAAAAGGAGACATGTTTAGCTCTAGGGCAGAAGGAAGAGAGAAGGAACTTTAATCGCGGCCCGCAAAGGAGCGACTCTTGAAGGGACCGGCGTTTCCAGTAAGCCTCGGGCCTACCCTGGCCGGCCTCGCAGTTCAACTCTCTGGGAAACCAGGCGAGCTCGCTTTTCGTGGCCCATGTCCCCGCGTGCGGGATTCCTTCCCAGAAGGCGTAAAAGGAAAGCTTCCCTGTTGCATTCCGAGCTTCGCTGCAGAAACCCAAGGCCGCGGGCCTCGGCCGGCTTCCTTCTCGCTCATCCCGTGACAGACCCTCCCCTCCTTCCCTGGAAGTTAGGAGTCTCCGACTCTTGCACCCATTTGGGGTGCAGAGCCGCCGGGGTTGGGGAGCGGGGATTGAGAGGTGAAGCCTCGGAGGCGGAGGAAGGGGCAGAGGCGAAGCTCGGTTCTCTGGGGGCCGGCCCGCGTGCTGAGGACGCAGGGGGACCCTCCCGGCTTTTAGGAAAAAGAGTGAAGCATCGAGGCAACTTTGTAGCTTTCCAACTTCTCAAGAGCCAGAGTTTTGTCTCGGAAGCCTCGAGTCCGGGCTCAGGTCGGGCCACCGTTGCTGAAGTGTCTCAGGCCCGCAGCCCCCCGCCCGCGGCGCCGCTGCAGCCAGACCCTCCCAGAGCGGTGGCGGCAGCCCAGCCCGAAACCTGTGGCTCGCGGGCTGGGGTCTGCGAGGAGGTCGGCGCGCAGCGGGCGAGGTCAGGGCCGAGCCGGGCCGCGAGGTTTGCAGCCGCAGCCTAGCTCGGCCTTGCCCTGCAGGAGAGCAGAGCGCAGTCACCCGGGAGCCCCGCCTGGGTGGTAACAAGACCCCGGCCCGTCACCCCGGCAGCCCAGACTAACTTCTTTCAACAGCCTCTGATGGTAATTACAGTAATCGAAGCTGCCATATATCTTTAGGCAATTATGACACACAAAAAGCCCCGAGGGGACCCCCTGGCGAGGGAAGTTAAGAACGGTTTTCCAGCCTCAGGAAACTCGGGCTCACCCCACGTCGGAGCTCGCTTGGCTTGTTAAATAAGAGGAGTTTTGCAACGGGGTCAACCAGCTTGTCTCGTGACCCCAAGTCACCTTAACGTGGCTAAGCCGCGGAGTTTAAGGCGCAGACCCTCTAGGCCCCGGAATTTTCGCGTCCCTTCCTCCTGAGCCCCGCCCCAGGTGGGTAGTCCGTCTTAGTCCGTCTCTAATATGTCCTGGTCAGCAAGAGGCAGGGTCCTCGCGCAGCCCTGGTGGCCTCGCTCGCGGGAGCCGGGCCCTCGCTCTGGTCCCCTCGGGGTTCTCCAGAGACGTGTGTCCCTGGCCTCTTGGCTGGATGAGAAGCGGGGAAAGAAATCCTGCCAACTGCTCCTCCCGCGCTCTCATCTTGGCATTAGCAGAAGTGTTCCGGGGAAGAAGACGGCCGGGGCAACGGGACCGCTGGAGCCCAAACGTGGACCCAGCTCAGGCAGAGGGCGTGTGTTACGCAGAGGAGGGTGGTCGCAAACTCTGCAACCCAAGTTGACTGCCCCCGGCGCCAGTGCGGTGCAGCAGAGCTAGTGTCCCGGCCGGCTGCGGCCGTGAGTTCCTTTGGGTGCAGTGGCAGGCCCAAGGGGGTCAGGGACAAGACCCACTGTGGCCTCCCCGCGCTCTTCCCAGCCCCTCTTCGCCACTGCACAACCTCTCCTCCTGCTCTGCGGGAGGGGGGACGCGGAGGCGGTGGTCGTCGCGCCGCATGCCGCCCCCCCACCCCACCCCACCCCGCCCCGCCGGCCTTTGTCGCCATCCGAATTCCCATGCCACTTTTTTTGACGGGTCACTGGTGGCTCTATCGGCAGGTGCTACGGTGGGGTTGTAATTACCCCTGCCGAGCTTGGGGGTTTCCGAGTCCCCTCTGCACCTCGGTTGCCCGCGTCCTCCCTGCTTCTTCCCATCGGTCCCCCGTCGCTGCTCCTCCAAGGCCGCGGCCGCGGGTGCGCGCCCCCTGGGACCGCCCCCATCCCCGAACCCACCAGCAAGTTCTCACCTCTGACGTCTAGGGAGCTGTCCCCATGCCGCACCCTGGCCTTCCCTGTTCCCCGCACCCAGAGGTTCTCACCCCTGCCCCGCCTCGCCCCAGCCTGAGAGCAGTCCCCAGCCTGAGAGCAGTCCCCAGCCTGAGAGCAGTCCCCAGCCTGAGAGCTCTCAAGAGGCAGCTGTAGAGTGTCACCGAAGCCTCAGGCCGCCTGGGCCCAGACTGGAGGCCTTCGGACGAGCAGCGACAGGAACATTAAATGTTAAGAAGTTAGTTATTACATTAACTATCACCATCATTAAGGTGTTAATTAAGTTAACATTTTATTTAATAGTCCCTTTGTTTGTGGGAGGAAGGATTTCTAAGTCCCTATAAACCCTTTCCGGCTAGTCGGACTCTTGAACCTTAGAGGAAAATAGTTCCCCCTGACAGAATTTTCGAATATTGTCCCCTCCCTCACATTCCTCCAGGGCCCGCAGCCACCGCAGGCTTGAGGGCATTTCAAAGAAAGTGCTCTTAAACCTGGCGACCGTCGGGGCCAATGGGAGTGTGTGGGGGGTGCAGTCCAGATCCCTAAAACGTTAGCCTTGGACAGCGGCGGAGAAACGGGAAGGAAGAGACCCACAGAAGCTCTAGTGGGGGGCAGAAGGGGTGCTGTCCCACGCGAACCTGCTGGGGAATCACACGCGTGTATCACTCCTCTCTGCTCACTTGCCTAGCCCGGTGCTAGTTACTTTGGGGAGAATTTTTTTTTTTCCTAAAAGAAATAATTTCTCAAAAGCGATCCAAGCATTTAAAAAAAAAATAGGTAAAGCGAAAGTTGGGCAATTACCACTACCCTTATTATCATTAATAATCCTAGTATTAGCATTACAATAATAATCCTGATAATAACAACCGCCCGGCAGCTCAGAGAAGACTCGATTGCCTTCCAGCTGCCATCCCCGGTTCCAGCCGTGTTTGTTTTTCTTCTTTTCCCTTTTATATTTCAAGTTTGTCTCCTCGAGCGCTCACTAACAACTTTCTCCGTTAAATGCAGGAGCGGGGGAGGGAGGCGGCCAAACTTTCCGCGGAGCAGAAAGGCAGTGGCGGGCCGTGCTGCCGCCCCGGCCTGCTGTAATCTTTTATTCCAAAATGGGTCTTGGCGATTAGAGGAGACCCAAATACATGTAGCGGTGCATGAATAATGCTCATTGTAGGAAACTGACACTTGCTCAAGGAAAAAAAGTTTGGCTATAAAATCACTTCATTATTTGCTTTTACCGCAGCTTCGGTGCTAATCCCTTCAGAGGTCAGATTGCTTAGCATCTCTCTCTCCCTCTCCCCTTTCTTCCCTCTTCTCCCCTCCTCTCCTTCTGGTCCCTTCCCCCCTTCCCTGTCTTTCCTGCGATTTCAGGCCGCATTTTAGATATCCCCTGTAAAGTGTGTGGCGACCGCAGCTCGGGGAAACACTATGGGGTCTACGCCTGCGACGGCTGCTCTGGGTTTTTCAAACGGAGTATCCGAAGGAATAGGACGTACGTCTGCAAATCTGGAAACCAGGTACCTTAGCCAGGCTGCATTGCCCAGCTCCCTCTGCTGCCTCTCCTCTTTCTTTGTGCCAAGGCCTCCTCTGAGTTTCCAAGCTGCTCAGGAAAGACCAAGCCTTGACCTCTCTCTCCCATTCCCTTCCTTCCCGACTCAACTCTTAAGAGGCCGTTTCCCTTGGGCCAGGGGAGGAAAGGGAAGGAAAGACAGAAATCCCAGCCCCCTCAACCCGCCTCCCACTTTTAATTCTCTGACAGATAGTGATACTGGGTAAGGCCCACACCCAGTGGCCATAAAGCCAGCCCAGGGAACCTCAGGACCTTAAACCTCAAGTGTAAACAGGAGAAAGGGTATGTTGTGTCACCTCTCCACCACACCCCCGTTCCTAGCAGCAGCCGAGCTCAGTGTCCTGGGATGGCAGAAGTAAAAGGCACGGGACATCCCAATCAAGGTTGACACCATAAGTGAGTGTTGTCTCCTTGGAACAGAGAGGATACGCTCTGTGAGGGGCTGTGTCCTTTCAAGTTCAGAGAAGCAGGGTTGCTCTGGGGCTTTAGAACGCATGTGAGTTCAGCTGGGCCTTGTCCGAAAATGGCAGCGTGAGCGCGAAGAGAAGGCTCCCAGGGAAGGAGTAGCTGGGACCCTCTCCCAGGTTTCCCTATCTCCTCTCTGCTTAGAAGATGTTCCTGGTTGGTTGTGTTTTGGTCTTGTGCAGGCAGAACTGTCTGAAAGAGGAGACAGGGGAGTCAGGGCATGGGCTGAATGTGAGCCAAAGCATCCAGAAAAGTGAGTAGAACCCCCTGACTTAGTTTTCAGCTCAGTAGTAGTTTCATTCCAATCACAGCCATCAGCCTTTTGGTCCCACACTTTGCCTTCGCCTTCGCAGGCACGCAGACCCTCACAGACCCACACAGACCCATAGACCCACACAGCCACCACTTCGAGACCCAAAAACATCCGCCTGGAGAGTGTATTAGTCAGCAGTCATCATTTGGTAACCAAAATGGTAAAACCTTTCACTAATTAATATATAGACATAAGTATATATACAAACGAGGGCTGTCCAGAAAAAATTCAGCCCCAAATGCCTGTTTTTCATATTACATGGCTGGATACTTTCCAGACAGCCCTCATATGTGTATATATGATACACACATATACATACACATATATTATCTGGTGCTAGTGAATTATTGTATATTTTTTGAAGCCATGTCTACTTATCTCAGTTTCTGATAGATTTGGATTATCAACAAAAACAAGAAGAATCTGCTTTTGCATAAGTTATTTGGAACTCTCCAGCCCCCTTACCTGTTTAATTGGGTTCACAGCTCTGTATCAGTTTCTGGCTTCACCATATGGACACATCACATTATATACACAGAGGACTGTGTCCCAAGAGCTACACAGGAATATGGGATTGCTGTGGGTTGTTGCATTTGAGCAGGATTCTACTTAAATTATCTTTTACTTTTGTGCAATGCACAGAATTGGGGAATAAAATCTCAGATGTTATGCTTGATATTTTCAAAGAGGTTGGCTAGTAATTCAAACATATTGATGTCAGTCCAAGTACTTGTAAAGGAGTGATAATAGGTTCATCAGGCTTGGCGGTCCTCTCCTTGCAGAAAGAATAAATGGACTGAGGCGCTCATCTTTTTCCTCGGCTCCAGATATTTATATACATATGATCTGATTTGAAGACCCTCTTAAAAAGCTAATGAAGGCTTCCATTTTGCATTAACATGTTTATCAGAGTACTAGGGGGATAACATTTGAAGGGAGACATATGATTGCATTTAATAACTTCTTTAAGCCTCTTTACATTGAGCTATTACACTAACCAGCAAAGATGCCCTGAAGAATTTACTTGGGAACCCAAAATTATTTTTCTCTCTTTTACTGTAAGATGAGGTAAATAATATTCCAATTTATTATGAACAGTAATGAGGTCATTTAGAAATTGTTATGAGCTTCTGCCCCACCTTTATTTTAAATAAATGAACATATTTTAAATAAGAGGGATGTGATCTCATAAAACCTTGTTTTCTAATGTGCAATGTTCTTCAAGGGATATTTTAGAAAGTGTATTTACTCCAATTTTAGTGTATGTGAAATTTTGGTATTCTGAAGCAAAATATACATCTACTTTATTCTCTCTCTCCTCACTGAAAATCTAACAGTAGCAACTCATACAAACATAACAGTGCACCAAACTTCTTATGGATTTTTTGTGTTAAAATACATATGTAGATATGACTCTTTATGTGTCTAGGTATGTGATTCCTCATTAATAACAGCTGACATTGAATGAATTCTGTAAGAAACTTTCTTTGTAAATTTCTTCTTTTCTCACATGTCTCATGTAAGTATTTCTAAGGCAGCAGTTGCCTCTCTTATCAGTCGTCTTGCTAATGTTCTCAGTCTATATAATAATCATTTTGTCAGACAGCCCATCAGTTACCTTCCTGGTCATATTTACACGGTGGGCATTTCCAGATTTTGCCCAGCCTTGGGCTCTTCTTTTCCCACCCTCACCCCTGTGGGCCCTGCCCGCCTAACCTCTCTGACTTCTGCCTCAGCTGCCAGGAATGGTTGTGTGTCCATGAATCCGGGCTGAGGCTAGTCTTTAAGACAACTCTCAGAACGCTGGTTGGAAGAATAGCTTTCAGTACAAAGGCAGGAATGGGGCAACAGGAAAGTAAAGAATAAATGGGAGATTTATCTGATAGATCAATGGGTTCACCCAGAAAGTGACAGAGAGAGGTAGACGAAGACCTGAAAGCGGAAAGAACAGCGGGCGGAGCCGGCCCTTGGCACGGATCCCTCCGGCACGCCCCGCGCCCAGCGGAGCGCTGAGGCCTCCTCCTCCGAGGCCAGGTCGCTGTCTTCGGTCCTGAAAAGTCTCGCCCCAGCCTTACCACCTCCGCCACCGGTGGAAGTTCCTCCCGTGGAGCTTGCCCTCCACGTAGGGCAGAGTCTGGCAAAGGAGGCGCTCTGGCCGAATTGGAGAGGGATTTTCCTCCTTGTCCGCTTTCATAGGATCAGGGACGGGTCCTCCTGAAGTAGCCCCGGGAATCTCAAGGCCTGTTTCTACCTGGCCCGGGTCATGCCCGAGGCCCTCGCGGGGGCCCCGGCTTGCGGCGCCGGTGTCGGTGGCTGGGTCTGTTCCCACCTCCAGGCCATCTCCCCGCCCCCATCCCCCAGCACCGGCTTCGAGTCTCCCGTCCAAAGGCGGGGACCGCTGACAACCTGCACTCTATTCCAGGGAGGCTGCCCGGTGGACAAGACGCACAGGAACCAGTGCAGGGCGTGTCGGTTGAAGAAGTGTTTGGAAGTCAACATGAACAAAGATGGTAATCAGTACAGGCTTTTACTCTTCTAATGTTGGTCGAGTAGTAAGTAAACTACACGTGCAGAAACTGCATGGCACTCCCACGCATGTAAGCCATGCCCACGTCTTTCCGGATGCTGGGAATTGGCCTGCGCTTTCGGTCGTGTCCTTTCCGCTCTCTGGGCAGGAGCGCCCTCCGGCCCCCACTGAACGCCCTAGGGCAAGGCCCATGCCCACGTAGGAAACCTGCACTCCACCCCTATTCCCAAGGAAACAGCGTTCCCGGGACCTCACTCTTCTGGGGACACACGCTCGTTCTTGCCTGCCTCGCCTCCTAACTCCTCTTCTTTTCTCTCCTTGCACAAACCCGTTAACCTCTCGCAGGATCTCGCAGTCTGGATAGTCCCTGGGGGAGGACATCGTGGGGACTAGAAGACTGTGTGTTGGAGGAGGGAGGGCCGAGACAGGAAACTGCGGAATTTCGAGTCCCTGTTAGCAAATTCACCAAGATTGCAAAATCAGGACGGCCATTGTGGAGATCTGGGCTTCTGCAGGGCGTTCTTTGGATTCTACAGAAAGGGGCTGGAGCCATAGGGTGACGACGCCTGTGGGGACTCGGACACCCAATTCCCAGAAGCCGCTTAAACTGGAGCAGCAACAACTAGGACTTCTGGATGCTTCTTGGGCAGAGTGCCGTCCAAGGGTGTACCCCATAGTGGCCTGGCGAGGGTGCCCCAGTGCGGGGCAGGACTGGGGTAATGGCTCGGAGGGAGTAATGGGGACTCAACACAGGGTGCGCAGTGGGATTTGCCAGGCGGCGGCCGGGGTGGCAGCTCTAGGAGGCACAGCGGCCATTGGGGAGAGCTCTCTCGTCGCCGTGCGGGGAAACAGGAGGGAGCGTCCAACCTGTTGAACTTGTGTATTGACAAGTTGTCAAGCTAGGCGAGAGGAAGATTGCCCTGAATTAATTTGTTTGTTTGAAATGTTGGTGGTAATTGTCACATCTCCCCTGCCTTCCTCCAGCACACTGAGAGACGGGCTCTCCCTTGTCCCATCCCCCAGCGTCCCGGGGCTCAGCTTCTTTTCTCCCAGGGCCCTTGGAGGCCAAAGACATTCCCTCCTGGGAGCGGGGGTGGGTGGGGGGTGGAGGTTGCGAAGAGTCATCCTTAGGCGAAGACAAAAAAGTGTGCAGAGACTGGGGCCTAGCTGTGTGCAGTGCCCTCTGTCCCCTTGGTTGTGGATAAGGATACCTAACTACTCCTCCTAGACGGTCTCTGAGTTCCTGCGACCTCCCTTGGGTGGGGAGGAGCCCTGAACGGACAGGGAACACATCTAGTATTGCTTGAGGCTTGTCGTTACCCTGACATGACACTTGGTGCCGGGCTCCTCTTCCCGCCCTGGCTTCCTGATGCATACAATGTGGCACTTACATCTCAGAGCGCCTCCACCACCACCTCCCCCACTTCCCGCTCTCACGTTCCCTGTCCTTCCTTCTCGGCTAAGTGTCGCCGAGACTCTGATTCCCCGCGTGCGGGCGGTCTGTCTGTCTCTACAGCGGTGCAACACGAAAGGGGGCCTCGGACGTCCACCATCCGCAAGCAGGTGGCCCTCTACTTCCGTGGACACAAGGAGGAGAACGGGGCAGCCGCGCACTTCCCCTCCGCCGCGCTGCCCGCGCCGGCCTTCTTCACCGCAGTCACGCAGCTGGAGCCGCACGGCCTGGAGCTGGCCACCGTGTCGGCCACCCCGGAGCGACAGACCCTCGTGAGCCTGGCTCAGCCCACGCCCAAGGTCAGTGGCTGGCTGGGCTCCAGGAATCGCTGTCGAGCACAGGACTGAGAAGGGGGCAGCCATTCCTTATGAGCAGGGATGGGGTCAAGCAAAAGATGAAGAGACAGCAAAGGGTACCGGCAGGGCCTTGCAGGGAGCTGTGGGCCTCTTGCTCTTGTTGAACCAGGGGTGCTCAAACTCTAGTGTGCGATAAAGTCACTCTCTCAACTGCTACAAATGTGCACTCCCAGGTCCACCCCCCAAAGAGCCCCTTTCAGCAAATTGGAGGTAGACCCCCTGAGACCTAAAGTTTAGAAAATGCACCCGGCCCTGTTTAAACAGAGAAGGAACCCTTGGAACACCCCTGGAGGCCACAAGAGCAGACATTTGTTTTTTAGAAGAAAGGAATTTCCTACAGCTGGCAGAAGAGCCCCTGAGTTGCAAATCTCAGGGTTCTGTTCTCTTGGGCCAAGTTATGGGTCCATAACCTAAGAGAGGAATGCAAAGCTCTCTGTTGGGACAATTTGAGGAGCCTGGCTTCATTTCCCACTCTCCCCTCACTCTCTTCTGAACCACATGGATGTACACCAGGACTCAGCCTCCACTAGCAGGGCCACAGCCAAACCCACCTCCAAAGGCTGCCACATAGGGACTACCCTCCAGGCTTCCAGCTGGTACCTACCCAGAACCCCCACTCTAGGCCAAGAAGCGTTCCTGATCTCCCCCAGAGCAGCGCCACCTGCCACCCAACACAGGGAAGCCAAACACCTGGGCCTCGGCGCACGCACAATATTTAATATTGCTCTTACCCTTGATGTGTATAATAAGCTTGGGAAAGTAGAGTTATGAATATGTTGTCAGTTATGAATGGGAATGTTCTGTGAATGATTAAGATGTCTAATTGAAATATTTCCATAATATACAAATCCTTTCTAAAAATACTCATATGCATATTTGTGTTTGGGATGCCTATTAATTTATACTTTTTTCACATCTATTTTTATTGACACAAACGCAAGTAGCTCTTGTCTAAATTGGGAGACAGGCCTGGCATTTGGCTCAGCCCAAGGAAAATTTGCTGCAGGGGACAGAAAAGCCAGAGGCTTCTCTAGAACAGGCCCACAAAGAGTGGAAATAGGCCTCTCCCAACAATTTCCCAAACTCTCTAGCTGTAGATGTTTGGTTTTTATCCTTCCATGGCAATTGCCCATTTAAGCAGAACATCCAAATTCCTATCTCCTTCCTTTTCCAAATAGAAAATTAAGAAGTTGGCTCTTTCTGCAAAGCCGTGGCTTCCTCACTCTCTGGTGTCTCTGTTTCTTTCCCACCTAGTACCCCCATGAAGTGAATGGGACCCCAATGTATCTGTATGAAGTGGCCACAGAGTCAGTGTGTGAATCAGCTGCCAGGCTGCTGTTTATGAGCATCAAGTGGGCTAAGAGTGTACCAGCTTTCTCTACCCTGTCTTTGCAAGACCAGGTATGACCAAGAGGGCCCTGAGACCTTGCGGGAGGGAGTAGTCAGCCTTATGAAACTGGAAGTTACCCATATAATCACCAAGGCCAGGATGCACCAATTCTTAACAGCAATGAGAAAAATATTTTTACTAGCTTCTTTCTATGGGTTCAAAATATCTAGCTATGGAATCCTTACTAAGAATTATAGCTGTTATTTTAGGAAAGTTGGATCTGGTCTGTGAAAAACAAACATACAAGGACATTATCTTTTTTTTTTTTTTTAGTTTAATTAAAACATCAAATTTAATCACAACTTTAAAAAAAATCTTTATTTTTTTAAATTGTTAAAACAATGTTTTCTTAAGAACATTGGAACTGAGAGAAATAGAAGGTGGTAATTGCCCTGTAAGATTTTTGGAAATAGTCTCATTATTCTATGTTGCCAGCTTTATATTTTCGATTGTGATACTCACAGTTTTGGCCACTGACTTATCAGTATGTAGAATTAAAGGTTGCATTGTACACCTCTTGCAGGCTACATTCTCCTTTCATTTTTAAAGTACTTTTAGAGATTTTGCACACAAATAGACATTGTGCATAATTCTGTGGTTGCAAGTGACATTCTGAAGCAATAAAAGTATGTGCTGCTAAAAATTGCATCATACCAAAACCCAGAAATTTTATTGTTGGGAGTGTCAGAAATGGCCTCTGCCAGAATTTTTCTAATCTCAAGGGAAAGAAAGCAAATGAAGTGTTCACATCCATTGGCTGTTGCCAGTGCATTCATGGAAATTAATGACAAATTTCCCAAAAGGCTAATAAGTATGATAGTTCTAAAAGGGAAAGATTTATTTAATTCATTTTATACCTAATTAAAACATAATAGTGCCCCTTAATATGAAGTACGTTTCCTACAGAGAGACCTGGCAATGTGCTAAAAACATCAAATCTTATAGCATGAATGTTCTTTTTTTCATGACCTGGACTTTCAGACATGGCCAGAATTAGATACTGTTTACCTTGCATTTTTAAATTGTTATTTTTTTCTCCTTAATTCAATAAAACTAAAAATAAAGTTTTTTGAAAATTAAGCCTTTTGATTTTGGTTACAAGCCTTCACAAATCAGCTCTTAGCTTCTGAAAGGAAATCCTTTCACATAAATCATCCAGAATTGGCTGGTTTTTAGAGATTTTTCAAAAACAGATTTTTCCATATGGTTGGGTTCTATCTTTGACCAGGTTAACTGGCTGGCTCTAACCATTTGCTCCGTGTGTGTGTGTGTGTGTGTGTGTGTGTGTAAATTGGCTATTTTTTCTCAAAACAAGTATCTGTAGACTCTTGAATCCAAACAAAATTTATTTACTGTCTGCTACGCGACCCTTCAGTGGAAACCCTTCAACAACTAGTAAACTGCAGTGAAGTAGAATCTAGTATACTCATTTGGAAAAAGAGCCAGATTTTCATTTTAAATATTCAGTAGCACATTTTATTAGAATGAAAATGACAAGCACCTTGATGCTGTCCACTTAGGAGTCTCAGAAAAATCAGGCAGTGAGATGAGGTAAACTCAGCAAAACCCGATTAACATAATTACACCCTGATTTCCCTGTATGCCTCTTGGGAATTAGTGATAGCTCTGTCTCTCTCTCCTCTCTCTCTCTCTCTCTGTTTCTCTCTCCCTCAGCCCAGCCCCCTACATCCACCAGAAAGATGGGGGCCCAGGTCTGCAAGCTTAGTCTGGAATTGTCAACTCTGATGTTATCAGCATTTTATATGAGGGGAATCTGCCTGCTAAGAGCTGCTGGGTCTTGGGGAGAAGTTTCTAGGTGGTCAGAAATGATGAATGGGAGGACCAGAAGGGTAAACCCTTTCCCAAGGGAAGCAAAACTTTGGGCGATTGGAATGGCTGACTCTCAAATGCTTATCTATAGGCACCTTTTCAAAAAAGGAAAACAAGGGAAAGCTAGAATATTCAGAGGAAAAATTACCAAGACAGGCATTTAAAACACTTTTTAAAATAATGGAAATTTACATATTGAAATTGTTTATAAATTTATAAATTACACACTATATTATATTATACATCTATTGTATGACAGCTGATGCTTTTGGAAGATGCTTGGAGAGAACTGTTTGTTCTAGGAATAGCACAATGGGCCATTCCGGTTGATGCTAACACTCTACTGGCTGTATCTGGTAAGAATTGCACAATTTAATGACTTTGTTGTAGAAATTACCATAAAAATACATTACTGAAAAAAGAACAACATGTAAAGAATAACAAAATCCTACTGAACAATAGATTATACCTGTCATTTATAAATCTATATTTAAATGCAAATAATGTTGTTTTGTTGTATTCATGACTGCTTGCATTGTTATTTAAATGCAAATTACTGTGTTTGTTATCATCCAAGAGAAGATTTTATATTAACTTTCATACAATATAGCCAGTTTACATGGAATCAGATATCTCAGAGTGACAATTGAATAGATATTGATATGCAGGATTTTGTCAAAAATCAATATTAAATTATGAAAATGACTTCATATTATAGCATTTATTTCGTATTTTTATTCCAGGCATGAATGGTGACAACACAGATTCCCAGAAGCTGAACAAGATCATATCTGAAATACAGGCTTTACAAGAGGTGGTGGCTCGATTTAGACAACTGCGGTTAGATGCTACTGAGTTTGCCTGTCTAAAATGCATCGTCACTTTCAAAGCTGGTAAGCAGACACAAACCTGTCTCTTCTCCTCCCCTAGTTCTGCCACCTCACTAATTCAGCCACCTCACAGTCCAGGCTGACCTTTGCAAAAAGAGGTGACGGTTTCCAAAGGAGTTGAGATGCAGTCTGGCCCCATTTCAATAGCTGTGGGGACTTACGTTTTCTCTTGCTGGCTATCCAACTTCCAGAGAGGTGCTTTCCTCATCTACAGCTCCTGCGCTGCCTACCATGGTTTCTTGGTTTCATTTCCAGTTCCTACACACAGTGGTTCTGAACTGAGAAGTTTCCGGAATGCTGCCGCCATCGCAGCTCTTCAAGATGAGGCTCAGCTAACTCTCAACAGCTACATCCATACCAGGTGAATTTTGTTTGCCTTGAATGTGTCCTTAAGAAAATCGCTTCCATTGTGAATGTGTGATCAGGCAGTAATAAATCAGTTCAAACATTGTGACTAAGTTTTCTGTTTCCAGCCAGTTAATTTAATAAAATCTATGTCCTCAGCTATCTCACAGGGTAGGTGAGAGGAGCAATCAAATTAGATTATCACCTTACAGCTGACCTGCCTGAACAAATTGATCCATCAAAATTGAACATAATTGTATGAATGGTCTCAGATGTGGGGGTGAACAATAAAGGCTAAAGTGGTATGATTGATAGAGTAGAGAGTACTCACATTTATCCATTAAAAAAGGCGAGTGCCTTTCTTTGGATGCCAATCCCAAATAGAAGGACCAGAGAACTTCCCAGAGAGACCATCTTTACCCCGCACTGTAACCACTGTTTGGCTTTGGTGATAGCATCCACCAGGTTACTTCTGGCCAAGCAGGGCCCGATGGTAGAGACTGTTCTTGTCTGTCTGTAGAAACTCTCAGCCACTGGGCTCCAGCAGTGCTCCTCCTGGTCCACTGGTGGACAGGTCCACCAGGAGCTTTAGACTTTGTTTCTATTTTCAGATGAAAAAAAGCAGGACTTTTAAATCTTGCTGGCTTCCTAGTTCCATAGTTGATCTGAGGTCAGAATAGAGTTGCTATTCTTATTTATTGTCTAGATCAGTCTTGAAGGGGAGCCCATGGAAGCCTGTCTCTATCATCTTAACATCACCATAGACACTTGCTGGCAATAACTAATTCAGATGGGTAGAGGCTCTTAATGCCTCCCTCATGTGAAGGGGTCAGAGAACCCACAAGTCAACTGTATTCATTTGGAATAATATCACTTTTGGTAGGATCTCCTTATTTTTATTATAAATCGTCATTTGAATATTAATAAATAAAACTGTTCCCTGTCTATGGAATATCATTAAAACAGTGCTGAGTGATAGTGTAATGTGTATATGTTTTTTCTAAATTAAAGTGCTATGGTTTTTAAATTTAAAATTCATGTTTAATTTCAGAATGTATATAATAGACACTGAATATTTGTTCAAAATTATAAAATGGAGCAGTACATAATTTCCCTACTAAAAATTAATTAGTATATCATAACTGATCTTTGACATTGAGAGCCATTAAGGTTTAGAGAACATCAAAGGGAGAAGAATGTGATATTCAGTTACTGAGTCAGTTAAGCCTTTGCGGAGTACTGGCTCTGTGCAGGGCTGCTGGGGAGCACGGTGGGGCACCAGAATAAGACACTGCCCCTTATCATTGCATGAAGTAGGTGGACGTGTCACTCCAATTCAGACCAGAGAAGAGAGAAAAGTGGGGAGTGGGAGAGATGAATCTAGTTGAGGGGGGTGAGGGAAAATCTGGAAAGGCTGACCCACGGAGGAGATAGCATATGAGCTATCCTTGAAGGGCAAGGAGAAGGGTGCTTTTTAGAGCCAGTAGAGGGGGTGGTAGAGGTGCTATGGGAGGTGCCAGAGAGGTGATAAAGGAAAATCTGAGAGAGCCCGGCATGCCAGGAGCTGCTTATAGGGAAACTTGAGAGAATTAAACCATAAATTAACAAAAGTCCATTTTAGAGAAATGGCAAGTATATTACTTCTCTCCCAACCTCAAAACGAAAGTATTCATGGAAGGAGCACATCTGCTTTGACATGGAATTCTTACTTCATAATGTCTACTAAAATCATAATTTAATATTAAGATCTAGAGTCATACATGTGACAAAACTGACTGTGCCTTATTTCTTAGCTCCTTCAAATCAGTGAACATTCCCCTCTAGTACTTTCCTGTCTAGAAAAATAACATCTGCAATTGAAATGAAAAGTTAACATAGCAACTGAATTAATTGTCCATTAACTGTTCACATTGCCAACTGAGTTCATTGTTACAACTCTATAAGCTCTATTTCCTCTGATTAGCCAGGACATAGGAGGCAGCTAGGAATTGGCGCTTCACACAAACTATATGTTAAAATCGAAGAGCAAATACATGAACCTGTGACAGACTCGAAACACACCTGAAGAGAAAACTTCCAGTTATTTATGCTAATGAATGAAATCGGGTCACAGCTATTCTAAAACAATAATTTTGAGCAGCCAGAGAGTCTCTCTCTCTCTCTCTCTCTCTCTCTCTCCCTCTCTCTTTCTCTCGCTCTCTCTCTCTCTCTCTCTCTCACACACACACACACACACACACACACACACACACTGTCATTGTTTCTGGGTAGTACAGGACTACACATATAATAGACAAATCTTGTTGACTGACTAACCAGATCCTCCCTAACTAGAGAATAAAAAAAGTGAGTTAGTTAGTGACTGAATTATATACTCACAGAAAAATCAAGAATTAATTGCCTATGGAGTGTTCGAAATCCATCGTCTTTGAAAGTAATCCATTTCTCACAGTGGTTTCTTCCCATAAGAACCTTCTTGCTTGCACATTAGGTTGATGCTGCAGACATAGTGGAGGCTTGTCTAGGCAGCCACTGTGTCCTACCCACTGCAGGGTTCTCTCTCCTCTGCCTTAGCCTTGGAAGGGAAACAGCTATTGAAGAGAGTAAGTGGCCAAGGTGAAAAGTAAACATGGGTCTTGGGATTTCTTTCCAGGAAATGTAGGAGATACTTTTAGCAAGGAGAGCAAGTAGGGGGATATGGACTTTTTTTTAAATGTAGATAAGCTTCACCATTTCCATACTACATTGGATGTGGTGTGGTGGTTTCCATCCATGGGTGCTCATGAAGCTGGGCAGGGAAAAAACCATGTGAGGTTCTCAGAGGCCCAGAATGAATTATCAGCTTGTATCAGGTTGAAGAGAGGGGCTCTCGTGTGCCCAAAGCCAGGAGACAAGTGGGAAATTTACTGCTATAGACTCTATTTGCAGAGTGGAGTTATCAGTCTTTAAACTCAGTGTTCAGCTACCTATCTTCTGTGAAAGAATTTTGATATTCATCAGTTGCTAGCACTGTATGGCTATAGGTTGGGCCCAATGTAGTCACAGATATGTGTCCCTAGAGCTCGGCCTTTCAGGTGGTTTATTTCAGCGGAGGGAGCCCTCCTGTGGAGTGCAAGCTTACCTGATTCCAAGCTATTGATTGATGAAACAGCAGGGCTGCAGTAAGGAGGTGGCTCATAGGCATCTAAAGACAGCAGAAAATTGAACTTGAACATCCGAGCACAGATGTATGTTGGACATCACGAGAGGGAATTGTTAAGCAATTTCCCACATCTTTAATTATATGTCAGTTTCATTGACATGAAAGTTGGGTGGCACTGCCACCCAACAGAACTTAGTCTTTAATTTGCAGTGTAATAAGGATGGAATTATTCCTGAGTGACTAAGTATAATGCCTGAATAATAATTGAGAGAATTGCCTAGAAAAGGAATCCATTCTATTTGAGGGAAAAAGCTTTGTGACGGAGCCCTGAGAATCAGAAAATGTGGATGCTACCACTAGCTTTATCATCCATACCATGGTTGTTTTCCACACTGGCAACCTTAGGTTTATTTTTTAGCCTAAACTTAGTACCATGTTTCTTAATTTTTTTTTCTTCAAACAAAATACAACCCCTTTGCTAATGTCGAGACAGTCACTGTGGATTTTTGACATCATTTATGTTCTCCAGGCCTCAATTATCCCATAAAATAGAAACAGTAGAGCTTGTCTAGGACTCTGCTGCTGGGGTAGTGTGCTATTAAAGACACCTAATTAGATAGTTATGCTGAAGACGATGTATGTTCAAGTATGAGCTATTAAGTCCCATTAGTAATGGATCTGACCTTGCTTTCATGGCTTCTCCTATTCCAGATATCCCACTCAACCCTGTCGCTTTGGAAAACTCCTGTTGCTTTTGCCAGCTTTACGTGCTATTAGCCCATCAACCATAGAAGAAGTGTTTTTCAAAAAAACCATCGGCAATGTGCCAATTACAAGACTGCTTTCAGATATGTACAAATCCAGTGACATCTAAGCTCTTCAAGTCCCTGCTTTTCAGGATGAAACAGTGTCTGATGAACTTCTACCCATGGAGAACAAGCCTCAACTAACAAAGCCTTCAGGAAGCACACATCTGCTGGGAATGTGGAGCCTTCAGGAAAACATGTCCGTTGACACAGAACAGTCCAGGAGCTTTGACTGCTGCCTCACCCAGGGTAGGGCGGCCCGGAAGGAAAGCGGGTTGTAACAGAACCACCGGAGCAGAGAACTCGCTGCTGCCATGCCCTGGGAGGGGCCGAATGGGGTTGCCACAGGCCACGACACTCTGTCTCTCACCTGGACATCCAGGCCGAACTATGAAATGATGAAACACAAGTAGAACTTTCTTCTCCTGTTTAGTTTATGAAGTTGGGGAACCAAAAATAGCTCTGTGTATAACATCATACAGTAGCTTACATAAGAACTATCTTATGTGGAGACTTTATTTTAAAAATAATGGTTAGGTTTGAAATCAAAAGTTTTATCAAAAGTTTCCCTTTTATTGTAATACATCATTAAGTGGCCTTCAGTACTGAGTTAATAAGTGAAAGGTAGCTTATGCTGTGAGATTTGCTTTTTCTCTTTTTCTACCTTTTGTTCTCCTCCTTTTTTTTTTTTTTTCGTAATACAATAGGCCAGGCAAACTTGTCAAAGGAATTGGTGGACAAAAATGAGATTCTCACCCGGACTTCAGGTTGGATAACATCTCAAAAATAGAAGAGCTTTACTAAAAGAACAGAAGTCAAGGGCGGATGAATAAAAACAGCAAAACCAAATAAAGTGAGGTGAATGATTGAGGCAGATTGCTGTCCCATTAAAACAGTGCTGAAACCAAAGGCAAGGGGGGTCCAAGCTTGTGATTCAAGAGTCACACCAGACAAGAAACGAGCACAGCCGTGATTCCAGAAGGAACTTCAAGGAAATGAACATTAAAAGTTCTCAACTGATCCACTGCTAACAGCCTGAGACTCTTCATGCCTTTCAGAAAACTGGTTTCTAGTAAAGCCTTGAATGTGCGCATGTGCGTGCACACACACACACACACACACACACACTAAACACACACACATCGTCCTACATTATAAGCTGCTCCTTTGGTATGAATCTATACTTATGGAAATGTAGAAACAAACATTTTGAACTAGCTGCTGTACTTTTCACATTTTGATTTATTAGGTACTAGCACCGAGGAAAAATATTCAGCACTTGGACTATCATAGGATGAGTAAAACTTTTCTTGTACAAAGTGAATTAACTGATTTGTGAAGTTAAAAGGTTGTACTCATTGTATTTACAAAGAATAAAAATATATTGAATTTAAATAAACTGTTCCTGATTTCTTAGCCTCCTTCCCTGGCTGGTTCTCACCCACCACATACAAGGGGGCGACAGCAGCTGCTATAAAAACTGAAGCTCAGAGCACTTTAAGTCTGAAGAACTGAACTACAAAGGCAATTTCCTTTTTACAGTAAATCCCATTTGTAAAATGATGAATAAAGAAATAAAACATAAGATTCTGTTCTCTGCAGCTCTCAAATGTAATTGCATCTGTTAGAAAAATTGCTGTGTGAGGAAGAAAGAGGGCGATTAACAGAGTTCTTCGTTCACTTACTTCTCTTGCCAACATTTCAATCCTGACCAGGAACTTGAAATCGTTTAATGATCAAAAATATGAAGTGTGAAGAACTTTATTGAGGCATAAGATATGAACGAAGTAGTAGAAAGTGCATTTAGACCTTCCCAGTAAATCTCAGGGCACTGGCCTCCCAGCCAGAGGTCAGTAGTGGAAATCGGAGGTGCCCAAGGCCACAGGCACCGTGGGCTCCTCCGGGGCAGCGGCTGCACCCAGGGGCTGGGGCAGAAGCACTAGCGACTCTTGGCTAACCTGACCTTGCCGATGGCATGTGTGGCAATTCAATCAGCCATGCGCTTCTTAGACAAGTTGGTCTTAAAGAAAAGCAAGAAACTCAAAGAATGTTCCTTGCAACACTGGTCAACACTGTTCATATTTAACAACTAAAATGTCCACCAACAGAGAACAGATACACAGTGTTACAGTAGTTAAAGTGAGTGGACCGGAGCCAGCGTATCAAGTTGGGTAAATGAAATACTATGTGTGTGTGTGGAGGGGGTGGGGTGGGGGGAAAGTTAATTGCAGAGATACACAGAATTTGGCATTTATATAAATAGATAATGTTTATAGATACATAAGTATATAGCAAATGTTTAAAACAAACATGAGTACAGCAACACTAACTGCATTATAGTGGTTACCTCTGAGAATAGACCACATTGGGGTAGGGTACTAAGAGGACCCTCACATGTTTCTGAAATGTTTTATGAGGGCTGTCCGGAAAGTATCCACCATGTACTATAAAAAATAGAGGTATTTATGGCTGGGTTTTTTCTGGACAGCCCTCATATTTTATAAGACAAACCAAGAATCAGAAACAAATGTGAGATCAATGACAAGATTTGGTAAAGGTAAGCAATGGGTCCAAGGTTGTTCACCCACATATTAGTCAAGTATTGCTTCAGTAATGCTGAACAAAACCCAAAGCTTACACCCACAAACATGCATTTCTCGGTCACAGGACTGCTGGTCCCCCCGAGTATCTCAGCTGGGCCTGGCTCCAGGCTGTAGTTCGGGTACAAGTGTGCTCCAGCGTTTCGTCATTCTGACTGGCAGCTTCTCTAAAGCAACGTCTTTGATTGGCAGAGTGCAGAAGTACAAGGGACCGAGCCAAACCACGCACACAATTTAAAGCTGCAGCTCACGTCACACTGCTCACTTCCCCGGGGCTGAAGCCATGCATGTGTCCAAAGCCAACCTCAGGGGGGCAGGGACGTGCACTCCTCTCACGGAGGAGGGGAAAGGGGACTACCCCTGACCTTTAATGAAACCTATCACAATCACCATCCATTGTAATCCATTTCAAATATTCTCAGTAAAATTAAAAGGGAGTAAATTCCTTCTGACATGCCACACAATACTGATTCCCACTGGTATTGCCTTCGCTTTGGGCATCTCTGCCACTACAAATAGAAACCAAACCTGGCTTGCAACATTCTAAAAGACCCAGAGTTAAAAACCCAGTAACTGTCTCTTCTGGGATTCGGGTGTCTCTGCTGGATGCAGCCTGGATATTTCAAGACCCTCACTGTCTGCCTGGATGCTAAGGCTGGTGGTGTGGGGGAGGTGCCACAGGGTCTTTGAATGTAAAAATTCAAGGGATACAATCCCAGTATATGCCACTGGAATGGACGAACAAGAGAAGATGAACCCAAGCAAGCGATGACTGTGGTCAAAAACCAGTCTTCAGTGTTTTTCATTTCCTCTGAAAAACGATTTTTCTAAGTCTGGGGAGGTCACTTTTCAAACGTATCATTTTCCTACCGTGACAATTAGGTATGGAGTCTTAACTTTGTGTTTGAATTACTTTTGCATTGTCCTTTAATGCTAAGGAAGAGAAGGAACAGGAGGTGAGTTCAGGAGCTGAACTGAAACTCCCAAATCATTTCATAGAGTTTAAGGTTTCTAATCCAGGTTAGAAACCCAAGAACCGAACTCCCGTAGCTCACCTGTACTGTGGTTGCTATCCTTAATCATTTGTATAAAAATGCAAATTTTCTATTTTCCTGTCAGTTATGTTTGTGCGCGTGACTCTCTCTCCTGGTGGTTCCAGGGCTCTGCCTCATTCTTCTTAACATCTGCCTCTTTCACCTCCTGGATGGACTACAGTTTATTTAACTAATTCATTATTGATGGATTTAGGTTGCTTGCAGTTTTTCACTAACAAATTAAACTGTAAAGAACCAACCTTCTACGTACACGTCTGTGCACTTGTGAGGATATATCTGTAGGGTAAGTTCTTAAAAGTGGCATTTCTGAGTCAAATATAACATGCATTTTTAATTTTGATATATACAGCCAAATGGCTCTCCAAAAGGGTTGTACCAATTTGCTCTCCTGCCAAGAGGGTATGAGAGGGCCCATTTCATTGCTCAGAATTTAAAAGTGCTTCATCAGACAGGCTTAATGAACACTTCAAAAGCTGTTAGAAAAAATACAGAGAATGCACGTCTCTAGTATGAATATGCCTGTTACAATGCTTCCTGGGCTGCGGAAGTAGGTCTCACCCTGTACCCGTGGTTAGAGCTTGGTTCCCCAAAATTTTCAGTTCTGGCCACTTCTGTAAACTTTTGGGAGTCCCCACATCACAGTGAAGGTTGAAAGTGATAAGTGAACACGCAGGAGCAGCTCGCCAGACACGGTCCCCTGCTAAGATCTGAGGCTCGGGCCACTCGTTTTACAGTAACCCTTTTTATAATCACTTACGGGGGCTGAAGAACAATAACTCTCTTTAACTGAATAACTCCAGTACCTTTCCCACAAGTGCCACATTTATTTTTTATGCGGTCTGTATTTTAAATCACATGAAGTGGCTTTCTTCCTCCGAATACTGCTGACCTGCACACAGACTGTCAGGGAGGGTCATCGGGGCTCTCAGCCGCCCGCTGAGCTCATCAGCAATGTGCGGAGGGCTGTCTTTTCGATGAGGAAACCAGGATGTTGCCACATAGCCTGGGCATCTTTCTGACGTGCCGAAGTATTGCAGTGCTCTGCTGGGAAACCATGATTAGGGTCGATGGATTGAGGAAGCCAAGGTCATAGGTTTGATCCTCAGGGAAGCTAGGTGGCTTTATTGTGGCCCTGGCATCTATCTCTAATATCTTGTCAATCATTACGTCTAAAGACACCGAGCAAGGGACAAGGGAGGCCTGGGCAGCTCTACCATGAAGGCTGGAGAATGGCTTCTAGTCCCCTCGAGGGTTATCCAGGCACCCAGAGCAATGAGCCGAGTGGAAGGACCACTGCCCAGGGTGAAGAGGCTGCAGGTCTAGTTATGACCAATGTGATGTCAGTGAACCTCTCTGGACCTCAGTCTCCCCATCTGTGCAAAGGAGCACTTGCCACAGTGATGCCTAATTTCCTTCCTTCCAGTCTCAGCACCATTATCTTTACGTGGGGCCAGGAGGTCAAGAGAACAAATTCTCCTTGGTAGCAAGAACTGATCAGATGAAGTGCACTTCAAATGTGCTCAAAGTTGGCTACTTGTCCCCAAATCCTTTCATTTAGGCAAGTTGTTCTCAGACTTGGCTGCACACGCAATCACCTGAGGAGCTTTCAAAGCTCTCAGTGGCCAGGTTGCATCCTGGACCAGTTACACCAGTGTCTGAGGGGCGGGACCCAGGCCCCAGTAATTGGAAGCTCCCAGGTGACTCCAGTGTGTGGCCGGGAATGAGGAGCACTGATGCCAGTGTTCGGTCAGGACGCTGGGATGGCGTTTGTGTTCAGCCTCCAGGAACGTCTGTGCCCCTCACCCCTCATGCCTGGTTGCTCTCCCCCTACTCACTAGTGACCTTTAAAAAAGTTAATTCTTTACTCTCTCTCTCTGCTCTGGCCTGTCACTGAACTCACCCAGCTGATTGTGACGCTTATGATTGAGAACCTCTTCTGACCGCTTCCCTTTCCCAAGAAATTAATGTGATCATTAAGGCTTATAATTTCACTCACCAGTGCGATCAATCAAGGGGCTGCGAAACAGAGTTAAGAGTCCTTTTGTAATTGGCAGCAGCCTGTGATTTGGAGCAGAGCATCCAGGGGGTGTGGGGAAGCTGGGGGCGGGGCGGCCTGATGTGCAGGGAGGGGCTGTGCCCCTTGAACTGACTTCCCAAGCTCTTTGTGACCTGCTCCCCACAGAGGCCAGAAAGCCCCTAGCATCGTCTCCCTGTCTCCCCGAGTGTCAGGAGGAGGAAACCAGTTCTTGCTTCAGGCTACTCTTTGCCCACCCCAAGCTCTCTGCAATAGAAAGGAAGTTCTGCTCCAACCCGGAGAGAAGGGAAGGTCAGTGGATTCTTTACACCCTGGGCAACTCAAGTCTGGTGGCGAGGGGCAGTGGGTCCAGATTATCTGTAGTCATGAACTGGGGTTGAGGCTGTCAGGGCCAAGAAAGCAACATATTCCTCCCCAAACCCTTTAGAGATACTTTGGAACCCATATACAGCAGCTGAGTCTGGAGCAATGCTCACTCTGCAGCCCTCCTCCCAGCCAGAGTAGCTCCCGGCTTCCCTCTGCAGAAAGCCTGGGATCCGGGGACACAGCTGCGTCTCCTGGCCGGGAGGGCTGGGCTGCCGGATTCAGGTCCTCAGGTCCAATGCACACAGCGCCTAGTGCAATAGCTCCCACGTGGTAGGAGGCATGAGGGCCAGAGGTGAGGCTGTCCTTATTTTATTTCAAATGCAACATTCTCACACCATTAAAGGTGACTTCCCTTCTTTGGATAAAGCCGTAGGACAATCTGGAGAGGGGAAATCATCTAAATTCCACCTCCCTATTTTAGTTTCTTGCCTATTTTTCTAGTTTAAACAACAATATTATAACATTATAAGCCAGGCTATTATTTTGAGTTTTTCAAATCCTTTATCCTCTGCCTTGTCAAAGGCAGAACCTAGAGAACCCAGTTCACAGAGTTCTGTAGTGTAGAAAAAATTCTGTCATCAGAATGAAGCCAAGAGGTGAGCTACCTGAGGGTTGAAGAGCAGGTGGAAGGAAAAGAAAAGCTCCTCCCCTTTCTGGTTCCTGAGTATAATGGGGGAGGGGGAACAGAGCGAGCGTGCAGCAGAGTGAGCCAGACTGCTTCCAGACCTCGGACCTCGAGTGGGAGAGGAGCCTGGAGAAGTGCAGGTAACTTTGCGGACCTGCCTCTGGACCTGTCTGGACTCTGGCAATCCGCAGTACTCTGAAACTACTTCCACAATACTTTTGGGGTGGCCATGTCAACCTGTCCACAATGTGGAAAGAAAGGTGAGGTCCTAAGGTTCGATTTTCTTAGTTCCCCTGTGATGTGGAAGCTAGCCCAAGAGCTAGAGGCTCGCCATGGCAGGACAAGGTGACAAACTCAGCAAAGGGCAGGGGTGGCCCTCTGGGTCTATGACTTTCTGGAGAACTTGGGATTCCAGCAGCCAGCAAGAGCTGCAGTGGGGCCCTGTCATCCAGGGACCAACACAGGTTCTGACCAAACCTGGAAACCAGACCCACAACTTCCAGCTGCTGTGAAGCTCAGCACAAATGCTGGCTGGGGGACAAGGGCATCTTTGCAGAGACCAGCTGAGTGGCAGCTCTGTGCCTGAGGACCCTAGCTCTTCCTTGTGGCCAGGAGCACATTTCTGCTGTACCAGTCCCCGTGACATGGGATCTTCTTGGGGAGAAAAGGTAGGGGGAGGGGTCACTCCCTGGAAGATTGCAAACTACCTAACGGGCCATTTAAATCAACCCCACAAGATAGGAAGGAAAGTTTTATCTCTAAAAGCAGCAGGCGTGAGTTTTGAGGAAGACTGGGTGAACAGTAGACAAACTATAGAAATTGGGTATATCTGCAATTTGAATTGTGGTGAGAGGTTCATTTGGGGTCCTGACATGAGCTCGACAAAGAGCTGGACCAGTCCTTTGAATTGGGAAATGATGGGCTGGAGAGATTGCTGTGGCATTCCAGTCATAACTGGAAGTGAGGATTTTGAATGGGGGAAGGGAATAGATGCCATAACCCCATGGGTTATGAGATTCATCATTCCTTCATTGAGTCAGGCTCATCGAGGCCCCACTGCACACCAGGGCCTGAGCTCCATGGTGAGGACCCAGAGCTGAATGATAAAGTCTGAAGGAGCTCATTCATGGTCTAGCGAGGGAGACAGAGGCACAGAGAATTGCAACACGGTGAGATGGGTCATCATAAATGCCTGGTGGAGTGGCCTTTCGCAGTCAAAGCTTCAGAGGCTGGAGGGTATGCTGTTAAGGGCTTGAAGGGTGTGGGGGTGGAGTGGTGACAGATGATGTTTGAAACTAAATTGGAATCAGATTTCAAGCTGCTTGGAATGAGGGTGTACACATCTTTCTTATGCACCACTTTCTACCTTGTTATTTAGAGACACACCTTCAGTTCCCTACTTGACTGCAACGTGCAGTGCTGTGCACTCTACCTACAAAGCAGTCAACGAGTATTTGTTGAAGAGTTAAATGTGTTAACGTGGAGTACATGAAGTCAACTGTGCTGAAGGGATAGGTTCTATTCATCCATTTGACAAGTGTCAAGACCAAAACAATGAGTTTAGGGACTTTCTCTAGTTCAGTCTGTAAAATTCTGTAGTCACCTCTAATTCCTTCTAGAATTGACTCCCATGTTTTTCACCAAATGGTTCTGCTTAAACCCATATCTGGCATCTGCTCGTGGACTCCCTTTTATTCTGCACTGTCCCAAAGCACTTTGCCTTATTGTTTAAAAAAATTCATCTTACCTGCAAGTGAAACTCAGACTCTGCTGCAGAAAGAAAATGCTAGCAGTCAGTCCCCCAGGAGTTTAGCAAGGTAAGCAGTCCCCCGCAGCAGAGGTAAGGAGAGCAGGCTATCTCGCAGTGCCTGGGTGAGGCCTAGAAATAGGATCTCTTCCAGAGAGCAAGCTAGCAGCAGAATGAGAAAGACAGCTTCACCTCCCATCTGAAAGAATACTCCTATTAGTGAGGCATCTTCCCCAAGTAAAGGGTGCCACAGGCAATTAGGTTCGTGACAGTCAAGTTGGTACACAACTCTTGTGAAAGACAATTAGATTTGTATCACCAGCCAAAGGTCTTCACACACATCTTTAGAGGCACCTCTGGAACTCTGGTATGTGGGTAGTTCCCTGACTGGGAACCGAACCCAGGCCGCAGCGCTGACAGCGCCAACGCCGAAGCCTTAAGCCACTACACCACCAGGGAACTCCTATAATGGTTTTTAACTGGAAATAATAAAAATCTCCATTAGAATGTAGCACAAAACCTATTTTGTATACTATCCATATTTGTATCTGCAAGATTACTGTGGCAATATTACCTGAAAATCTGCATAGAAAAAAACGGTTAGGGCTATGTGTTATTTTTCATTTATTTGCCAAACAATCAGGTGGTTTTATTTATTTTTAATAACATGACATATTTATTATATTTATAGTTAACAAATTGAAATTTTCCAAAGCTGGAGCATGGACGGACTTAGTCTTGATGCAGGGAGTATAGGTTCTGGAGGGTCTGTGGAGAGACACACAGTCAGGAAGGTAATAAGGCAGTGCGTGCCTTCTTGGGAATCCCTAAGCAACTTCAGGTAAAACGTACCCATCCGTGGTGCCTCATTAATTAATACCTATAGGAAATACGAGGGCGTGGGAGCTGAAGAGAGGGGACTGAGAAGGGTGTGACTGTGAGTGAAGAGGAGAAATGACAGTAAGAAACAGGAGAGAATGTACAGCTGAGCTGTCCACTCCCATCACTTCACACTGGAGGTCCAGGCAGGTAGGTGAGTGACACTGCCAAGGTCACACAGCTGCTCTGAACTCAGAGCGCAGCTTTTTCCCCAGTTTCTATAGTCCATAGAAAAGATCAACCCCTTGCTTCTTAATATGGAGTGTGTCTCATGCCTGTATTAGGAGATTTCTTCTCTTCTCATCCCTCTCACTGAGGAATGGAGGTGTCCTGGTGGGCTTCTGTCTCCCAGTGTTCCTTCCCAGGGCTTCCCCACCAGCAGTACCTGGGCCTGTGGACTCAGTGCTTGAGTGTTCCCAGGCAGAGTCTGGTCAGTGGTGTCACATTTCAGCACAAGAAGTTGAGCTCAAAGATGGAAAAACACTTTCTTTTCTCAGCAAATTCTTAGGAATCACTGACTACTTCCTCAAAGAACTTTTTTTTGGTCTTCTAAACAAATTACTGATACGCAGCATGGTTGAATCTTAAAAACCATTATGTTGAACAAAAGATTCCAGTAAAAAACGAATACCTACTGGCCCAAGGACACAGAGCTGGGATTTGAACCCAAGTCTAAGTGGCTTTAAAGCTTGTCCTCTTTCTACTACTCTCAGGACCCCGCAACTCCTCCCTCCCTTGGTTTCTAGTCTGGGCTCTGGGTCTACTGTTAGGGGAGGTCCTTGGACAAGTACCTTCCTGTTTCTGAAAAATGAGAGGTTTGGATCTGATTGCTTCTAAGATTCCTTACAGTTCTAACATCCTATGACTCTGTAAGTCTAATTTTTAAAAATTCATTTATTGTTTTAACTAGTTAGTAGTCACATGATACAAAATTCAAAAAGTTCCAAAGACCAAAGGAGACTAAAGAGCGGCGACAACTAAAGGCAAGGTGGCCTCCTGGACTGGATCCTGGAGCAGAAAAACGGTGGTAGTAGAGAAGAGGGTGAAAGTTGAAGTTTAGAATTGAGTTAACGGTTATATACCCATGCTGGTTTTAGTTTGGACAAAAGTACCATGACTGTGTAAGATGTCAACGTTGAGGAGAGACAGGTGAGGGGGTGTATGAAAACTCTTTGTATTATCTTGACAACTTTTCTGTAAATCTAAAATTATTCCAAAATAAAACATTTTTCTTTTTTTAAGAGTATACAGTGAAATGTTTTCCTCTCTCCTCTAGAGGTCTTTGAGCCCACCCAGTCCCTTCAACTAGGCAACCAATGTGAACTATTTCTTATGTAATCTTTCAGATATCCCCTTAATAACAGAAAATATTATATTCTGTGAATATCATTTCTCAAAACAGAAAGTATGTCTGTGAGATAAATTCCTAGAAGTGGAATCTTGGGCTTACGGTTTTGATGGTTTTTGCCAAATTGCCTTCCATGGAAGTTGTGCCAACTTATCCTCCCACCAATGTGTATAAGGACCTGTCATTCAGCAACACAGACTGTTGTCTGAGACCAATTCACTTCAGTTTAAGTGAGACTGTCAACTCTCAGAATGCTCACGAACAAACCTCTCTAGAATGCAGTCACAGGACGGTGGGTCTGTTCTGACTCGGCTTACCCACGTTGGAGGTAAGCAGGGGCAGCTGCTGTGGTCGGGGCGGCCAGGCTGTGAAGAAGAGACAGCCAAATGATTAACATTCCTCACATCGATTACTACCGTCCTGGGAGAAGACGTGCACAGAAGCGTATTGTCTCTGCTTCACAGCACACAAAGGGTCAAGCCTCAAATTTGCTCATAGTGGGGGGAAAACCCTACAGGTCAAAGTGTTCAGATTACAGGTCCAGGAAAATCCCTCTGCAGAAAGAAGACAGCAAATCCCCAGTGCAGTTGAAAGGACAAAACTTTCTTCACCTCAGAGTCTCCCCAATGAATAAACCGGTTAAACATGGTTTGGATTTACTGAACACGAAAACAACTGGATTAAAGTATAATCTAGCTAGAAAGGAAAGGAAATGTACCGAGAAAGCTAAGTCATGACAAAGCTGCAGTGTTTACATCTGCCAAACGGGGATGGCCATTCGTTTTATAACCAAATTCTCTTACATGTTTTAACTTCCTTTTATCAGGGGTGTCCAACCTTTTGGCTTCCCTGGGCCACATTAGAAGAATTGTCTTGGGCCACATATAACATACACTAACACTAACAATAGCTGATGAGCTAAAAAAAAAAAAAGATCCGTGTATAATTTTTATAATGTTTTAGCAAAGTTTACCAATTTGTGTTGGACTGCCTTCAAAGCTGTCCTGGGCCACATGCAGCCCACAGGTTGGGCAAGCTTGCTTTAGATCAAGATAATGTGTCTCTGCTTGTGTTGGCCTCTTTGATAATGACACTGATGTTAAAGCAACTGTGTGTGTACTAGGGGCACTGCTGCCCAGGAGGCTAGAGGCCCAGTACACCGGTCTGCAGGCACCAAATGTCAGGGTGATGTCCAGGCGCGGGCTCTGGCTTAACTGACAACAGTCCAGTATCACACAGGCACAGGTTTTAGAATCAGAAAGACCTGGGTTTGGATCCCAGCTTTACTGTTTACTGGCTGTGTGACCTTGGGCAAATTACTTAAACTCTCAGTTCTTCTCTCAGTAAAATGGGGATAATACCCACCCCATAAAGCGGTTTTCAGAATTAAATGGTAACACACGTAAAGAGCCCAGCCTGAGACCAAAGGACTCAAGAGACACGGGGAGGCTGTTTTCCAGTCTCCTACCCGCTCCCCATGCACACACAGTGCAACAGCAAGCAGACCCGGTACATCCAAATAACACTGTGGCAGGAGTGAATAGGATTTGTTACAGCAGGCATTCGGGGCCTGTTTTGTAACCAAGGATCCCCACTCAGATGTTGATAAAGCAAACAAACAAACAAACAAACAAACAAACAAAACACGTAGGATTATAAAGGAAGCTAATTTATTGAAACACATTTCTACTTTTAAAACAAGTGCCTCTTTAACACATTAGATTTTGGGGCTGGTCTAATAATTACAATAATTTTCAAGTAGTGAGTCTAAGTATTTTGAGATCTGCAACAACAAATGTGATATAAACTATCTGCAATTTTTAACTGGTGACAGCAAGTTCTGCTTATACTGTTATGGTTTTTCCCATGTTCACAATGGGAGAAATGCTACATTTCAGTTAGAGAATAGGAGGTATACAGATGCAACTTTTTTCCCATTCAAATTTAGACTCCAAGTTAAGAACTCAGGTGTTATAAATATCACCACCTCCGGCCTCACAACTACTGATAAAAGGTGTTTAAAAACGGTCAAACCTGCACTCCTTTATGTTACTCTTGCCCTCTGGCATCTTCTAAGGGTTTCTACTGGGATCTGGTTTTCTGCAGTTAGAATATGATATGCCTGTGTTGTTTTTTGAACTTATCCTATTTGGTGTTCTCTCAGGTTCTTGGATCTGTAGTTTGGTATCTTTATTTTTGAAACAGTCTCAGCCATTATTACCTCAAAATTTTCTTTTGCTGTCCTCTTTTTCTTCTGGTATTCTGATTACACCCATGTTACACTTTTTTAAATGATCCCAGTTTTTGAATGTCCGATTGTGTTTTTTTCTATTGTTTTCTTTTTGCATTTCAGTTTGAGAAGTTTCTACTGACCTATCTTCAGACTCACTGAGTCTTTCCTAAACTATGCAGTCTACTGATGACTCCATGGAAGGCATTTTTCATGTCGATTTAGTGATTTTGATTTCTAGCATTTCCTTTAGATCCTGGTTTCCATTTCTGATTACATTACGCTTCTGCTCTTGCATGGTTTTTCTCCCTTTAAAACTTTTGACATTTTAATCAGTTATTTAAAATTCCATTTGACAATTCCAACATCTGTGTCGTATCTGACTCAGGCCCTGATGATTGCTTTATCTCTTCAGACTGTTTTTTTTCTTGCCTTTTGGCATGCCTTGTAATTTTTTGTTGAAAGCCAGGCATTGGATAATAGAAACGGAAGTAAATAGTCCTTACATGTGAAGATTTATCTGTCTAGGAAGTAGACTGTGTTTAATGTTTGCTGTAGCGGTACCAGAACCTTTAAATTCTTCTAGTGTCTTTGCTTTTGTCTGTCTTAACTTTGGTTTTCCCTAATTATTCCTCCTCAGGAGTCCTCTACAGCTTTCAGCTGTGATCCACTATGGTTATACTGGAGCTCTGGTGGTGTAGTGGTCAAGTTGCGGGGTGGGGGTGTTCTATTATCTTCAGATCAAATCTCAATGTTTTAGTCGGACTGACCTTCACCAGTGTTTCCCAGGTGGTATAGCTAACCCCTCTGCTCCTTCCTTCCTTCCATGCCTGAAGCACTTCCAATCTACCTCTTTGAAGTCTCCAACTCTGTTGACCATGTGTTTTTAGTTTGTTTGGTTTGTCTGTTTGGGTGTTTACCCCTTTAGGTGAGACAGGAAGGCTGGCAGGGTTGGTGTGGGAAGAATGACCTTCCCCCAACTGGGATAAGGTTCTGGCAAAGTCTTTTACCCTGGAGAGTAGGCTTTTGTAATAAAGGAGGTTCTAGGCATATTTCACAATGATTATTCATCTCCTCTCCCTGCTAGAGGCATAAGGGGATCTTTCTTGACCAGAACTGTGGGAATTTGGTGGGATTCCTGGAAGTAAATGTATGGAGGGGTCCCTTACCCAAGACTGCATCTCCAGGACTTTCTCATGCTCACGCTAGACCACACTCACCCTCACGCTAGACCACACTCACCCTCCAGCCATTCATTAGCATCACCATGTTAAGTGTTCCTACCAGTTCATGGCTCTAGCAGTTCATGCTCCAGGTAAACAGATTTCAACTGCTGTCTCTAGGTGAGCCTGTCTCTTCAGATTTGGCAGTGGTATGCCCTGCAACCTCAATCCTCTGATGGGTGGGTCCAAAGATCACTTATTTTTGATCTGCCTAGCTTTTTTTTTAAGGACAAGGGTGCCAACCTTTAAGCTCTTTAAATGTCAGAGCTACAACCAGCAGCCTCCTTTATTTTATTTTGAATGGTCATTCCCTTCCTTCCATCTGTGTCCCTTCTTGTCCTCACGTTTGTCAAGTCTCTCATCTGGTTATCATAAGTCTTTTCCTGACAGTCCTAGCAAGACTGAGATTCTTGAAAAAAGGGCCCATGTTTAACTTCTTGCCTATATTAACAGTTTGCATATAGAAAATGCTTAGTGCTCTTTCATTTTAGTATTGGGCCACTTCCATTTATGGCACTCATCTAACAGTAAAAAATATCTGTGGTGACATGTTATCCAATATCCTTTAAACTTCTTTTTGTGCTTTTGAATGATTTTTCCTGGCCTCCAAACTAAGGTCTTATTTTCTTTTTCTTTTTTTTATTGTTAAATTTATTGGGGTGACATTGGTTAGCAAAAATAACATGGGTTCTAGGTATACAATTCTAGAGGGCATCATCAATGGAAGGTCTTATTTTCTTAGCAAGATTAGAACAGCAAACTTCACTTACTGTAAATCAAGATTTATAAAAATAATTTCTCAAGCTCTGTTAAGTCCTGGATTTTTTTCTCTATGTCCTGATTTCTTTTTGTAATGTCTAAAAGCAGCCAGGTTAAAGTAGCCAAGATAAAATCTGTCCAAATTTCTGGAAACAAAGGGCCTCCTAGCTAAGAGACCAAATTACCTGGGAAGCTTTAAAAAAAAAAAAAAAAAATCCTGGACTCAGTCTTATGGAGTAATTATGGTACACAGCTAAATTTAGGAAAATAAGATACTTCTGATCAGCAAGCTCTTCGTGTCCAAAAGTGCTTTAAATCAAACTAAAAACCAAAACAAAATCCAGCCATTTAATCACTCATGTTCTACTCAAGGATATAGAAAATGTTACTGAAAATTCATCCTTTCATTCACTCAATAAATGTACTGAGCACCAAAATTTGGGCTAGGTACACAGGACCTGTTCACAAGAAGAGTGAAATATCTCTATTTTGGGGCCATCACATTCTGAGTAACTCTAAGCATGTTACTTAAGCTTGCAGAGCCTTAGCCTTTTTATCTGTAAAGGAGAACATTATTTCCTTCATAGGGAAGTTCTGTGACAGAGACCACAAAGGAACTACTGTGGAAGACATACTCTATCCTCCTTAAACAGTTCCTAACTCACTTCCTAGTCCAAACATCTACATACTGTAATAATCACAGCTAGCACCCACCGAGCAGTTAATCCATATGCCAGGCTATGTGCTAAACTATCTGTCCCTTCGTACTTCAAACAAATCTTATCTGTAAAGGTCTAGGGGCCAACAGCCTCCTTTTCTCACTGGCTACATTTATTCTCACTCCTGCAACCAAAACAGGTAAAGCAAGCCGAGGCTTTACCTGTTTTGGTTGCAGGAGTGAGAATGAATAGGACAAAGACTTTTAATCTAGAATGGCCCATAACAAGAGGGTGGACTTGTAAAGCCACAGGATGTAATAAGATGTTCCTCTGCACCCCGCATCAAAGGTCATCATCATTACTGAAGTTTATGATGGCAGAATCTCCAAGTAAGAAACCAAATACCAGATAAACCCACCTAAGAACTGCCATGGGTTTACTGGTGCCATTTGCTGATACTACTACTCTATCTATGATTACCGCTGCCATTATAGAACAATTATTTAAGCCTTTACATGTTGCAGACATTGCAGTTCTATGAATTTTACATTTAGTCCTCAACTATAAGTTACTAAAGGTCCCACCCTTTGTAAGTGGCAGGAGTTGAGACAAGGCAATTAATTACTGAGAGGACACAGAGCCTGTGACCCCTGCTGCATAACCCAGTTCTACTCTCTTAGGAACACTCTTCAGGCCTTCCAGAACACCCTCCTATGTGGTTTTGAGTTAACAGCATCTGCATTTCTACATTACAGAGTTAAAGGTGTAGTTTTTACACAGACTATGGTTTTTATTCTCTGAGAGACAACAAAAAGTACCCTCCTTACATTAGGAAAAAACACGTTACCTGGAATAAGCAACTTTTCACCTAATTTAAAACTGTCAGCTTTCTGAGAACACGTATTTTCTGGCTTCTTATCATGTGTACAAGTCAGGCTAGAACATGTGCCCTTCTCCCTTGGTTAAAAAGGATCAAGTGTGCTACTATCCCAAGCCAAATTAGAGAGAAAGCATGAATCCACTAAAAAAAGGGTTTATTACACCCTTGCTAAGTTTGTTCAAGCAAGTCACTCAGATGAACTACAAAAAAATTCTTCTAAAAATTAGGAGGAATGGTATTGACTTATCTTAAAAGGCCTCTTAAAAAGAATGACTTGAGATTATAAAGCATTTTTCAAATACATAAAGTGCTTCATAACAACTCAATAAGCCTTAAGGAATGCTTTTTTTTAGTACATCACTTTTTTTGCTGTTTAAAAGAAAATACCCCATTGAAAAGGTGGCGGTATATTTGATATCACCACTGTTTAAAGAGGAATGGAGTTACAGGAATGAGAAGTATATAATTAGTAAATAATCCCTCTCAACAAGTGAGTTAAGTAGGAAAGCCATAAGGGGAGAGAAGAAAAGCTGAAGGCAACACAAGCAGCACATATCAGAAATGTATTTTTATTTTTATTTGAAAACAACTTAAATTTTTAGACAAGTGATTTTTAGTATATAAATTTGATTTTGTTTTATATAAAGATTTCCCTCACTGATCTTCCACATGAGGGATATTACAAGCCTGAAGGGAGATACTTTCTGCACACCAAGTGTGTATCTCACAAGTAGGGTGCTGGAAACCAATGGTGTAGTGCTCCTACACATAAATTAGGTCAAGTGACATCAGATATTAAAAAAGGGCATAAAAGAAATATTCTAGTTAATCAGATTCAAGAAGCAAACATGACACAAAAACTGTGCGGATAAGACCAAGTCAGTAACTTTAGTTAGGATACTGCAGATCATACTGGTAACAGGTTTGTGAGGTTACTGTGTGCACCACATTGAAACAGCAAGGAAGAGCTATTATCTAGAAAGCCTGGAATGAGGGATTTTCACTAAAGCAAATTAACTTGTCAACTGCCAAAACAAAACAGAGCATATGAGCATTAGTATACTGAAGGCATGTTATACCAGTTTCTGTGCAGCATGCTAAAAGTTAGTTAGAACATCTTCACTGGTGCATATGAATCAGTAATAGTCACGGAAAGTTTTTTACCCCTTTTGCCAAATATTAGGCATGTCTTATTTTAGATGGAGTATAACTTTTATCTATTATTTCATCCTGTAAAAACATGTGAAGACAACGTTCATTCTGTGCCAGAGGATGACCAGCGACCCTAGGAATAAAAAATACAAACTTAGTCCAGTATTTTATAAAAAAGGGGGGAGGTCAAACACACATATTTTAATGTCAGGAAGCAAGTACAATTTAGTAATAATAAAGTGTTATTCTGGATGCCCCTAAAGCTATGCTCTATCAACTCACGGTAAAATTTCTTTCCTTTGATTCACAAGGGTAATTTAGAAAACAATCACTAACTTTGTACTGCTTCTGGCATATGTACCCAATTAGCTTCTTTACATATTAGTTGGTATATTCATAAGAAACCTAAATTAATTTTAATATTAAAAGGAAAATATGAGGTTGGACAATTAATTTTGCAAACTCATCCTAGAAAAAAGTGCTACACACTTCATTGCCAAATGCCACTATGGTCACCTTGAAAGTACGCCCTTTGGGAAGCTATGCACTGATGCCAGCACCTAGTCCACCCTTCAAAGCAATTCTGGAACTCTTTTTCTGGAATGGCTATCAGAGCTGTCATCGTTCCCAAAATCTGACGATTAAGTTGGCAAACCTGCCACCGTGCGCTTATGTTGGCAGCACTGTACAAGCAACTTGGTAAGGTGTCATAACCTTGGCTAGGTATGACAACAGCTCTGATAGCCAATCCAGAAAAAGAGTTTTGAAGGGTGGACCAGACGCTGGCATCGGTGCATAGCTTCCCGAGAGCAGTACTTTAAAGGTGACCATAGTGATATTCAGCAATTCAGGTAGGTAGCACTTTTTCTAGGATGAGTTTGCATAATTAATTGTCCAACCTCATAAGTACTGATTCTGAGAATACATTTTATAGAAGGAAAAGACAAAGAATTAGAGTTAGATATACACTGAAGTTTAATTGAAGCCCAAAATACTAAGAAATAGGCACAGATGTACAGGTTTTTTTTAAGGGGAAGGTTTGCTTGCTATGAAAGGTTTCTATCAGACCAAACACAAGATCAGACTAGGCAAACAGACTTCTATTTCAGAATTTAAAAACATGCAATCTAGCATTGTCTTCTCCAAAAGGAAAGCATGTTCATAAAAAGACAATGAAGGTTATGTGCTCCAGTAAATAACTAAAAGTTAAAGGATTTGTATAACTTTCCCTTCTGTTTACTTAACATTCACATCTCTTTTAAATCACTAGATAAAAATGAAAGTGCTTCCAATAAATAGCTCATACAACCATATTCTCTAGGATGTGACTTTATTTGGTTGAACTTAAAGCCAATACACAATTTTAGTGAACCCTTTCTTGGCCTAAGTCTCCCTATTTAGCTTTTAAAAAATGGCTGTATTTCAAATAGGAATAAAATTTAAAGCTCAAAATTTTGATTTGAGCTTAAGAGTTTCTAAAGTAAAAGATAAACAACCTCAAGTCTTCTCACATTTCCAAAAGAAAACAGTTTGCCATGAAAAATTCAAATGTGCACCTTTACAAGACATGCTGATAATAACTCCCTCTGCAATCAAACAAAATGATTTCAAGTGTATTGTAAGTTTTGATGTTCATACTAGAACATACCTTAAATCAGAAAGAATCATAAGTAAAACTGTATTTCTTAAATGCTGTAATTTTAAATGTAATTTGCATAAATTAGCCAAGAAAAACAAATACAAACTTAGGTCAACACAAAGATACTCACTTCAATCACTCAAGTGTGTTAATATTTATCACATGATATTCAACTTGTTATATACTTTTATTTATTTAAATGATACAAAAAGTTAGAAAATGACCAAAAGGTAATATTATTGTTTAGCTTAATATCTAAATTATTAGTAGTCACATAAGTAACTGTGTCAGAAAACTTATACCCCAAGAAACAGAAAGCACTTACTTGTTTATAAACTGCTCCAGCCCTTGCTTTCTTTCTTCAATAAAATTGTCATCAAATATTCCATCATCTCCTCTAAAAGGAAGTTGACGCAAAAATGCTTTCCCAGGGAGTGGAGGAACTACAACCTAAAACAACGTAAGCAAAGAAAAGTGCTCGAACATGCTGAATGGGTTGTGAACATCCATAGAGCCCAACATGAAGAGAGAGTATATCCTCATTATGAGAGCCAAACCACTGTCAAAACTGTCTAGATAGAAAAGGGAATCACTAAAACACACTAAAAAAACATTCAATGTGCTGAAGTGGAGGAGGCAAGATAACCAAATGCAGAATAGCCCCTTAGAACTAAGTTCCTCAATGGCAGGGCCTACAGCTTAATTATCATTTTTCCTGGACTTACTAGCAAAGTACACTACAAAGAGAACACTGAAGCAATACTGAAATAAAGGTTACCATGCCTCTTAGACAGCTCTGGTGCCACTTGGAGAAGACAATGCTGTATTACAACAGAAAGTATAGAGATCAAACTCAACTCTCAAGTCAATGAAGAAATAAAGTATTAATGTTCGGATATGAGCAGATAAAAATTCTGTGGTCAATTTCTTCCACTTTATACTATCTGTATATAGTCTTGCCTATTTGTGTCTGGACAAAATAATCAACAATTACATGTCACCACCCTAAGCTAAGAAACATGTTAATTTTCTCAAAGACCTGTCATTTCTTCCTCCCCACACTATAGGAACATTCCAAAATTTCCCCTCAAAGCCTAATTATCCTCTAGGATCAACTAATATTGGTATCTCTCTTCTGGGTATTATTTGGAGCTCAAATATTTGTTTCAATTAAACAACACCTAGCAACTTATTTCACAGTTTAGTTTGGTTTCTCAACCACAACACTATTAACATTTTGAATCACATAATTCTTTGTATTTGGGCGGCAGGAGGGAGGTGGATGTTTCTTGTGCACTGTAGAATACTTAACATCATCCTAGACTTCTTTACCTACTACATACCACCAGCAGTACCCGTAGTTATAACAATAAAAATTTTCTCCAAAATTGTCAAATGTCTCCTGGGGATAAAACTGCCCTGGTGGAGAACCACCAATCTAGCCTATTGATGCCTTCAAATCTAAGACCCTCTCTTAGGCTTTTTATGGTTATTTTATAAAAGCTAGGCATACAATAGAAGCTCAAGTATGTATTAAACAACCAATTACTTAGCTGGAACCTTATCATATACCAAAACAGAGAAAATGGTGTAAGCAAACAATATAAACAAGGAGAAATATCAATAGTAAATAGCAGTAATTCAAATTTACATTATTCTAAAAGAAGTAAAACTTTAAACCCTTGATCCAGAGTTTCTATAACTAGGAGTTATCCTAAAACAATGAAATTTACTAATATATAAATAAAGTGACTTCATTAAGTGTTCTTAGTGATACTGTAAATAATAAAAGTACAACTTTCATATAGGTTATACTCCCAAGACACTGTATTTAACTGATCTAATGTTAATATTGAAGTACTGTGGTTCAAGGACACCAGCAAGAACGTGAATATTAAACCACAGAATGGGACAAGAGTTTTGCAAATCATATAATTGATAAGAGACTTGTAAGAGATTTTTGTATATTCCAGATACAACTCAGTAATAAAAAGACAAAAACCTCAACTGAATGGACAAAAGGATCTGAAAAAAACTTTCTCCAAAGATACATAAATGGTTGATAAGTATATGAAAAGATGATCAAAATTATTAGCCATCAGGAAAATGAAAATTGAAACCATGCTAAGATACCATTTCACACATACTTGGAAGGCTATAATACAGATAATAGTAAGTGTTGGTGAAGATGTGGAGAAAAGTAGAACCCCCATACATCCTGGAAATGTAAAAATGACACAGTTGCTTTGGAAAAAGTCTGGCAATTCCTCAAAAAGTTCAACATAGTTTTCATATGACCAAGCAAATCCATTCCTAGGTTCTTTATTTTTTCTGTGTATAAGACACCCCCATGTACAAAACCCCTACTCTCCTAACCCAACATTAAGAAACCCTCTCAACTGGTTACTCCTATGTATAAGACAACTCTCAGTGTTTGGTCTAACAATTTGAGATGTAAGTATCATCTATACACGGAAATATATGGCATATACTATAAACCTAAGAGAAACAAAAATATATGAGTATGTCTACAAAAAAAGTCTGTACACAATGTTCACAGTATAATAGCATTAATCATAACAGCCAAAAAGCAGAAACAACTCAACTGTCCATCGACTGATGAATTAAATAAAATGTGGTTAATATTATTTGCCAATGAAAAATGAAATGAAATACTAATTAATGTTACAAGATAAACTTTCAAAACATACTCACTGAAAAAAGCTAGACACAAAAGACTATATTTTCTATGCTTCTAATTTGTATGACATATACAGAATAGGCAAATCCATAGAGAAAGTAAATTAATGGTTATCTAGGGCTATGTGAGGAGAGGCTGGGGGAGAAACTGGTAGTGACTACTGATGGGTATGGGGTTTCTTTTATGGAATGATAAAAATATTCTAAAACTGACTGTAGGTATGGCTGCATAACTCTGTAAATATACTAAGAACCACTGAAATGTAGAATTTAATTGGGTGAACTGTATGGCATGTGAATTATATGTCAATAAATGTGTTATTAAAAAAGACAATATACACATTCACTAAATGTTTATTAAATACTCCAGTGTGCCACATGCTATGTTAAGCAAAGCTTAAAGCCTATCAAGACACTTCTTCACATAAGTCTGACAAGAGAAAGACAAATACTGTATTACCTCACTTATATGTAGAATTTTTAAAAGTTAAACTCAGAAACAGAGGAGGAGTAGTAAGTGGGGTCAGGGCATGGGGAAAAGGAGATGACAGCTAAAGGGTACAAACTTCCAGTATTGTATAAGATCTGACAACTCAGTTCACGAACTCATCCTGCTGAGTATCACCAAGGTCACCTTCAAAGTACTTCATTCACCCTTGGGAAGCTATGCACCGAAGCCAGTACCTAGTCCATCCACCCTTCAAAACAATTTTAGAACTTTTTATGGAATGACCATCACAGGTGTCGTCATATGACCTTGATGTCCTGAATGTCATCAAAAGGCCTTCCTTTCAATATTTTCTTTATCTTCGGGTAAAGAAAGTCATTGGGGGCCAGATCAGGTTGAGTAGGGAGGGTGTTCCATTACAGTTATTTGTTTACTGGTCTAAAACTCTCTCACAGACAGTGCTATGTGAGTTCATGCACTGTTGTGATGCAGGAGCCGTGAGTTGGGAAAAAGTTTAGATTGTTTTTGTCTTTTTCATGCAGACTTTTCATCACTTCCAAATATTAATAGTAAACTTGGTTGACTGTCCAGTTGGCACCAATTCATAATGAACAATCCCTCTGATATCAAAAAAGGTTAGCAACATCATTTTGACTCTTGATTTGGACTGATGGAACTTTTGGTCGTAGAGAATTGGATGACTTCCATTGTGCACTTAGACATTTCATTTCAGGGTCGTATTGGTACACCCATGTTTCATCACCAGTGATAACATGGCCCAAAACATCGTCTTGCCTCTCCGAAAGGTCTTGGAAAACTTCAACTCTCTTTTGCTTTTGTCCATCGGTGAGTTCTTTTGTGACCATTTTTTCACACACCTTTCTCATGCCAAGATTTTCAGTTAAGATTTTCCTATTTCTCCATCGATGTTTATTGGTCTGCTATGCTTCTCACAGTCAGCTGACGATTTTGATGCACAATTCAACGAATTTTTGCAATGTTTACATCAGCTCTGCTCATTAATGGCCACCCTGACCTCTCTTCACCAGTGATGCTTTCTCTTCCCTTAGAAAAATGTTTAACCCATTTGTACACTGCTGCTTTCTTCAGGGCATTATCCTCATAAACTTGGACTAACATGTCCCTGATTTAACTTTCACTCTTGCAAGTTTACCAAGAAATTTAATGTTTATTTGTTGCTCTAATTCAAGCTCTGACATTCTCATGACAGCACACAAAAACATGCAACAATAATGAACTCCACTCAGCAAGACACCACCACATGTCGACACGAACACAGCTGTGAGACAAATATATCAAGGTCATGAAACCTTACCAAGCTGTTTGTACAGAGCTGCCAACGTAAGTGCATGGTGGCAAGTTCGTGAACTTAGTTGTCAGACCTCTTACAGCAGTCACTATAGTTAGTAATACTGAATGTATACTTAAAATTTGCTAAGAGATTATTCATACTTTGTGACTAGAGTATAGTAGGAAAGAAATGCATATGGTAGGAGCCCTGAAGTAGGTTAAGACCAGCTTGTGCTTATTTCTGAAGCATAATAAGCTAGAAATGAAATGAAAACTTCCTTAACCAGATAAACATGGTTGGATACTAGAGCAATATACACGAAATTATAGTATTCTATAAAAAATGTAGATGGAAAATAATTTACTCATAAAATACTTATGAATAAAATGAGAAATATAAGACCCATTAAAACTTCACTGAAAGACAAAAGACCTTAAATAGAAATACTACATTCTTGTTTTGGAATATTCACTTTTGAAGATTCATTTATTCTCTAAATATCTGAGAGCTCACTCTGTGTGTTCTGAGTTACAGACAGAGCTATGGACAAATTAATATCCCAACTTTTATGGTGCTTACATTCTACTAGGTAAGTTGAGGTGGTGAAGGGAAGGCAGAAAAAAGATACATAGTATACCAGATGATAACGTGCTCTGAAAAAAAAAAACAAAAACTAAGAGTGCCAGGCAAACTATTCCCATAGTGGATGGTCAAGGGATGGCCTCATTTAGAGGTGGCATTTTAGCAGTAGACCTGCCAGCAATAAGGTAGTATCTCCTAACTTATTTATAAATTTATAAAATTCTAATAGAGATATTAGTGGAGGTCTTATAACTTGCAGATTATATATGAGCTTTAGAATCAAAGAAAGCTCAACAGTCAAAAATTATTTTCAACATATGAGGCGTGACTCCCCAAAAACCAGAATTATCTTCTGGAGGGCAGGCCCCTTGCAGTACAAGCTTCCCCAGCGAGGTGAGTGTTCTAGGAACCCATCTACATCAGTGTACCAGCTGGCGTTGTTGTGAGAGGCTGCATTTGCCCATTTCATTATGGGTGATTTACAAGAACAACATGAGGCATGGCAATGCACACCTGACCACACTTCCCTGAGTGTTCAGCAGTTTTTGACCAAAAAAAGGCATGACACGTGTGCCCCACCCTCCCCATTCACATAATATCGCCCCGACTCTACTTTTCTTTTGTTTCAACAGATGAAAAAAGTCCTCAAAGGGAAACATTTTTCCAATGTGGAAGAAGTGAAACAAAAAATGGCAGAAGCACTAAAAGGCATCAAAATTAACGAGTTCAAAAACTAAGTTTTGAGGAGTGGAAAAAGTGTCTTGCTCGATAGGTGGTGTATTGCAGCAAACTGTACTTTGAAGGTGATTGAAGTTTAAACACGTTAAGAATAAATACACCATTTTTTATAAATAAATTACAGGTTTTTTGGTGTACCCCTTTGTAACTTTTCTTCATTCTGAGCATACCATGCCCTTTGATGTTACTCTGACATAAGGCTGAAGTAAGGGTAGTATTAGTGTGAGGCCATGCTCTAATTCATTTCCTTCTAAGAGAAGACAATTCTTACCAAGGTATATAACATGTATCATACAGAATAAGGTAAGTACTGGTATAAAAACTTTTGTTAAAGCTACATGTATGATGATGATGAAAAAATGTATTTATAATGAGTCAGTAAAAAGTACTGGCAATACACTGACATACGCGGTATCTGAGGAAGAGAAACTTGGCAAGGGGCGTGGAATAGGAAGATCAGGGAAAGGAAGGAAGGGCTGGCAAGAAAGTTCTAAGAAGTGTTACCCAATTGTGAGTCGGGAGGGGCCCCAATTGGGCCATTAGAGCAGACAAGAGAAGGAAGGCAGTTCTAAGGAAAAATTACAGACTTCTTCCATCTCCCATGAAATAAGATAAAATTAAACTATTTGAAAAATAAACCATTTTTGCTTTTACCCACTTTATTCAAGATAATTTTCCAGAGAAGTCTCAAATATTGAGATATGGAATGTTTTGCTTTAAAGTCACATTACAAGTAATTCTTACCTTGCTCTCTCTTTCTAATTCACTTCGTAGCCATTCAAAGTCACTATATCTTCTTCTAACAGTAGATTCCTTCAGCTTGAAAATAGGCAGATTTGTCTGGAAAAAAAGAAGTCACTCCTAAATTGAAGTATATTTCAGAGACTTCAAAAAGAGGGAGGGGTTCTATTTGTCAAATTAATAATATGGCAAGCCTGATTACCTTAATATAGTAACAACATCATGAAGTTATCGAGGTGACATTTTTACCTCTAACAAAATAAAACTTAACTGTTTAAATAGTATGCCATCTACGTGACAGCCCAACTTTCAAATGCATATTTGCACATAAGCTTTTGGAAGTCATTCTGCCTGAGGTTACTTACATAAATAAAAGTCATTTTTTTCTATTTCAGTGAGTTGTAAAAATGTCAACTGAAAGGGATAAAGATAAAATTAGCTCTGATTGCTATCCAGTTTAGATAGCACCTTAGTATATCATGCTCATTGGGGAAAGAGACCTTGACTACTTTAAAATGAAATGTAAAATACTTGGTTATGACTAGATTAGATGTTGCATAATAGAAGAAACGAATGAAGGATTATTTTTAATGGTATTCTTAAAAAAAAAAAAAAAAAAGCTAGAAAATCACTCTAATCACACTAATAGGAAATCAGGAGTCATACCCTTCTTCACTTCAGGTTCATAGATCCAGAACTTCATAGGCTCAGGGCAAGTTTAAGAATGGAAAACAATACCCAGTACTTTACAGGTAACACAGGAATAGAAGAAAATTTTCAGAGGATGTTCTGTACAAGATTGCAAAGATCACTTCTGTCAATTTCTAAATTTAAATAAGAAATATCTATTATCTAAAAACAAAAAAAAAAGAAAGAAAGAAAATGTACTTCCAAATCCAATTTAAAAAGGTTTATGATTAAGGATAATTAGCAGAACCTGTATATCATCACAGTTTTATTATTGAGAACAGACTTTAAAATATACATAATAATCACAAAGTTTATAGCAGACAGAAATGACCTAACAATTAATATGACATCATACTGAAAATTCTATTTAGTACTACAGTTGACCCTTGAATAACACAGGTATGAACTGCGTGGGTCCAAATATTTTTCAACAAATATACCGAAAAATTTTTTGGAGATTTGCAACAATTTGAAAAAAACTTGCAGAAGAACCATGTAGCCTAGAAATATAAAAAATATATATAAATATATACATGCATAAAATATATGTAGGTATGTCTATTTTACCATTTACTACCATAAGATATGCACAAATTTATTATAAAAAGTTAAAACTTATTAAAACTTACACACACATGGACCATACGTGGACCATACATGGCTGTCTACAGAAATGTAAATAAAGATTAAATAAAAATTGCATAAAATTAACTGTAGTACATACTACACTACTGTAGTAATTTTGTAGCCACCTCCTGTTGTATCAATTATACTAGGCTACCATAAAGCAATCATTTGCTTTTTCATTATCATACCTATAAATAAATATAAATTTATTTTGCACATTATCTTTTCAGTGTTGATGTCTAGTGTAATATGTATAACATCTACAGTGTTTTGTATCAAGTAAGACAATATTGAGGTAGGTTTTGACAGACAATTCATCTTGCAATACTTATGGTATCCACACAGTACATATATAAATATATTTTCTCTTCCTTATAATTTTCTTAGTAACATTTTCTTTTCTCTAGATTACTTTATTGTAAGTACAGTATAATACATATAACATACAAAATATGTTAACAGACTTTATGTTATTGGGAAGGCTTCCAGTCAATAGGAGGCTATTAGTTAAGTTTCTGAGGAGTTACATGTAGATTTTCAACTGTGTGGGGGGCTGGCCCACCACCTAACCATTTCGTTGTTCAATCGTCAACTGTACACATTCTCAGATTACATTATATCCTTAACTCAGTCTTTGTACCTGTAGAACTGCAAACTGTTTTACAGCTGAAAAGGAAAAAATTAAATGCCACTAGAAGGAAAGACTGGCTTCCTACTTTGTATACAGGGATATCATCATTATATAAAATTCACTCATAAGAAAATTCCAATCACTTGTTAAATTTAATGCTACTGGTAATTGTCATTCAGCTAAAGAAAAGCTTTTTATTCAGGAGCTTAAACCCATTTTGTAGTCCAAATTTTTTCCAAAGTGTATTAACTTCTCTTTGTTGTATACCTTATAGCTTGGAATCTTCTACACATGCTATTGGGCTTAACACTGTATAGGTTTCAAGCATGAAAACAAATCCCACAAGAGGTTTAAAAGCACTTGAATTTTCTTTCCCAGGTAACCACAACATTTGTTCATTGTATTAATGACTAAGAGCAAGTTGCACCTAACAAGACTCTTATTATACTAAAAGTCAAGCTTACATTTAGAGATGCTGGCTTGCTGTACAGAGAAGTATTCTCATTCCCCACAGGGAATAAAATTAGGTCCCCTGGAGAGCAGGATGATAATTCCCAGAAAGAAAGCACTGGATTATTTCTCTCTAATTTCATCCATTGGCTTTTTAACCAAGTTCACCCTTCCGCATTAAAATATTAAGTCTTTGTAAGTGTCTAAAGATAGAAAGGCCTTTACAGAATTGAGTGTTTTCTGCAGGTGAGATTTTACATTTTGAATTCCCTCCTCTCAAATTACTTTACAAAGGGGATTAGCTGCTCTCTTTATTCAATATGTTAAGATCAAGCTTGTGAAAAGAGTTCCCTAAGAATTTTCATACTTCTGGGTACGGAAGTCTATAAAGTTAATCTCTGAAACAACATATCAAGCTTACAGGTACAATGTTGAGGGAAGAGTGCCAGTTCAGCTCATTTTACCTTCCATTTTCCCTTTTGAACTTTTGACACAATCATGATTATATCTGATTCATTTTAATAGAAGGGGAGTAAGAGGGAAAAATAATCCAATCTTTTTATGATTAGCTAATAGTTTGATAGATTATACTTAAAAAAGGATCATGGTTAATTTAAGAAAATCCTTTTATTTAGTATTCTCAGCTGGTCATGATTTCTCCTTCTATGAAGACTGCTGCAGTTTTGATAAAATCACATCAATTAATTCTTAATATTATTTGCTCATATTTAGAGTGGTAAGTTTGCCTGTTAATGTCTTCCTGATTATCACAAGGGCTTTCAATTCAACTTGATCAAATTACAAATGAAAAATGCTGAGGTTTTTTTTGTTTAAGCTACTGAACTATCACTATTGACAACTCATGATTGGTCACTTTCAACTTTTTTAACCCTTATAAAATGTTCTATTTTGGGCTTTGAGAGAGAGATGAGTAAGAATAATTTTTCCCTAGTTTTGAAAGGAAATCAATTATTAATTCAGTCTGGAAGCATCCATAATAGGGTACAGTGCTAGATAAGATGGGAAATACAAGGATGAATAGGATGCTATCTTGGCCATTACGAAGCTTACAGTATATTAGGGAGGTTACAAGATAAGCAGAGAAAAAGTTAAGTTTATGTTGCTAAAAATACCATACACCATGAATAAAAGCAAAGTTGAAAGATCGAGAACAAATTGTAGACAAATATTTGCAACATAAAACAAATAATTAAAAGGTAAAGAACTTAGAAGCCAATGAAGGATAAAGATGAATAACCTGACAAATAAAACAGGTAGAACACAGGAAAACTAAAAGCTAACAATGCCCACCTTTACTCACAAAAATGCTAATTTAAAAGAGTAAGACCCCATTTTCATTTATCAGACAAGCAGGTAGTGAATTTTCATACCCAATGATGGTGAGGATAAAACCATCTAAAAAATCTACTAATGGCAGTAAAAAATTGGTACAATCTTTAAGAAAGGCATTTTGGTGGCATCTGTCACTCTTTTTTTAAATTTATTTTTTAATTACAGTTGACATACAATGTGATATTAGTTTCACGTGTACAACATAGTGATTAGACACTAACATAGCTTATGAAGCAGTCACCCCAATAAGTGTAGAACCTATGCGACCCCATACACAGTTATTAAAGTATTATTGACTATATTCCCTATGCTGTACTTTACATCCCACATCACTCCTTTAAATGCACATATCTTTTGAGTCAACAATTCCATTAGGAATTAATTTTACAAACATTTCCACATATACAAAAAAATACTGGTGCACAGTTTACATTAGCATTGTTTATGTAATAGCAAAATAAACAAAACTAGAAATTTAATAAAACTAACAAACATAAAATGAATTTTTTGCAAATTTTACAAAATAAATCTTGGCCATAGACTGATCAGGAAGCCTGTCTGAGATGTGTTAAGTATAAGGAATTTCAGAACTATACATACACACACACACACGTGTGTGTGTGTGTGTGTGTGTGTGTGTGTGTGTGTGTGTATGTATAGTGATACCATCTATATAACAAAAAAGAACATGTAAGAATTGATTTGGCCAGTATTCTTTTAACACATGGAGTCAGCCATACTATAGGAATGCACATAAGAATGAAAATAGTGTGAACTACATGTAGAAAGAAGTACACAGGGTGGCCCTAAAGTAGGTATACAGTTGAATCAATGAAAATCATCACAAAAGACCTGAATTTGTGTCACTGTGTGTCACAGGATACTGGACAGGTTTGAGGAATGTTGCAATGTTGACTGAAGACATTTGGAGCACTTACAAGGTTAGACAGTGTTAAATGTTAATGTAATAAATAATGTAATAAAATGCAAAAAAACTATACAGTTTACCTACTTTTGGACAACCCTGCATTTAGGAAGTAATCCTTATATATTCAAAGCCCAGGAGATAGTGGGAAATGAAACTGAAAAGGTTAAATCATGCCCTGTCTGGCTAAAATATCTACCTGTAAGCACCAGAAGTTAATAGACTTCTCTAAACTGGAAAATATCTTTGGAACAGAGAAGTGACCACAGAAATAGAAGTCACTGAATTTGACAGATTAGCTATGTGTGTGTGTATTGGGTGAGCTTTAAGAACAGCTGGTTCTCTACTCATCACAAAAAAAATATTTTTTTGTAACTGTGCATGGTAAGATGTTAACGAGATTTACTGTGATCATTTCACAATATACACAAATGTACACCTGAAACTAATATAATGTTGTTGGTCAGTGATACCTCAAAAAAAAAAAGTTGATTCTAGCTAGTTCTAAGGTTCATCTGCTTGAAGAGTACAGACAAGAGTCAAAACACTGAGGCCAATTATAGCAGAAATCCCTTAAAGGTTTTAATTTGGGTATCATTAAAATGTTTAAACTTATCTAGAGAGAAATAAAATGCTGAATTCTGAAATTAAATGTAAATCAGACTTAAGTAAGATTACCTTACTTTAAGATAAAAGTTTAAAAGATTTAGTATTCTCTCATTCTGACATTCATATTTCCCCCCTAATTTTAAGAAAAGTTGCTTCAGTTGCTCAGGCTGAGCATGAACTAGAAGCTACTATTTTCCTTCTAGTTGTGTTCATTTTACCTAACAGGCAAAAGTGTCAAACTCAGCTATTTGTATGAAATAATAGTACTTGTAGGAAATATTTTATTTGTAGGAACAGACTAGAGGCAACATCAGAGACAAGCAAAAATTAAGTTCATCATCAGGCAAGAACCACAAACTAAGGCACAACCTTCATCTATTTGTATAGATATTTATTATTAGTAAATGCTGAAGGTGAGTTTGAGTAACCTTGGTCTATTTTAGGCTTTTCAATTTAGTTCATGTAGTCATGAAAGTTCTGCAAATAATGTTTCATTATACACCTGAAGCAAAGAGAGAGGCCACTACAAACAGTATCAACTACTCTCATAGGATCTATGTATGAAATCCAATGTTAATTAATTAAAGCTGTATCAGGACTATGGCCCAAACTAACATTTAAAAGGCAGAGAATTATAGTTATCCGTCCCTCAAAAACTTAAGTTGGTTGCCTGAAATACATAAATTCAATAAAAACTATTTTATTCTACATTCAAAATATACCTTTGTTAATCATTATAAGTCAGGTACCAGTTAAATTTGTTACCACTACTTAACATTTCTTTGTAGAACGATGAAAAATTATCAGAGGAGGCAGAAGCTGAGAACACAAGAATGTTCATATCTGGCAGTAAAAGAAACTTTTAAAATAACTTCTAAATATGAGACACAATGTTAAAAAGTCAGAGCAAAAACCGTCAGCCCAAAATTCCTATTCCATATTCTATCCCTACTACTGAAATCAAAGACATTGGTAGCTCTTCAACCTGATAAATAAGCTTCAGAATTACTACCCGGGTAGCTTAATACAATTTAAGTGGAAGTATATCAAATATAGAAAATTGCACAAATACATCAGTAAGTTTTCAAATGGTAGTAATCTGTGCAGTCTTAAACAAAAACAAAAACAAAAATAAACACAGTCCTGAACTTTTAAAGGAATCATTCCCCTAAATCAGCTTCTAGGGGAAAAGTCCCTGTAAAAAAAGTTTCCCACATGATTTATATGTAAGTTTAGAAACTATTACCATAGGACATTTGACTGATTGAAAAGATCATATAACAAGCAGCTAAAGCACTGCACAGAGGGAAATTTATAGCTGTAAGATTCACATTAAAAAAAAAAAATCTCAAATGAATAACCTAAATTTCCACCTTAGAACACTAGAAAAAGAACAAATTAAATACAAAACAAGTATAAGAAAGGAAATAATAAAGATGAGAGTAGAAATAAATGAAATAGAAAATAGAAATAAACATTCAATGCTTCAATTAAAGAAATGGGAGACTTTAATCAAATTTGAGATTAATTTTAATATATTGTTTTACAAAACAATGGCACACAGTCATACTATTTCTTCTATAGAAGAAAATTAAAATCAGTAACTCACACTTTCTCATTCTTATTTGCAACTATCATAGAGATTCATTCAGTATAAAAGTATACACTTTCTAATATTCTGTATGAAGATAGTGGTTAAGAGCTCAGTCTCTGTCTGGGTTCACACTCTAGCAATACCACTTAGTTATGTGACCTGGGCAAGTTAATCTGTTTCTCAGTTTGCTTATCTATAAACTGGGAAGAGTGTGATATTTTATCAAAACAGATGGTTTAGAAGTTAAACTAACCTAGATTTCTTTTCTACTTGGGAAATCATACAAAGGATAATTTCCTTGGAAAAATAAGATATGCAATGTTGGAAGTCATGTTCTTATAATCCTATCTCACACAACTGTAGTGATAAAATGAGTAACACATATTAACATGCTTAAAACCTTAACTGGCACACAGCAATTGCACAGTAAGTCTAAGTTATTTCTTTGTTTTTCTTAAATTATCAGTTTTGTGTCTTTTAAATTTATCGAAAAGTTCTAATATTGTTAATACTCTCCCTATATACCTTTAACTAATTGTTATTCTTGTTACAGTTGCTTTGTAAATCTTCTAGTTATTTTTGCTGAACCATGAAAGTAAATTGCAGACATCATGACACTTTACCACTAAGTACTTCAATGTGCATTTCCTAAGGACATTCTCTTGTATAACCACAGAACAAGGACCAAATACAGGACATTCAAAGTTGACATACAGTCAATATTCAAATTTTGTCAGTTATCCCAATAGCACCCTGTAAATACTTAAAAACCAGAATCCCATTAAGAATCAAGCACTTCCTTCATTTCTCGTTAGTCTCCTTCAATTTAGAACAGACCTCCTGCCTTTTAGTCATTCAAAACATTGACAGTTTTAAAGTGCAGACCAGACACTAGAAATATATTATGCATTTATTTGAGTCTGTTTCCTTGTGACCAACTTCATGTCATGCAGTTTTGACAGGCATGTTCCTAATGGAAGAAACTTCAAAGCCTTCTCAGTGCATCACATCGGAAGGCACATGTCAGTTTGTCGTATTATTGGATCAGTTTGTTAAGGTTAAGTCAGCCAGATTTCTCCAATATAAAGTTACCTTTTTTCCCTCTTTACAGTAAGTTGTTTTTTTTCCAGTAAGTTTTTCTTATTCTTGCACTTGCCCTTCATATAATAATAAAATTTAGTGCCATTTGGAATTTACCCAGCTAAATTTAAAACTTAGAGAACTGTCAAAGCACAGAAAGAATTCTGCTTCTTGGAGAATCACATTTTGGGGTGAAGTTGTTTGCCTGACTTTAACCATTAGGAGAGACTGGCTTATTACAGGAAAGCCTTACTTTCTGACAAATATAGTGTGAACATGCAGATATGTAAGTATGCTATGTTCACAATTTGTTGACTTAGTAAACAGAATCAGAAGAGGAGTTATAGTCTACCTGGCTACAATGGAGATATTTGTACTTGCCTTAGGAGAAATTTAGGGCAATTCTCAGCTTCAGTATGTCTTGCCCTTTAATTTGCAGAGGAGAATGCTATTTTGTGTAGCTCATGAAAAGGTGTTGGACTTATAAGACTACTGGGACATTCAGAAAACTAGGAAAGAACAAGACTAAAAACCTGAAGAAAACTGTTCAGTATTATTTTGTTGCTGTTCATTTGTTCTAATAATATACCATAAACAAACTCCAAAGAAATGAAATGTTACAAGAGATGTCTGTATGCCTAATACTCTTCAATTGCTATTTATATAAAGGAGAAACCAGCCTTTTCCTACAAAATATTACTAATCACATGGGGTAAAATCATCAGGAATCTAAACGGGCATGTACACGGAAGAAAAGACTTTTAAAACGGTGGTACAGAGCTCAAATCAAGTGCTCCCTTCACGTCTAAGCAGAAGAAACTGCCACATTACTGGTCTCCAAAAAGCTGGGTCTTACACACTTACACAGGCTGACCTATTAAAGTCAGCAGCTCACAGATACCCCTATACGTAGCCTGATTAACACTGATAGCCAAGCAGAAAGCCAAGCCTCAAAATGAGATCACCTGAATATAGCTTAACAATAGATATTAGAAAAATGTTTACTAGGCGTTTCTAGTATTTCTTCAGATAGTGTCACGTGTACATTTGAAAAAAGAGACTGGCAACGACATCAAAAGTATACTCAATAGACCATACTCTATTCAACCAATCCTAAGAGATGTAAATGGATGCCCCACTACAGTTCTCATTAAACGGTTGCATTTCTCCAAATATCTACATCTAGAGATAAAGGATAAGCTGAGAAGTGCTTAAGCTATTACCTCTCCCTTCAGTACTTTTGATACTGTTTTACCCAATCTGGAACAGCATGAATAACTGGAGATATGGTTTATAACCTAGATGAACTCTAAATATGTCTGGGGAGAAGTCATTTAAGTGAAGAATAAGCTTTTAGTCTGGTGAACCTTTGAAATGTAGATTGTCACTAAGCCAAGGTATTTAGTTTAGTTTCTTTCTTTCTTTCTTTCTTTTTCTTTCTTCTTTTTTTTAAAATGACATGGCTTTCCAGTGATACAATTTCCTGTTATTTAAAAAGAAGTATCCTTTATGGTATAATTTCCAAAATAGTAGAGAAGAAATTATCTAGACTGGGTTAATGTATAAACCAAGTAAATCCATATATTTTTCCTACTTTGTCCATATTCTTCATTTCTGAATTGGCAACAAGGCTCATTTGCAAGCTCACACAAGGTTTTCAATGAGCAACCTTTACCGGACTTGTGCAATAATAATTCTACTGTAAAGGCAAGTCTGCTTATAATAGTTCATCAACATTTATACAATTCTAATGGCTTCTGCTGAAAGAAAACTGCCTAACAGCTTAAGACCTTTTTAAACAATTTTAAAAGTACAAAACTATTTCCTGTATCTTCCCAACTTGCCTAATCATAAGAATCATCTCAAGAGTTTTAAACACACAAACATCCTCACATACCGTGAGCACCAACCACTTCTTAAAGAATCTTACTCAAATTAGTTTGGGGTGGAATCAGAAAATCAGTATTTTTAAGTGATTCTGAGGTGCGAGAACCACAGATCTAGCAGAACCACTAAATATGAAACCAGGGGTTGGGGGCTCAGAAATCTGTATAATGACCAAGTGATTCTAGTATAGCCAGGACAGATATGGGCAATAACATTTTACCTCCTTAAAGAAGGTAATTTGGAACTAATACTATGAGAATACTGAACTAGAAATAGGATGCAAAGTCATTAGAAGTAAAACTATGATGTGGAAACCAGTCAAAGAATATTAGTTAAGAAGCTCTATTCAGTAAGTGTATTCTAAATGTCTATACATACAGTATCAGGCACATGTGGGACGACAGGGATCTAAAACAAACATAATTCTCAAGAGATACAGCATGAAACTGGGGGGAAGGCAGTTATAACCATAATTCATCATAGACCTTCACTGGAAACTTGTACTAATCAGAATAGAAATAAAATAGATATAAAACACATACATATGACTATATTAGGTTAAGTTTGCATGGTAGGCTCATAAAAAGTACCCTTACAATTAAAAAAAAAAATAGAATAGTATGTGTTCATTTGTAGAGACTTCATTTTAATATCCTTTCAGACTTGTATATATACAAATTTAATTCTTATTAAATATATTTATATTAGCTTCTCATTTGATATAGTTTACGTGATTGCAGACAGACATCATGTACAGGAGAGGTGGTACAGTACAATGGTTAAGTCCATGGCTCTGGAACCAGACAATCTGATTTTCATCCCAACTCCTGCATTAACCAACTATTTGATCCTGGAAAAAATGCTATGAATGAGCGCTAGATAAAACCTTGATAGAGATACAGGAAATTTAGATACTTTCCATAGGACAAAACACCGAAAGGTGAAATTCCTGGACCAAAGGCTATGAATGTCAAGGCTTGAAACTGTCTTCCACAGAAGCTACTTTGCTGCACACTGAAGATGCACATAATTGTAGTAGGCTATTATTTTAGTGGCCATACTAAATCATGCCTCTCAGTAGCTTTCTTTTTGTATCTTCTATTATCTTTCTGTATCCTGTCTCATACTGGTGTGGCCATGTGACTGCCTTTGATCAATGGTATATATTGGCAAATACTTGTGAACTGGGGCTTGTCCACTTGGAACATTTGTTCATAAAAATATTCTCTCTTGGAACCCAGTGACCATTATTCTGTTAGAAGACTAGCTATTCCACACAGAGGAAAATTCAGGACCTGATTGGTAACCCCAGCTGAATTCCCAGATGGTACCCAGAACTAACTTGCCAGCCAGCCATAATTGTGTCATCTTGGATAGAAATCCTCCAGCCCCAGTCAAACAGCTCCAGCAGATATCAAGATCAGAGATAAGCTGTTCCTTCTAAGACATGACCAAATTACATAACTATGATGAAGCCAATGTTAACTTTTGTTATTTTAAGCCACCAACTTTTGGGGTTATTTGTTATACAGCAACAGTAATTGAATTAGTAACTTGACTTTGGTTGAATTCTGCTAAACTAGAAGCAAATTGAGAGGATAGTATTTCATATATAAAAATGTGGTACCTGAGTAGTACAAGGGGAAACAAAAAACCCCAGCATTATCTTCTGGAGGGTGGGCCCCTTGCGGCACAGGCTTCCCCTGCTACCTGAGTTCTAGGAATCCGTCTGCATCAGTGTGTAACAGCTGTGGTGGTGTGAGAGGCTGTGTTCGGTTGGATCCAGGGAATTTTTTGGAGACACTTTCAACGTGTTTGTCCATTATACGACGGGTGATTTACACGAACATGTGGCATGACAACGCACCTGCCTAAACTGTGCTGCGTGTTCAGCAGTTTTTTTTTGTTTTTTTGTTTTGTTTTGTTTTGTTTTTCATTTTGGTATGTGGGCAGCTCCCCGACTGGGAATCGAACCCAGGCCGCCAAAGCCCCAAGCCACGACACCATCAGGGAACTCCCTAGCAGTTTTTGATAAAAAATGGCCTGACTCCTAAGCCCCACCTTCCCTATTCACCTGATCTTGTCCTCAGGGACTTTTTTTGTTTCCCTGGATGAAAAAAGTCCTCAAAGGGAAATGTATGGCCTATATGAAAGAGGTGAAACAAAAAAATAGCAGAAGCACTAAAAGCTAAAAGGCATCAAAATCGACTGTTTTGAGTAATGGAAAAAGTGTCTCAATAGGTGTATTGCATCAAATGAAGCATACTTTGAAGGTGACTGAAGTTTAACCATGTAAGAATACACAGTATTTTATACATTCCAGTTTTTCTGGCTCCCCCCTTCATATACAGACGCTTAAAAATGTCATCTCTTTCTACTTTTTTGCTTCCTATTAGCTCTTGACTACATTTTGAGTAGTAGAGGTTTCTGCAAGTTTTGTTATTTAGTTGTCTTAGGTTCATTTATTGGGTAGTTAGGAAGAAACTAACAAACTGCAACTATAATTGATCCCTTGTGAAATTCGTATTTTGGCCCAAATTTTGCACAAAATATTCAGCACTGAGAGAGGAAAATTTTTTCAGTATCAAAAGGGTTAATCCTCTGAAGTTTTATTTTATGGCTAAAGAAACTAATAAAAAGGAGTTAGGTAACTTGCAGAGGGGGAGGGGAAGGGAGGAGACTAAATCCAAGTTCAAGTTAGAAGTTCATGCTCTTAAAGCACACTATGGTTTCAGTACCAGACCCAAAGCAGATGTTAAGTAAATAAAGCTTAAAAACTCTACTAAGCACTTAATAAAATATCTCAACAGCTACTATATGCAAGGAACTGAGTAACACTTGGTTAAAAGGCTTTTAAAAACATTTAACCATTACATAAAAAGTGCTTCTGAGCTCCCATAAATTAACACTAAAGCATAACAACATGACAAAGACCCTCTCTTTTGAAAATATGGAACATAAAATAAAGGTATAACATAAAAATGTAAGGGGGGAGATGCTGGAATGGTGGAGGAGCCTGGCAAATCCTCTTCCAAAAAATCAATAATAAAACTAGATAAACATGTCAAAACAACTATATCAGGACTCTGGAAATTGGCCAAAGACATACAACAAATTGTTTTAGACCTCACCCTCCACCTCCAACGATGGTAGTTTCACCAGTGTGGAGCAAGCTGTGAAAATCAGCACTATCGCTGCTATTGGGGGGATCACTGATGAAGAGTAGAACACAGAAGAGTACCATATGCAGGGGTACTGTTGGGAACAATAGCAACCTTGGTGGCAAACCAGTGGGGAAGGCCAATATCACAGCAGCCTAAGGTTGCAATACTAATTTAGTATCTTCCTGTGAATGAAAGATACTATTGTTTCCAAGACCTTGCTTGGAACTATGGAGGGTCAAAGGTCTGACGACAAAGCATAAAACATTTTCTAAGTTACATTTTAATCAAGCACCAACAACCTAAAGTACTCATCACCTAGTATTCAAAATTTTACACTTGTCTACAACAGTTTTAGAAGTTACCCTCTCTCATACAAGGGCACTAGATAAGGATAAATAACTTTATCATAGATTATATGGTTCTTTCTCTCATACTCAGTCTTTTAAAAAATGCACTGGTGATTTAGCATTGTTAATCTCGACTTGTACTTGGATAGCCAAAGTGACTTAGTCTTTTAGTAATTTTCTCTTTTGTGTGGAAAAACAATCCTCTACAGCCTATTAAATAAGGCACTCAACTTTTTCCATGAGAAAAAAAAGTTTTTTCTACATCCTTCGTAAAACATCTTGGCAAACTAGGAGAGGCATACAGAGAGCTAAGGGAGCTAAATTCTGACGTGAAGAAGTATAGGGCTGTGGCCTATGTCCAAGGCTCTGAGTAAGGCTGAGCCCCAGTCTCTACTGACTCATTCTCTTGGAGTGCATCTAGAGCAGGCATGTCCAACATGTGGACCAGAATGGATTTGAATGCGGCCCAACACAAATTCTTAAAACATGATGAGATTTTTTTTTTTTTTTAAGCTCATCAGCTATTGTTAGTGTATTTTATGTGTGGCCCAAGACACTTGTTCCAATGTGGCCTAGGGAAGCCAAAAGGTTGGGTATCACTGGTCCAGAGTGTCTCCTTCTATTAGAAACTATCTTTAGGACAGGGGGCATGGTTATTTTTATTGCTGCTCTACTGCTGCTCTAACAAATTACCACAAACTTAGTTTAAGTTAAAAAAAAAAAACACACACAAATTTATTATTTTATGGTTGTGGAGGTCAGCAGTCCAAAATGGGTCTCATTGGGATAAATCAAAGTGTCATCAGGGATGCATTCCCTCTGGAGGATCTAGGGGAGAATTTTTTCCCTTGTCTTTTCCAGCTTGAAGTGCTGGGTGCATTTTTGGCTCACAGTCTTTCTAGCTATCTTCAAAGTCAGCAATTATATCATCCTGACCTCTGCTTCCACTGTCACATTTATAGTAGGGGTGTCCAACCTTCTGTCTTCCCTAGGGCACATTGGAAGAACCATCATCATCTTGGGCCACACATAAAATACACTAACAATAGCTGATGAGCTAAGAAAGGTGTGTGCATAATTTTCATGTTTTAAGAAAGTTTACAAATTTGTGTTAGGTCACATTCAAAGCCATCCTGGGCCACATGTAGCCTACAGGCCACAGGTTGGACAAGCTAGATTTATAGTGTTGTATCCATTATAGGAAATCTAACAACTCATATATTCGTCACCTGGGTTCTAACAAAGGAACACGAAACAAGTGTATATTAGTCATCCAAAGTGAATGTATTAAACAGTAATGGGTCTAGAGCAGAGGTCAGCAGGCTGTGTGCTTCTGTGTTTGTAAAGTTTTATTGGAATATAGCACACTTGTTTGTTTACAATTCAGGGTGTCCAATCTTTTGGTTTCCCTGGGCCTCATTTGCAGAACTGTCTTGGTTGCACATAAAATACACTAACACTAATGACAGCTGATGAGGTAAAAAAGGTCACAAAAAAAAAAAAAAAATCTCATAATGTTTTAAGAAAGTTTATGAATTTATGTTGGACCGCATTCAAAGCTGTCCTGGGCTGCATGCAGCCTGCAGGTTGGACAAGTGTGGTTTACATATTATTTATGACTACTTTTTCACTAAAAAGGCAGAGCTGAGTAGTTATGACAGCCTAAAGTACTTTCTGTCCTTCCCTTTGTGAAAAAGTTTGCCAATCCCCAGTCCAGAGTTTATGTAGCACTGAAATAATGAAAATCGAAAGGATTTGGAGAATCTTAATTTAAAAACATGGGACCATGAAAACACATCAGTTTAGGATGCCAGCTGCAAATGACTGATGAAATGGTAGTTTAACATAACACGACTAGTTAGGTTATTTTCCCTTACACAATCATCAAATACCAACAAGACCATAAAGCATAGCCCTATTGTTGGGTACTGAATGAAATTATTAGATGCCACTCTGTCCTTCTAATGGCCCAGTTTTTACAAAGACAAACTCTAACTTTGTGAGTTATTAGGTTACATCTACTATTCATATTAAGGCCAACCACAAGGATTTTCCATTTATAAAGTTTATATTCTCACTGGAAGCCTTATGTAGACTTCTTTGAATAACCATTTAAAGAGAGAAAATTGGTGCTGATAAAATAGGCAACTGGTTCATGATGGTTTTAGGGTCGGTTCATAAACCAGTGGCAAAACTGAAGATGATGTCTAACAAAACTGACTGCAATCAGTTCTAGCCAGCACCACAGTTTACATATTTTCAAGACCAGAATTTCTTATACCATACCACCATTTAATGTTTGTGTTCTTACATGTTAACCCCCTATGTAATATAGCAGTATGCCATTATTAAATGATTAATAATTAAATTGGTTGAACTACTAACATGGTTGAGTTTAATGTCTGGGTTATAGAAAAGAGTTAAACTGAAAATTGAGAAACTGTGATATTTATTCTCAAAATCAGACAATATAGTAATTTTTATCTTAGTTTAGAATTTTTATCTTAGTTTAAAAGGGCCAATGATGTTGATATAGTTAAGCTGAAAAAAATTAACAATAGAGCTTTTCATTTAGATGTTAGGTGTGGAGTAGCGATATTAATGAAATACATACATTTCTTTCTTAAATGAATATATATTTTGTCTTTTCTTGATTCCTTCCAAGATTATTACACAGGGATATAGACATGGATGGTGCAAGATAGGTACAAAAAGAGATGGGTTGGCTGAATATAGTCAATGTCTCTCTTCTTCCCAAAAACCTAAGCTGTTGAGGTTGGCATGCTTTCAGCTAATATCTAAACGGCCTCCCCTCCAAAAGTTTTCTATCTTTGTCAAATATCAATGATTTTCCTCTCTGCTGTCAGGGTCTGCTTTATGTATTTATTTTTCACATTTGCCCTTTTTTCAATACCATAAAGGCTACCAACCACAGTGACTCCATGTATTTTCTCAGATTTGTCTGCTACCTATTGTTTCTCAGAGACAGAGAGCATGGTGCAACCAGGAATAGTGCTTGCTGAGTGGTTTTACTTCCCAAATCCCAACCCAACCCCATTAAAAGAGAATCTCCATCACTTCAAAAGCTCCCCAGGTGTTTTGAATGTTCAGTGAGTATAGAAGAAAAAGTTTGGGCTCTGAAGGTCAGAAAATCTAGATTCAAATCCCAGTTTTGCCATTATTAATAGTTGTGACTTTGGACAAGTTAAACTTTCTAAACTTCCTTTATTCATAAGTGTCCACTATGTGCCAAACAATGTCAGGTGTTAATTTAAGTAATGGTGGTTCTGACAGTCCCTGTCCTCTAGTAGCTCATAGTGGAAGATACAGGCACCAAAGTAAGTTGCAGACCAGCAAACAAATTTAATCCTAAGGGCAAACAGGAGGGAAATCCAGTCTAGATTCCAGAGATCAGCAAAATCTCCAAAAAGGTGTCAGTAAGGCTGAGTCCTGCAAGACAAGTAGTGGTAGTCAGTCAAGGTACTAAAGTAAAGGAAGACTGTTTTTATAACATAGGAGGAAGTGTGTGCAAAACCTTGACACAAGGGAATGTAGCTTATTCAGGCAATACAAGTAGTTTAGTAGAACTGGGACATAAAAAAAGAATGAGGGAGAGACAAGAGATGAAGATCAACAGTGACCTCAGCTTCTATATCTCTAAAACAGAGATATTATCTACTCCGCTTGGTTACCTCAAAGATCAAATTATAAACAGAGGGTGCCAAAGTAATGTATACACATTTTAAAATGGAAAAAACTGTATTAAAATTGTAGTACTCAACATATACCAAAAACCAAAGATGAATACAAGTCACATTTGACTTCTGCAATTATATGAGGTGCTCGAAGTGGTTACCATCTGCATCCAGACACTTCTGACTACAGAGAACTACTGCTTGAGCAACACTGACCAAAGTGTCCATTTGTATTGCTGTGCACGCTGTTTCAATTTTTTCCCCAAGTACTGCCAGTGTAGACAGTTTTCTACAGTACACCACATCCTTTAAGGTCCCCCATAGGTAGAAGTCAGGAGAATGTGGGGAAAACTCAAACAACATTTTCAAATTTCAAATACCACTTCAAAAGGGTCTTGTACTCCTCGAACAACCGTGCTTCCACCATTTTCTTTGACTGCCCTGCCTGTTGCATGGTGACGCTAGCATTCGTTTCATTAACACCATCTTTTGAGCAAACATCATACTACACATTGCTACCATAGTCCAATCCAACTTTGAAAAGTAACACATAGATTTAAAAAAAAAAAAAAAAAATCACTTAAAATGTGTATACAGTTTTTTTGGCACCCCAGTATAGAGCATAGTGCCTTGACTATATAATAAGTACGTATGTGATAAATCCCTTTACTTTCCAGCTTTAACACACACAGAAAAAAAGCTTGCCTTTTATAAGCATCACAAGCCAACCAACACTGTTTCTTCAGGACATTCATCAAAGAACAAAATTTAATAATAAAACTCTTTTTCAGCTGTTTAGTTTTTCTGCGTGCAGTTTACCTACGGTGGATTACTGAGGAGTCAACTCCCAGGTCTCAAGGGTACCAACCATTGGGAATTCCTTCAAAAGGTTCAGAAACTTAGGGTGCCCCAACACTAGGCTATAGATAACAAAAGGGTTTTTAAGGTATTGTTTAAAATGAAATGAACTGCAGTCATGAAGCAATTATGAATCAGGACCAGAAAAATTTCAAATCTAATGCTGGCTCTGCCACTAGTTAGATAATTTACTTTGGATGAGAAACAACTTTCTTTGCCTTGGTTCCCTAATCTGTTAAAATGAATACAGAACAGAGTCCCTAATAACTCAGGGCTACTTTTTAATTGTCACTGTCTCCCTCCCTTCCATCTTAAGGGATGGGCTAGGTCATGTCTCTCCTTGACAAGATCCTAGAAGTCAGCCATAGCTGACAGCAAAGATGTGAACCAGATATCTCGTGGCTAATTGATAAAGCCACACAGATCATGCAAATGTCCTTTGGCACCAAGATGCCTTTATTCTTTAAAACATTATTTTGGCCCTTCAATAATACATGCTTATAAATCCTAAAACAAGTCTAAGAAATTAATTTATCAGCTTCCAATGTGGATATTAATGACTCCCAATTTAAAATTAGAGAATTCAGCCAGAGAAAAATCACTAATACAGGTTTAGAAAGGCAAACACTGTCAAGATGTTGCTTTTACTGACAGACCATTTTTCTGTCACAATGTTTACAAGCAAATTTTACTGATCAGCTTTGTGTTTTAAAATGCTTCAACTTAAAAAGGCTTATTTTTGTAACTCTGTGAGATGATGTTAACTAAACTTACTGTGATCATTTCCCAACATACTATATAGCAAATCATTATACTGTACACCCATGGTATCCAACCTTTTGGCTTCCCTGGGCAACAATGGAAGAATTGTCTTGGGCCACACATAAAATACACTAATGATAGCTGATGAGCTAAAAAATCGATGTAAAAAAATCTCATCATGTTTTAAGAATTTGTGTTGGGCTGCATTCAAAACCATCCTGGACCACAGGTTGGACAGGCCTACTGTACACCTTAAACAAATACAATGTTATATACTAACTATATCTCGATAAAACTGGGGAAAAAAATACTAATATAGGACAGTCAAGGGAACCATATTACCTTAAGATATGGAGTATTCTATTAAATATTTCTGGTCTTAAATGTGCAATTTACCATGTTCTGGGTGGCATCACAACTTTCCACATGGAACCACACAAAATACAAGGTCTGGCAGAAGTAATGCAGGATCTTCTACGTGAATGTCTCGCACAAGATGGACAATTTGAACATTTCACCTAAAATGTCACAAAGTGTGAGCTTGAGTGTGATATTGTTATGTGTGTGAGTGTGAATTGTTATGTTACAGAAGATTTGGCAGAGATTACCAGCTCATAAAAAGGGGCCGGACCCTGTATAATAAAAATTCAAACATTAGAGAAAAAAATGTCTATTTGACTAAGTCCTATACAAGATGGCTTTTTAAAATACCACATTGCTTCAATGAAAGTATACTTCCATGCCAAGGTTTCTTGATAAGAAAAATCTAACAATTTTAGTAACTCAACTAAATTTTAGGTGCATATTAATACAGAGAATGTAGCTAACTTACCTTTTTTAAAAACTTACTTTTAATTTAGAAGATATCTGTTTTTATAAAGAGGTATAACCTTTGAATGATTATGTACCAGTCATGGTGCTAAAAAGATTTATGTACATTATCTCAGTTCTATCAGGTAGGTACTATTATTAGCATACCTATTCCACAAAGGGGAAGTGGAGCTTAGATTTTGTACCTTACTCTGCTAATAAATGATACATCTATTCTCTGAACTCAGAGCTCAAGAAAGATCTTTTAATTTCACTCCTGTTCGAAACAGTTGTCTCTAGGTACAATAGATCTTAATTAAAATCTCCAGAAAATTAAAAGTTACATTATAGCACAAACTTCATAAATGTGACTGAACTTCCCCTTTAGCCTTCTTTTTAATGTGTAAAAATAATTCTAGACTCTGAGCTTTCCTAAAGCTTTAATCATCGATGGTGCTCTCTGCTGTACCTACCCATTAGAACAATTTTAAAAAACATTAACACTACCAATTATTTTCAAAAGCCCAAAGATACTAATCAAGTGATTCTAATAGTCTTAAACACTATCCTCAAACCAAAAGATAAATGAAGATTGAGAAACTTGCATTCTAAAGTGCCACCATCCAGATAAAATTACTCTGTGAATTAGAATAATTTCAATCAGATCCCATAAAATTGAACATTTTTCTCAAGACCAGAATTAAATAGTAACTACAAGACAGTTTAAGGATCCAAACCCTGTGACATAAAATGGTTTGCCACATGGCAAATTCAATAGCGAAAGGCAGGCTGTAGGGGCTGGGAAGAGCAACAGTTTAGAAAAGTAGTAATAAATAACATTAAAAAAATGATTTACCTATTCATTTCACTGGCCATTTCTACTTTAATACAAGACTGCAATTATTCTCAAAAATCATTTGCTGCTTAAAATAAACTTAATATCTTCCTAAACAATGTCCTGAGGTTTAAGTTAACACATTACATATTATAAGAGAAACCACAATGGCACTTGATAAGCATTAGAAACCTAATCACATTTTCTTAGAGGGTACCTGCATTTATGACTTTAACAGTCATTAACACACAACAAACTTGTTTATATAATACAAACCAGTGTAGGTGCATACTTTGTTAATTCTGTAACTCATTAATCATTCTTAAAAAGGATTATTTTCTTCAAAATGCAAATGATCACACCATAAAGAAGCTTACTTTTAAGTGTCAGCCAGCTAATTGGTAAACAAGTTATTAGATACATTTTTAAAATAATTGAATTATCATAGCAGAGTCTATTTAATATAATGCACTCAGCAAGATAAACCCAAAGTTATTAAATGCAGGAAGTGTAGGCAGGAGATTCCACTTCAGTTGTGTGACAGGAAGTACTAGCTATGGAAGTTTAGAAACAGGAATACCAAGCTCTATTTCAGCAAAATAAAGAAAGGAAAACATACTGGTGAATAAGGGTAAAAGAGGAAGTTCTTTTTAGTGAACAATCTGCCATATATTTAGGACAATCCAAAATTATTCGAAAAGTTAAAAAAAAAAAAAAGAAATGCCTCATTTTTTCACTAAGCTTACATGATAATGTACTTCCCTAGGTACACTGGATTTGCAATTTCACTATAACAAGACTGTTTATGGCTCACATTTTACACAGCTGTAGGGAGATAAAGGTAGTTTGTAACATTAAACTGTTAGTTTCATAAAGTTCGATGATTACTGACTTTAGCAATGCCCAAGTAAATCATTTTTTAAAAGTGTGTAAGTTTTACAACAATGTGAATATAGTTAATACCATTGAACTGTACATTTAAAAATGGTTAAGATGATAAGTTTCATGTTGTTTTTTACCACACAAAAATGTGCATAAGTTCATGAGAAATTACTCCACTTACATGTTAATAGTAACTTGTCATGTAAATTTTGATTACTCTAAAGCTCAATTTTTATTATGCTTAATTTTTAATAAAATAATTTGTCATCTATTAACAGCTGGATTCATTCTATGTAATTAATTTTTAGAAATACTTCCACACATAAGCAAGTTCTTTAATCCTCAACTACAGAGTGAAAGTGAAGCACTATTACCAATTAACATCTTTCAAATCATCTGAATTACTCATTGCCAACAAATACTGGTTATGAAATTATAAGTGTGTTTCTACTTCAGCTGATTCATTCATTCAGTGAAGTGCAAATCTCAAAATTAAGAAAGCAGGGTCCCTAAATGAATAAGCTTTTCTTAAAGTAGTTTTGGATTGTGAGGTAGGGAACACTCCCCACAAAGCAGACGTTAGTTAGCACACGGTGGCCCAGAAGGCTAAGGTCAATCATTTCCAATCACCATTCTCACCTGGCTCAGCCCCACAGATTTGTCAGGCTTACTGTTAACTTCCATTAGGTTTTGTTCAGAAAAGTGTACAGCCTAGGTTAGTCTAGGGAAGAACCGGGAGCAATCAGCTTGGCTTGGTCATCTCTGGTCAAAGTGTCCAGAAAAAGAAAACTGGGCAGGCTTCAACTTTGCGCACCACCAGCACCCTCATCTCAGTCACATCTACCTCCCTTTAAGGGCTGGCTGTGTTCTCGAAAGATCTACCCCTTTCCAACTTAAATGTCATTTCCAGATCAGCTGCTAAAGGGGCAAGCGGCGCTCAACCCACGCCGTGTTCTAGCACCTTCTCTAAGTGTCAGCGCTGGGCTCAACTCACTCAGCAGCCCCCATCCAAGCCCTACAGGAAGAGGGACCCTGGCCCACTCTCTGCCCACATACAGGGCTCCCGGCCTGGGCAGCCTTGGCCGCCTGAAGGTATACGTTTCTGGGTCGGCTGGGGGCAACCCGGGACCGGAGGAGAGGTCCCACTGGAGGGGCGGAAAGACAGCCTCACCTTGACCCTGATTTCATAGGTGGTGAAGCGGCCCCGGCCGACCCCCACCGTCTGCGGGTTGCTCACATCGATCTCGAGGAAGTTACTGGGCGGCCCGTAGGCGTCATTCAGGTTCTGCGGCTTGGTGATCAGCCGCCGGGTGTCCGCCACCGTCTCCGCCATTTCGCTGTTGCAGTGGCTGCCGCCGCCGCGGGCTCCCTCCGCCCCCACCGCGTTCCACCGACGCCGCCGCTGCTGGCCGCCGCGGGGACACCGGGCTCGCGCGCAGCGGTCGCGAGGGGAACGAGCACGTAGGGCGGGCGCTCACTCGCGCAGGAAGCTCCTCCCCGTGGCACTCCGGCTTCCGTCTCTCGTGCACAGGGGAGAGATAGCTGACTCGCCGAAACGCTGAGCTTCGGGCCCAGGAGGCCCAGCTACGGCAGCGCAGGGGTACTAAGCACTAGGAGGATGAGGAATGGTGGAGTCACGGGACTTGTAGTCACAACAGATTCCGCCCAGGCCACAGCGCCCACAATGCACTGGGCGAGCGCGGCGCCGCGGCCGGGATGGGGCCGAAGTGCTGGCGACGCGGAGTTTCGGTGGCTGGCGTTTACTGTCTCAGCTTTTTCTCGGCCCGGAGCGGTGGGAAGAACACCGGAAATGGCTTCCGCGGTCTTGGGAACTGCGTGCCCAAAAGTTAAAGGGCGAGATATGGGAGGTTTGCCGGCAATTGAAACAAAACTGCCTCCTCTAACTCGATGCCAACCTATCTATCGTCTCACCTTGAACCACTGCATGTACCTTTCTCGGTAACCATTAACAAATGGCCCAAATGATGACTTGGACATCAACTTTGAGTTTCGCCATACATGTGTCTGGTTTGATAAATTGAAGGCCGTAAAGTGGAAATTGAAGGAGAGTGGAAAACAAAAAGGACCTTGCTAGATAATATGGCTAAGATCAAACCGTTTTGACGGGCCGGCCCTCTAAAAATAACATAAAGTAGGTAGGCTGAAACCTGCCTTAAATGTCTTGTGTTTGGGTGACATGCAACTTCTTCCTTCATTTTCCACAAAGTTCCAGTAACTTAAGAAAAAGTGCTCAACGTATCTCTTGCAGCATTTGAAATGAAACTCAGATAAGCTTTTATAAGAAATGAAAACAACAACAAAAATAAGTAGATCGTATTCATCTCTAGCAAATGCAAGTTTTGAACACTGTTATTTCAGAAACCTATTTATTTACTTTAAATAATGTGACCCGTCACTTAAACTGAGAAGTCCAGATCTGAAAAGTTCTCCACATCATTAGCAACCATTCATAGTAACACTAAGAACAGCTGAAATAAATTACTTAAACATGATGTGATTGATGCTCAGAAAACTCAACATTCATTGATTCAACAAATATTTACAGAAGGCCTACTAGGTTTTTTCAACTTTAGATACTAGAGAGGTAAGGGTAAGTGACATGTTAATTCTCTGATCTCATGAGGGTAATAGTCTAGTTACTAGGCTCTAGTATATAGTTTTTCTTGGGGAGACAAATCAATAAGTAATGTACCTGCCAGTATGATTGGTGTTGTAAATAAAACTGGATAATGTGATAGTGACTGAGACAAGCTCCTTAGATAAGGTGGTCAGAGAAGTCCTCTCTGAATATATCTCTCTTTGAAATAGTAAGGATAATATTGGAATAAGTATGTCCAGACAGGACTCCCTGCAGGGTCTGTCTCCTGCTGCAAGAGACCAATTGGGAACTTGAGTGGTATGATTACAGCAGTAAGCTCAAGAAATGAATATAGCTGACTTCGAATTTAAGAGACCAAGAACCACCAAATTGTGTTGTCATCCATGACACCTGAACAAAGCAATTGTGGGATATCTTCATAGAAAGCTTGTGCCTCATTCCTTGTAGTCCACTTAGAGCAGCTTTGGGCAACAGTAACAACTGTGTGAAGTGGAAAAAGAAGCACAGAGGATAGCAGGACAGCAGCATAGCACAGTCATACAGCTAAAGAAGAACTTCCTGGTATAAACTTTCCTTTATAAACTTATCAGGAAAAACTTAACCTTTATTTTTCAGGGGATAGATTGTATTCCTAGAAAAATCCAAGAACAATAAGCTAGAATCAACAGGAGAATTTAGTGGCTGAATGAAAGTAATGTATAGCTTTCCTCTGTCTAGGCACTGTCTATGAGAATGGAGACAGAAAAAATACCCTATTCACAAAAATGACCAAAAGTTTTAAAATATGTAGGAATGAAGGCACAGGATCTATAAAGACAAAATTATAAAATTTATTAAAGAACATAAACCAAAACCTAAATAGTCATGTTCCTGGATAGGAGGACTTAATATCAGAAAAATATGACTTCATTCAAAATTAATAAGGCAATTCAAATCACAATCCCAGTGTAGTTGGTTTTACCCTCTCCACTGCCTTGGATGGGTGGGTAGTACTGGGCAAGATTTTTTTTAAAGTTTGTATGTTGGAGAATAACCAAAAAGATTGTGAAAGTGAAAAATAAAGTAGGATTTGCTTTACCAAATGTTAAAATTCACTATAAAATTAAATGAGAGTGTGGGTTTGGCTTTTCATAAAATAAGAGTACAGAAACATATGCCAATAAAAAAACATGCTATATTACAAGGGGAGCATTTCAGTTCATTGGTAAAATGACACTGTTGTAGTTGGATGTTCAGGGCATAGAGAGACCACAGAGCTAGCCCCCTGCATTATACTGTATATAAAATAATTCAGACAGGTTTAAATATAAAAAATAAATATGTTAAGAAAAAATTTAGGAGAAAAGTTGTATAACCTTGAATAAGGAAGCACTTCCTAAGCAATATGGGAAATTAGTTATAAAGAAAATCACTTAAGTTCATACATTTTAAATAAAAATTATATAGCAAAAAACATAATAAAAATTGGGAGAAGTACAGTAGACGCTCAGTCCACCGGCACCCATGGGGATCGGATCGGTAGATGCTGGGTAAATGTAGCTTCTGGTTGCTTGAGAGTTACTATTAAAAATAAGCCTAACTATACTATACTATACCATACCATACCATAAGCTCTGCATTGTCTTTATGTTAATATTGAAATGCAGTAATTAAAAGCAAATTAAGACAAAGACAAACATCTTATGTAACATAGTTTTATTATAAAAGCTTTGTGAATGCAGTGCAAAATTTTAGTTAAATGGCAGTCAATAAACTTTTCAACATAATGAACTTAGCACTAACAATTTTTTTTTAACTTCAAGTAACTTACAACAAAACTACACACATACACACTAAGGACTGTTACAGTAGAGAGCTCCCTGGGCAGACATCGCGCCAGGATCCTGAGGATTCTGATGATGTAGCCAGGAGGGGTCAGAAGTAGTTGTGGATGGTTGTGGATGAGGCTGCACTGGCACACTTGCGTGCAGCTGTCTTGAAAAGTGAACGCACATCAGCTTGCTTTGAGACCCTTCGCCATACACGCAAAGTCAGGTTTTGCATGATGTACAGCCGCGTGCCCAGTTTAAACTTACATTTCTGCTAGAAATTGAGTTGATTTTAATTTTTAAAGTATTATTTCTTCTACTTTTTTTGCTGGTTCCTTGAGTTTCTGGTTAATGGAGAGTCTATTGTATACAACACATAGAATAGTAAAAGGCTGGTATTCCTAAAATAAAAAGAACCCTCCTAAATTGATAAAAAGGAGACAACTCCATAGAAAAATAGGCAAAGAATATGAAGAATCTGAATAGGTACTTTTCTACATGTTTTTCACATAGTGGACTCATCAAATCATAACAACCCTATGAGTGGATACCATTATTATCCCCATTTTACAAATGGGTAAGCTGAGGTACAGAGGCTAAATAATTTGAAGATGGCAAAACTAGCTCCAGAATTTATATACTTAAACACTAGTTCATGCTGCCTCTTAGGTAAGAAATTCAAATGGAAATTAAGCATAAAAATATGCTCAACCTCACTAATCAAAGAAATACCTTAAAGCAAACATGAAGTGCTGTTTTCTGTCCTATCATATTGACAAAAATCAAAAGAACAAACATGCAGTGTTAGGGAAAATGTAGGGAAAAAGGCACCCTTACTTAGATGACATTAGTCTGAATTGTCACAAACTTGAGAAAAGTAATTTGATCATGTTTATCAAAATTAAAAATATTCAGGACACTTTGATCCCCAAATGAAATAGTTCTGTTTTTATTTCTTGGAATATTAGAATGTATCTATTTTTAGTATTAGAATTAAAAGAGGAATATCCATGATGTATTGGTGAGGAGCACAAACTAAGCTGTCTAGTGTGATCCCATTTTGGTAAACAAACAAAACCCTGCTGGTGTATATATGTACTTTTATATGTGCCTATTTTATATGTGCATACATCAGGCAGTTAACACTGGTAGTTAGAAAGGGAGTAGGGATGGGAAGACACAGCATATTCTAAGGATGGACTAAGATGTGAAAGAGAAAACTGTAACCAATTGCAGTTTTTTCTAACAGCCAAATTCTAGAAAAATAATTTGTCAGTGTGCCTGTATTACTGGGGCACCTTGAGAGTTGCGTTCCTTGAATAGTAGTAGATTTTTACAGCTTGATGGCTCTGGTAATCGAGATTATCCATTCCTCTTCTTTTGGACATTGAACAGTTAGCTAATAGTAATTTCATTTCCTACAAAAACTTTGTTATAGTCAAAAGGAGGTACTGCCTGTGGGAGCAGTTGGTATACATTTTCATTTTAAATTTGTAAATGAAGGTCATGTTTTATAAACCAATCTCTTGTGAGCTAGATGAATGCATCACTCCCCCAGACCTGAGTACCTCCGAAGAACATGACAAAACCAAGTAGGTGGACCTCCAAAGAGTCAGACTTTGAAATTGTGGCAAACCCGATGAAGTCCTGTAAATTCAAGGGCCAGGCATGGCCACTTTCATATCATTTTTCCAATTCAAAGCATTTCAATTCTCTGACCTACCTCCTAAAATCCCACTTTCAGGCTGCTGAGCATCCCCAAGGAAAATCTCACATCAACTGTTTTTTTTGTAAACTTAGGTTTTCCAACTTCAGTTGCCCCTTCAACATGCCTCAGCAATCCCTTATTTTATCCGCTCCCCTTTTTGCATTTTGTACCCTTCCTTACTCTCAGCAAGTAACCTCACTTTATTAGCACAAAGAAAAGTAGAAGCCATGAAGCTCAGTACCTTCTTCCTCACCACTGAACCACAGCTTACAACAGGAGTCATCCTCAGATTTCTCAGAGTATGAGGCAGGCCCAGGCCACTTTCAGCTTTTGAGGAGGAGGGCATCTTCAAATTTGGTATTGAGGAAATTATTTTTATTATTTTTTGTGGTGGTTCCCTGACTGGGAATTGAACCCAGGCCGCTGCATTGAGAGCACCAAAGCCTAGCCACTACACCAACAGGGAACCCCTAAATTCTTTATAAACACTGTGGTTTGTTTAATTTTAAATAAAGCATTTACATAATTTAAAGTCAATATTTATTTAGAGTAATCATTGAAAAATTTGCCTCCCATCCCCATCTCCCTCCATTTCCCCTTTCTACTGTTACCAGTTTCTTATGTATCTTTGTATCCGTCCAAAAAAATTACAGCATGTAAAACATATATGTGTGTACATATTAACAGAAATGGCACCATAGGATACATATTTGTGCCTATTTCCCTAACAATATATCTTAAAGACAGATCCACATTTGTACAGCAGCAAAGTATTCAACTATATCATATGCCATAATTTAACTCACCCCCTACTGACAAATATATATGGTGATCTCAACATTTCTCTATTACAATGCTGCAATCAATAACCTTGAATATGATATTGTTACACACACATGATTAAATTGATAGGACAAATTTTTATAAATGGAATTACTGGGCTGAAGGATATATGTGTTTATGAGATATTGCAAAATTTCCTTCTGTACAGGTTTTGCCAGTTTACACCCTGTTCAGCCAGGGATGGAAATGCCTGTTTGTCCATAGATTCACCAACACCAAGTGTTATCAAACTTTTTAATCTTTACTAGTCTAAATCATATCCTTATTTTAATTTTTCTTTTCTTGAGTGCAATTGAGCATCTTTTCATATGTACATAAGCTGTTCATATTTTTTGTGACCTTTTTTAGAAAAACAAAAGTAAATTTAAAAATCAAATTGGCTTTATTCAATGATTCATCAATCAGCAGCATACCATTCCATGTAGCAAGCAGAAAGGGCCTCTGGAGAGCTGTACAAAATGGAAGGCTTCTATGGGTAGAAGCAGGTGGGAAAAGGGTATTTCTAACAAAGAGTAGATTGTTTCAGGCAAGGTTACCTTCCTTCCGGGTAAGGATAGGGGTCTATCATGAAGATGACTTCACTAGGTAGTGCTAACGAAGTGACTTTGGAGCAGGGCTAGATCGCTTCAGGATGAGGCTGGTGGGGGTTGGGGGAAGACCAGACAGGTAAAGTGGGAGTGGGAACTTTTAGCTCCACCCCCTGACTCCTGGGAAGGCGGCTGGCAAGAGACTGCAAGAAGCTTCTTGTACCCCTCCCCCATTACTTGCCCTGTGCGTCTCCATTTGGCTGAGTTGTATTCTTTATAATATATAAACGGATAAGCATAAATAAAGTGTTTTTTTTCTGAGTCCCATAAGTGGAATTATCAAAGCTGAAGGACAAGGGGGTCATGATACTCGCCCCAAATTTGTAGTGAATTGGGCAGAAGTTGGTAGCTTAAGCATCCCATTTGTGGGTGGTGTTTGAAGTAGGGATGAACAGTCTTGGGGACTGAGTCCTTAACCTTTGGGGTCTATGCTAACTCCAGATAGAATTGAATTATATTGGTACATATCTAGTTGGTATTGGAGAATCAGAGAGGCTTTGGATCCTTCTCTCAAATGTTAACTTCTCTCCTGCCACAGTTGGGGGGAAGTCAGCACATGGTTCCCTGGACATTCCAAGAGTTTGGAGTCTCTGGTAGGCTTATATTTTAGTTGAACATATCTTCGCACTGATTTCTTTGTATATTTGTTCGCTGTCTTATTTAAAGAAGAGGCTGAGTGTTCCTGGAGGCAAGAGCTGCAGCAAGCCAGGCCCTGCTATCAAGCTCCACTTATCCAAATAAGCCTGCTGGGAACTTGACTCTCACTCTTAGTGGGCAGGTTGGAAAGCATGTTGTGTTTAGACTTGACCTTTCAGGAGTCTTACTCCCCACCCTGAGATCCTATAAAGTATTTCTTTCAAAACACACACAATTCTACTTTTTCTTTGCGTGCGCGTGTGTGTGTGTGTGTGTAAGTGCGTGTGATTTAGTTCCTCTTCTATACTGGTTGTCAGTGCCCAGCTGGTTGTGTTAATATCAGAACCATCCTCTCCTGCTCCTTTCAAGATATTCTCCATCAGTTATTCCTTTTCTCCCCTGTATCTTCTCCTTTTTTTTTTTTAAATACCAAGTTCTTTTTTTTTTTTAATATTTTATTTATTTATTTATTTATTTATTTGCTTTTTGGTATGTGGGTAGCTCCCTGACTGGGAATCGAACCCAGGCTGCAGCGCTGACAGTGCCACCGCGGAAGCCTTAAGCCACTACACCATCAGGGAACTCCTGTATCTTCTCCTTATTCTTTGTGATAGCCATGAGAATGTGCCTTCCAGATTTCCAGCTTTAGGCAACATAATTAACCTATGGCCTCAGCTGCTGTGCTCTGAAATTCATTACCATATTTGTTCTGTGGCCACATTTCCCTCTGGCTCTTCAAGCCAAATGCTGAGCACATCAGCCAATGGCTGAGAACTGCTCAGACTTCAGGGATATAAGGCAGGCCTGTTCCTGGGGAGGAGAGACTCTCTTCTGATCGATGACATTGGATGCAATGTCTGGAAGAGTCAAAAGCAGCCACGACACTGAGCAGTTTCAGCCCCCAGTCAAATGGTTGACTTCTGAAATAAATAGGCACAGGATTCCTTTTGAGATAGAAGGGACCCTCACATCATGCGGAGTGACTGATTTCGACCATGTAAGGCCAGGCAAGGTTGGTGTAAACCTGGATCAGGGTGAAAATAAGCCTTCAGATGCAGGAACACTGGCAACCAGGCATTTTCATTCTTTCTCTCAAGAAAATGGATGACCAACTTTCTGAATAAAGAACCGCTCATTTTATCTAGAGCTATGTTTCTCAAACGTTAATATGCACACAAATCACCTGGGGATCTTGTAAAAATGCAGATTCTCATCCAGGATTTCTAGGATGAGGTCTAAGATTTTGCATTTCCAGGTAATTCCAGTGCTGCGGGTCCCCAGACCACATTCAGTAGCAGCATAATCTCAAGAATCCAGATATAGTAATTAATTGGTGGGGCAGGGAGAAGATATCATTCCAGAACCAATGTCATAATGTGGTCTCTTTAGCTGAACAGATATGCTCCCTTTAGGACTCTTAGACCCTGGTGGCCATTCATGTGACAAATATATACTAAGCAGCTATTAATATAACACCAGGCACTATGCTAGGTGCTGGGGGAGGAGGGAGCACAGAGAAGAGGGAAGATGGTAAATAAGATACAGTTTTGGCTTCCGAGATCTTTACGTCTGGTCCTAGGGTAATGTCATTAGAGTGTGATGAGAGTCACATAACCCAGTCTTGAGGGCAGGCAGTAGGGGAAGAATTCCAGAAGGGAGAGACAACACAACTGAGACATAAAGCTGGTGTGTGACAGGCAAAGTGCCTGTGATTTGGGAGGTGCATTGAGGAGATCAGACAAATACTTGCACAGGCCCAGAATAAAGAAAGAGCAACATTTAGTTCAGTACTGGAATGAAAGGAAAATATGTCAAGGACTAAGGCCAGAGGGACAAGGCCATGGAAGGCATTACAATCCATGTTAATGGTTCTGGACATTATCTAAAGACATCCTAAAGAAAACCACTGAATGAGAGTGACTTGATTTTAGTTTAGAATGATCACTGTGGCAGAAGATAATAGCAGTGGGAATACAGAGAAGTGAATGGGCTTGACAAATAGTTGCCCATATTTCTCTGGTTTGCCTTAAAGAAGGCATTGCACTAAGCAATTGAGGATGGCTCAGACTGGAGGAAGTATGTGAGATGCCAGGTCAGAGGAGGATGTCGGATAGAAAGAGCACCATGACTCCTACTGGCAGATAAAGGGCCTGGCAGGTCTCTGTGGATTGATGTTAATGTTCTAGTGAAAGGACTTAGCTACAGAGGTGCATTCACTGGCATACTAGGTTTGATTCCTAGTAGTATTTGAAAAAAAGGAAGCTCTTCTTTTTTTTTCTTTTTTTTTTTTTAATGTGGGTCTTTCCCTGGCTGGGAATCAAACCCAGGCCACAGCATTGACAGCGCCGAAGCATAGCCACTACACCACCAGGGAACTCTCAGAAGCTTTTCTACCTATTCATTTGGGAACACATCCTCATAGGAAATGTATTTGTCCATAACCTTTGGGTTGAGTTTGGTAGAGAGCTTGACCCAGGCCTGGTAGACCAAGGCTTGATCCACTAAGTTTTTAATGCTCCCAAATCTATACTTAATGCAACCTTGAGTATGGGCACATCACTACAATGTTTGCCACCCATCACACCACACACTTACACAGTCATCCATATGTTATTTCTGTTTGTTGTCCTATTGACTAAATCAAACTCAACGTGTCTAAAATCAGTTTTATCCCATTTACCCCCAAGCATTTCCCAATATTTATGTCATTTTTGCTGTAATCATCATTATTTTCCTAATCACTTAGGCTTGTGATTCATCTACTATGAATCATCTTTTGTCCTTCTTTCTCATCTGCCTTTTATCCCCGACCCCTGCCATATTCTTAGTGTTAGTAATGTTAGACAGCAGAGATCTCCATACTGTCTTGCTTTCTCTGATCTCTCCTATCCATTATGCCTAATACTAGTAGGATTTACATATTACCATTCTGGTGTGTTTTATATTATAAATACCTCTTGGCTAGAATTTTATATTTTATACAATATATTTGAATTGAAGACAATACTATGAACAAAACAATTCTATTTAATCAGAGCTTTGGTAGAGGAGGTGGGCAAAATCCTTAGTAGCTACATAACCCTAGAAAAGTTAAGCTGCCTGTCTGTGCTTCCATTTTTTAATGTATAAAGTGGGGGCAATACTACCTACCTCATAGCATGGTTATAAGCATTTAAAATGTTAATATTTTTAAAGCAGTAAGAATAGCACTAGCCTTAAAATACTTAGAATCTGTGTAGCAATCAATAAGGAAATAATTTTATCCAGAAAGAGAAAGAATGTGGTTGGACGATCACAAGATAAGGCCTTGAACGCTATGACAGGGAATGCGTGGTGGTGGTGACTTAGGTTTGTGAATAGAGGATATTGAATTAACGCTGTATCTAGATGAACATAGTAGTGGGAAGCTTGATGATCCTCTTTACCACAAACCTGAGCTTAAACCTATTGACAGAATGTCTCAAAGCCTTGATTTATTTGCTGTTTTAGATTCAGAACATTGGTTTTCACAGGCATTTAATCTAATGCAATGTCAATTGATTAGGTCTCAAGTGAAACAGCTGCCTCCAGAGGTTTATATCACCATAACTTGTATTTGAGAAAGTCAAAATTTTCAAAATATGTTTAGTTCCAAAGTGCATTTTTGATAAACCAGCTTGACTACTGCATTGTGGATAACAAGGTTAAATAAAGGTTCTAATAAGACAAACAGCGGCAATTTAAATAAATCAGATGTTTTTGTCGAAGATTACTCTGTGATTTTCTCCAATTATTCATGACATTTCACCCATTCATATTGTGATCTGCTTTAATAGTGGAAGGGAAAAAACTCCCTTGTCTCCTTGTTTATTCTTTGTTCTCAAGGAGATAAGCTGTTTATAAAGATACATTATTTGTTATTTAAATCACTTTTACTGAAGTTGTTTATTTCCTTGTTTCGGTTTCTAAAAATATTGCAATTGTAATGCTTCTTAGAAATGTCTATTCAATTCAGAGTGATTTGTACTGAAATTCTTTGCTAAATGGGCACAGGTGCTGATGTGTATAACATGCTAGAGTGAGTCAAAACTAATAAATGCTAAAAAAAAAAGACAGATATATTTGTGTCAACTTTTAAAATCTGTGATTAAAAACATTTTTGACCTAAAGTCTCAGTTATTTGTAAAGGTCTCCCTCTATACCTGCCATTTCATAAGTATTTAATAGTAGTAATAATAATGATGATGATAATAATAGTAAATTAGATAACACCAAAACTATAAGCAGAAAAATTGCATAATTTAAATCCAGAAATCTGTTTCTTAGAAAATGCCCTTTAATCACTTTGCAGACTTTCAAGATCATAATTATTATATAAAAGTAATTACATTAAAATATAATTTGCCTTAAAGTATCAAATTGAAGCTGAAAAACAGTACTTGTAAACAGAATTACATTTTCATAAAAATTGTTGAACAGCAAAACAGGAAGTTATATGTACTGCTTCTCTCTTTGCATAAACTTACCTCCAGAATAAATTTTGGTAATTTGACACTATAAAGCTACACAGTATAGCAGCATATAGCTCTATATTACATGTCTTGCATATGAATCCATAAGCCTGAGCTATGGCTTATTTTAGGTAATCAACAGGATTGGTGTGTGAAATAAAGCAAAGGGGATTTGTTAGTTTAAGGGACAGTTGATTAATTCCAAGAACTAAAGCTTCAAGATCCAGCTGAGTTGATTTGGACTAAAGAAATGAAGCCTGGTACCATAAATTATACCATGCATTCCAGCTGAGTAAGCCCTGGATACTGCAAACTCAGATCTGTGGATGCACATCTCTCCCTTTGAAGTTGATGAGAATTGCTTGGCCTAAGTGAGATACATGCTGGGAAAATTGGACCCTTACAATTGATGTGTATAGACATTAGAGGTCTCATGACACTTTCCTCATAGGGTCTTGGTTTTGGCAGAAGACAATGAACTTTGGAATGAACCCTTGTTGAATTAGATATGTCCCCTAACTGAAAGGTATTCAAATTTTATCATCTAGACTAGAGAGTCTAGATTGAGAACTACTTTGTTATTAGTAAAGTTTGGTAAATAAAACTCACCTTGATTTAAAACATATCCAAATAATTTCTCCAAGATCTGTCCATTTGAACACAAAACAAAACAATACCCAGCTGATTCTTTTGAGGTCAAATCATGGCTAATTCTGAGTGTAGTCACCTGGTACAAGTACTAATATAATATAAACAAATATATTTATATAATTTTATCATTCCATCTTTCAGTTGTAAAAATTGGCTACATTTTAGGCCAACTTTAGTTCCTCTGAATAAGTTTCTATAGGACTGAAAAACATTCACTCTGTGAGGGCAGACTGATAAATTTTGCCTCCACTGTAATATTTTTTGTTACATTAGACATATCTGGATATAGCTGGTTCTGTGCAGTCACATGGTATCTCCCCTCCATCATTTTTGACCTTGCACACACAGATGCTTACATTTTTCACCCAGTGCACATAGAAATGGAAGAGTGTTCAGATGTTCGGTTCAAACAGTATGCTGTTATTTAATTCTTAACAGCAGAAAATTCCTCCAATTGAAACTCACAGACAAATGCAAGTCATTTATGGTGATCAGTGTGTTGATGTGAGCACAGTAAGATGCTGGGTGAGGCGGTTCAAAGATGGAGAAGTGGGGCATGCAGCTGTGAGTGACAAACCACGAAGTGGAAGGCCTGTCACTGCAAGCGATCACCTTCATTAAGATCGCATTGAAGAACTGACCCACGGAAATTGTTGCATCTAACAAGAAAGAAATTGCTGATAAACTAGGAATTTCTAAGGAGAGAGTGGGATACATTATTAGTGTTCTTGGATTCTGCAAAATTTGTGTCAGGTGGGTACCGTGCATGCTGTCTGATGAAATAAAGGCTGAAAGAGTTTACATTTCTTGGGAATTCCTGGAACATTTGGAAAAAGGTGCGGACTTCTTAAACAATATCATTACAGGTGATGAGACTTGGGTTCATTATTATGACTCTGGGAACAAAAGGCAGTCCATGGAATACTGCCATAACGGATCACATCAGCCAAAAAATCAAAACTCAGGCCCAGCTGGGAAGGTCATGTTGACTGTTTTTAGGTCTGAACATGCTTCCATTTTGATGTGCACTGGGTGAAAAATGTAAGCATCTGTGTGTGCAAGGTCAAGAATGATGGAGGGGGGATACCACATGACTGCACAGAACTGGTTACTTCCAGATATGTCTAATGTAACAAACAAATATTGCAGTGGAGGCAAAATTTATCAGAGCGCCCTTGTAAATTTGCTACCTGAAGTGTTAAGGTTCAGTAGTGCTTTTTTTCTATTTATTTAAAACATTTTTCCTACTTTTTCCAGGCTTTCTTACTTCTATCTTTCTTGGATATCATGATTCCATGTTGTCCTAGGCTTTGTCTTACTTTAGATTTTGATTTTACTCCCTCTCAATTTCTATTTCCAAGTGTAACTGATTAATTCTTTGTTATCTCATTTAATTCTCAAAAAACCTGTTAGGTAGCTAGGATAGATGCCATCTTATTTTTATGTAAAAAGAAAGCAGAAAGGGGAAGGTTATGTTAGTTACAAAATCAGAACCCAAATATATCTTCTGACTCCCATTTCCATTGACCATTCTCTTACCTATTTCCTTCATTATTCTTTCTTTGGATACTTTCAGTGTGGTTTTGTCTTTGAGATAAGATACCAGAACTTGGCACTTTAGGGAGATTTTTAAATACTGATAAGAGAATGTTTTCTGACTTTCTGATTTACTTCTATTAGTTTTTCTGATAGTGTTAAAATTTTCTTTTAGGGTTTTTTTTTTTTCTTTTTTATTTGTTTTAGCAATTGCAGGACCAGCAGTAGCACACAATTGATGTTTTAACAAAATAGTTTACAATGCTACTTAATTAGTGTTCTGGTCATAATGAATTCTCTTGAATACAACAAATGTAACCTAACTTATTTCCCTTTAAGTTACTTTGTACTTGTACACAATAAAAAGTTCATTTGCCAGGTTTCTGTTTGTGCGCATAACCACATGGAAAGTTCCTTTAGTCTTCCTGCCAATTGGCATTAAACCACCCACAAGTACAATTAGTAAGCTGTTGGAATCTCTGATAAAAGGTAAATTGCATTGACAAATCACCAATGCAAGCAATTGTTTACTCAGAGCAAAAAAAAAAAAAAAAAAAAAGCATTACCTTGAACTTTCTCAGTCTCTCAAGTGTGATAAACATGTTAAGTCAAGGAAGATACAGTCTGATTTTTCAAAAGGTCTTTCACAAAGTGTCACACCAAAAATTAGCAACACTAAATGAAATAAATTTAAAAAAGGCATTCACCATAGCATGGAGGAACAGTTTGTCATATCAGACAACAGAATTAAATATAGAAAACAACTAGTAAGTATAAATAAATTTATTTTGAAAGATACAATCAAAATAACTTTTCCACAAATGATTTGACAGAGTTAGTAGAGAAGTCTTCCAAATTATTATATCATGCTGCTCTCCTTTTCCTATTTCTTCGGAATCACTCTTCTATTGTGGACCAACTGCCTAATTCCTGGAACTCTTTCTAGTGCAGTCTTTTCATTTAGTTACCACACAACTGAAACTTGACTTTCTCCTTTCTGTACTCCACACTTTCTTGCCTATTTGCCTTAGCTCACTCATTTTATTCCCTATTCTTGGAAGGTCATCTGCTGTTAAAAGTGGAAAAAAAAAGTGAAGTGTTGTCAGTCCCCAGAGGTTTAAAGCCAAGCCCACTGTAAAGGGTTAAAGCCAGGCCCGCCGCCCAGGCTTGACCTTGGCATAATCAGTCCCTGTCTGGGGCTGAGGAATTCCTGGGGCTGACAGCTACTGCGCATGTACCGCCTTATGTGACCATGAAAACCTAAACAGTTGCTACTGGGCAGATGCAGCACGATGCCACTTTTGTTTGAATACGTATATATAGTCCCAGGTGGGCAATAAAGTGGCTTGCTTGCTGGTGTGTTTATGGTCCCCCATGTCGGCTCCGCGTGTGTTTTTTCAATTGGGTGTACCACCGCCGAAACCTGCTCTGTCTGGAAACCTTGGCAATGACAAGTGCCTAGAAGGCCTTCCAGATTTCCCAGCTAAAGTGCTCTCCTTTCATTGATTCCACAACACCTGGTAAAATCTTTTGTCTTTCTTCAGCTCTTAGTGGATTACCAGCCTCCTCTAGACTGCAATTTGTATTCCTGATACACTTATCATAGTGCTTCAGGACATTTTTTGTTTAATAAAATTAGGGTAGATCACTTAGAAAGTCCTCTTTGGATACACTAACCCATGGCCACTCCATCCAGTCACTGTCCATCTTGGGCCATTGGCTTTCTCATAGCACTTAACGAATTCTTTCAAAACATTTGAGCATTAAGCCACATTGAAAATGATTTATGCTATTCTAATACAGAAAACAAAAGTGGTAGGAACACATTTCAGGTACTCTGCCAAAGATAAATTAGGTTCTGGAGGCAAAAAAACAAAAACAAAGAGGTTACCATTTAGGGAGATGTGATGAGGTAACATTAGTATTTCCTTAAAATATGAGGATGCATTGGGTCACCCACATTTTATTTAGGCTTCGTAATCTCGGTCAAAAACGCTAATTGAAAAGGCTCATACGAACGTCATACTAATGTTCCAATTGCTTGAAAACCTTTTGGGTTACAAAGCAGCTGGCATTGGGCATAAAATTGACCTCAACTCCAAGCCTACAGCAGCCCACCCGGGTCCTCTCTCCCTCCGCCCCGCCCTCGGCGCCGCCGCACTGCAAGCTGGGTATTGTAGTCTCAGCGGGCTTCACCCAAAGGACGGAGGGCATGCGAGTCCATACCGCCTCCTGGTTACAAGAGGTCGCGTTCCTGGGCTGCTCCCTTTCGTTTTCTCAGGCAGAGTCTTCGTGAGCACGGTTGGATGTGTCTGTGCCACCGTCTCTTTCTCGGTTTCAATAAAGTTTTTCTTTTCCCTTATACGGAGCTCAAGATGGCGGCCACCTGGTCGCCCTTGGTTACTCTGCGATTAGTGCAGAGCCGGCTGAGAGGGAGATGTGTTGGGTGCGGAGCCTGGGGCGCTGCTCTGGGCCCTCTGGCCACCACCCCTGGAAACCCCTTTTCGAAAGGTCAGTGACTGTGCCGTGAGTAGGCCGAGCCGACTGCATATGACCGGGAAGCCTAGGGTCAGTCACCCTCCCTTCTCGATCTCCCCCCAACTGCTTCCTGGTTTCACGATGTGGGGACCCAAGGGCACCTGCAAAAGAGTTTCAGCTTCACTTGCCCTTCTGTTACTTTCTGTATGTGAAGAACCCTGAGCACTGAGGGAACTCGCCCAGGGTGTCATTTTGAGGGTCAGAGGTCGACCCAGAGTTTGTTCCCTCTTGGCTGTTAGAGAGCTAAGACCTAGGAGCACAGGCGTGGGAGTGCCTGGCTAGAAGAGATGCTAGTTGTGGGGTTGGGGCCTGCGGACCCCTCTACCTTGCACTTTGCCAAGCTGCCCGTGCTGGTGACCAGGCACTGGATCTGAAAGCCACGCCTCAGACCCCTCCGGGACCTGGGGGACCTCTGGGTCTTGGGATTCTGGGAACACAAGTCCACGAACATTCGCAGATTGAGGAATGGACTCTTCACGCTCTTGAGTGGGGTGTGTTTTGTCACCAGGTTTGCTTCATTCATTCACTTATGTGTTCATGAATGAACGGACATGTATTTCGGGTACCCAAGCCCCTAGGAGTGCTAGTTTGACTGTTCTGTTCGTAAATTCCCACTAAGCTGTGGGCTACTCAAAGGCAAGGACCAGGTGTCATTGTTTCCTCAGTACGTAGCACAATGTTTGGTGCCTGATGAGCAGATAGGTTTTGAATGACTGAATGATGTTATTCTTGTCTTTCCCATCCACATACTTATGCTCCTCTTTTTCTCATTTCCAGACAACCAACCCCCTCTTGTATATCTTATTGAATTGATTCTCATAGGCTGATTTCGCCAAAACTCCGTCAGTCTGACTGTTATCACTAGAGTTGAAATTAATACTAGAACTGTGATTATGTCATCTTAGGTTTTTTTCCCCAAGTTTAGCATAATCCATTTAATTTAGAATGGAGTATTTTGGCATCATAAGGTTAGGGTCATGATATAAACTTTATTTTTAAATTTTGGAAACGGCAATAAGAGCAAGTGATACAAAATTTGAAAGACAGAAGAAGGAATACAGTAAAACGTAAGACTCTCTTCCACTCCTGTGTCCTAGCCGTGTAGCCTTCCTCCCGGGAGGCAACCTCTAATACTCGTTGCTTATGTATACTTCCAGAGACATTCCGTGTATGTACAAATATACATGCATATAGATACCTGTATTTAAAAAAACCAGTGGTAGCATACTATATACACTGTTCTTTTATTTTTTATTTAGTGTATCATGGAGATCATTCTATATCAATAAGTATAGAACTACCTCATGTTTTAAATGGCTAAAATATAATTCCATGTTATGCATGTACTATAATTTATGAAAATTAAGATTTAAAGAACATCATCATGATGACATGTAAGATTTACTGGATGCTTATTCGGTGTCATGCAATATGCTGAGTGCTTTCTACATACATTATCTCATTTAATTCTCATTATCCTCATTTTGGGGATAATGAATCCAAGGATGCAGAAGTTATATGGCTAGTTAAGTGGCAGAACTTGTGGGTTCAAGTAAAGGCTTACATCTGCCCTAAAGACTATGCTGTTACCCTGTACTCGTACTAACTACTATAATACAAATTTAGCCAACTGTGGAGATTTGATGAAAATGCAGTTAGGGTAGAGGTTGAGTTAATTATAACTAAAGATACTCCCTTCCCCTCTTTAATTTTTCTGTGCCTTTCTTGATCTTTTTGATTATTTACTGTTTATATTTTAATCTTCATTTTTTTTCATCTTTTTCAAATCTGTTTATTACAGGATAATGTGATGGCAGCATTGGTTTCATGTTAAAAGAAGGAAATAAATAAAGGAAAAGAATGAGGGGAAAGAAAGAGCATTTTGCATTTTCTTTACTTTGTTTTTTTTTATGTCTCATCTAACCTTTCATGCCAGTCCTGGCTCCAAGACGTTTTGGAAACTAGAACTATGAAAACTTTGAAGGATTCTAAAATGCTGTTCATCCAAATCACTTATCTGATTGCCTAACTTTAAACTCCTTAGGAAATACTAAATTATGAATTCCATTTTGGGATATATGTATTTCCATTAATAAGATTATTAAAAATTGAAAGTGGAATTTGATAGCTTATGTAATTTAAGTGTATGCTCAATTTTGATTTCACTGTTTTAGATCTTAGTGTATCTTCATTTAATGCAACAGTTACTCAACCTCTTTAGATAGTTAAGGGGATGCATTTTATTAGGAATCAGAGTGGCCATGGTATGGGTGTTAAATGCCTCAACATTGCTAATTCAGTTGAAGCCTTGTATTAAGTGTGTTTGGGGATGGGTTGGGGGTGGGGGGGAAGTGAATGAAATTGAGCCCTAGCCCTTGAATAGCTCAGGGTCTTGGAAGGGAGATGAAATTACAATAGCTAACACTTATTGAGCCCTTTATCCCTGTCTTTGTTCCAGGCAATCTGCTAGCAGTTTCTTTCTCTCATAATTTAATCTTCATAAAAACTCTATATATAAAATTATTGTTAGCTCTATTTTATAGACCCCTAAGCAGGAATGGCACTTAACTGTGATTTGAACCTAGGCATTTTTTGCCAGAACCACAAACTTAACCACTATGTTCTAATAGAAATTTACCATAACAATGATCTAGGTCTATTTGGAATGTTGAAGGACTGCAGAGGAGAAAGCAGCTCTGCTTGGAGAGGGGACGGTTTTTATCAAAAGCGTAGAAGTGAGCTGTACATAGCCCTTACTGGTTTATGGTCCATTAGTGAGAGCAGCTAGAGGTGAAGCTTGAAAGGTGGGCTGGTGTCTGGTTAGAAGAGTCCTGTAAGTGTGTGAAGATGTCTAGGCTCATTGGGACACTGTTGGAGGTTTCTTAAGAAGCGATCAGATCTGTTTTGGCAAGATTCTTGTGGCCACCTGAAAAACAGATCAGGAATGCCTGGCAAGGGTAGAGGTGCGTGGGTTATTGGAAGCCGAGCGATTGTTTAGAAGGACGTTGTAGTAGTTCAGGGGAGAGTGTCTTAGGGCCTGAATTACTGCTGTGGTGAGCGTGGATAGCAGGACAGCAAGGGAGGGAATTCAGAGAAACTACTTTGTAGAGTTGACGCTTTGGGGGAGAAAAGGAAAGAGTGGAGTTAAGATCAATTTAGGTTTCCTAGTGTGAGCAATTTAATGGCATTGCCAACTATCTATCAAGGCAAGCAAAACAAACAAGGCCAGAGGCATTTTAGGGGGAGATCACATTTTGGATTTGTTAAATTTGAAGTGTTGATGACACTTCAGGTAAGTAAGTCTAATTAGTTGTAGGAAATATAGGGATCTGAGACTAAGAAAGGAAATTTGAAGTGTTAAGCGCCATGAGAATGGAAGAACTATCCTGGGAATATTTGTAGAGTGAAAAGGGAAAAAAGGCTGAGGCTAAGTCCTTGAGAAAAACTGACATTTTATAAGCGGAAGAACGTGACCTTGTCAAGGAGCAGTTAGGTCATAGGAGAACTAGGAGAGAAGCCAAGGAGGAAAATGTTTCTAAGTTTTCTAAAATTGAAAATTAGCACATCTGAAATTCTATTTTATTTAAGCTAGCCTTAGAATTTAAGTTTATTTCATAGAGGCAAGGTAATATGAGAGTCACATCTTGTGATTTCTTATTATTGTAGTGTTCTTCTATATCAAAGTTATATTTTTAGTTCTCTATTAAATGATGATTTGTATTTTCTTTTAACTCTACAATCTCTTCTTTAGTAGAAGTACATAGGAGCTCTCGATTAGTATTAATATGAGTAGAACTAACCCACCTAGCCACATGAATTGGTATAGTTTATTTGTAATATAGATTAGTGGTTAAGAAAATGGACTTTGGATGTTTATTTACCCACTTAGATTAATACTCTCAGTGAAACTTAATGTTATTTGGATCTCCATTAACATTTATTATTTGATTAGAAAAGAATGTTCATACGTACTCCTAGACTAGCTTCATGATAATAGTTTCTTTCAATTCATTAAAAAAAACACCCCAAAACATAGTACGACTTATTAAAAAAGCATAGCGAGTGCCCTAGATGCAGTTCTAGGGTTGAGAGCCGGACAGATGAAATAGGGCGGGTCCAAGAGTAGAACTGATAGAAAGGAACTTCAAAGCCCTGAAATGGATTATTGAACTACTGGGATTAGCACTGCTTCATGCCTCAAGAGCTTTATTCTCTTTGTTTAAGTAAATGAAGAATATTTAAATGGTGTATAATTATTTTGGATTTGTGTTTTCACAAAAAGTACCACAGAAATATTGGATGTTAAGTGTCTAGAAATTGGTAGTTCAGCTTTGGGCCCAGTGCAATAATAGTATGCTCTATAAAGTTCCCTGGTTAAACGTCATCTAGCCTCAGCCTGAATAGATCTAACACTGTTGTCTTAGATTACTCATATTTTCTCTGAACTGTGACTAAAATTTGTTCTAATTTCTCTATTAAGACTGTTTTTGAATATGTCTATTTTTACTGTGTTTTGTCTTCCTTGTCTAAAGTCCTCTATTGAGGTCACATTTCTATGCCTAACTTACTTGAGGGATCTTTTTTTATAACCTTCTTTCACTGTCCTGTTTGTTCCTTCTTATTTCTTCTCTTCATCAAGCTCACCCTGGAAGTTACTTTTTCATTGCAGTATCAAATCATATTCTTGACCAGGTGTAGCAGTTTTCAACAATTTTTAAAGCATGAACATGTAATTCTTATAGTAGTTCCTTTGTAGCTTCATAATGCAATTTATATTTTAAATGTAACTCATGTAAGATTCCATTTATTTATTTATTACTTTTTATATTTTTAATCATTTTCATTATTTTGGGGGGGGTGACATTAGTTAATTAGATTTCAAGTGTACAATTCTGTAATATGTAATCTATGCTGTATATTGCATTGTGTGTTAACCTCCCAAAGTCAAATCGCCTTCCATCACCATGTATTTGATCCCCTTTACCCTCTTCTAAACATCCCCCAGCTTACCCTCTGGTAACGAGTAAACTATGAGTCTGTGAGTTTTTGTTTGTTTCTCTTGTTTGTTTATTGCTTTCAGTTTTACATCTCACATGTGAATTAAATCAGGTGGTTTTGACTTTTCCTGTCTGACTTCTTTCACTTAGCATGATAATCTCAAGATCCATCCATGTTGTCACAAATGGCAGTATTTCATCTTATAGCTGAGTAATATTCCATTGTGTATATGTACCACATCCTCTTTGTCCAATCATGTATTGAGGGACAGTTCGGTTGTTTCCATGTCTTGGCCACTGTGAATAATGCTGCAGTAAATATAGAGATACGTACGTATATGTAAGATTCCATTTTAAATTCTCTTTTATGTATGTATCTAAGGGTATACAATTTAAAATAAATGAATATAACAAATAGATGTTATTTTTCTTTATCTTTTGAAGGAAACTAAATCCCTTAGATCTCATTATTAAATAGTGTATGAACAGGGTGAATATTAAAGAGTTACTCAGTATGCTAGGCCATACCCATAATTACTTCAGAATAGCTTTATTCAGATTTTTAGGCAGTATTTTACTGATTTATTATCATGAAATTTAAAGTATTTTTTCTTTTGTAAAGTTATACACATTGGCACATTTAAGATTAAATAGCTTCTAAAGGAAAAGAATGATAGCCAGCAAGCATTTAGTTTTAATTTTCATAATTTTTCTATTTAAATCCAAAGCACCCTTTTAAAGCTCCTAAATCAGCCATTTATAAATAAAGTAAGTTATTTTATGATGCATTCCTTGATGATGGCTTATGCTGTTTTTCTAAAGAAAGAGTTTCATTAAGATTTGATTTTCTTCTATTCTGCACTTTGTTTTTTTCATCACTGAATCAAACATAGGTCTTTAATGTCACTGGTAAATCTGACTTTTTGGGTCATTGACGACTATTGCAGCTTGCAAAAAAGCAGCTGAATATTTGTCTTTTAGGCATGATTGGAACATAATAGGGTATAAATGGGCTGCCTATGACCTTAGCATGGGCTTCTGTTATTGTAGGAGAACATATCTGGTCAGTGTCCACTATTTACAGTTCGTTAAAATCAGCACATGTACAAATAATTCATGAATAATTGTGAACACAGCATTTGAATGGATGTTTAATAAATATGCATTAAAAATCTAATTACAGTAATGAAGTTTACAGCTGAAATTTTAATCCAGCCCTTTAGAAATATTAAGAGTGCTTTTCCTGATTGTGCATTTTTCTCACAGCAGTTGGGTAAACATTTTAAACTGGAAATCTAAATTCCTTATAAAGTTTTTATTTCATTTAACTAAGTGTGTGCTCTTTTTGGCAACAATCTTCTCTTTTTTTTTTTTTTTTTTTTGTGAAGAAGTAACGCTCCTTTTATTCCATAACTGTTACTTGTAAGAATTTTGATTAGTTTTATCTTAGGACTGATGAACATATGGGATACCAGATAAATAATAAAATATGACCTGGACAGATTAGACTGTGCTTTTTTTATTTTAGATCTTTTATTTTCTTAATTTTTATTTAAAAATTATTTTTCAATTACAGTTGACATTAAATATATTAGTTTCAAATGTACAGTGTTGTGTTTAGACATTTATATAACTTATGAAGTGATCCCCCCAGTAAGTCTAGTACTCACCTGGCACTAGATATAATTATTACAGTATTATGACTGTATTTCCAATGCTGCACTTTACATCCCTGCGACTATTTTGTAACCACTAATTTGTGTATCTTAATCTCTTCCTCTTCTTTTTACCCAATTAGCCCCACCCCAGCCTCCTCTCATTTGGCAATCATAATGTTCTCTGTATCTGTGAGTTTGTTTCTGTTTTGTTTGTTCATTTGTTTTTTAGGTTCCACATGTATGTGAAGTCATATGATGTTTGTCTTTCTTTGTCTGACTTTTTTCACTTAGCATGATACCTGCTAGGTCCATCCACAAATGGTAAGATTTCATTCTTCTTTTCTGGCTGAGTAATATTCCATTGTATATATGTACCACTTCTTTTTTATCCATTCCTCTATCTCTGAACACTTAAGGTTGCTTCCATATCTTGGTTGTTGTAAATAATTCTGCAATGAACATAGGGATGCATATGTATTATTGAATTAATGTTTTGGATTTGTTTGGAAAGTACCTCCCCAAATTGCTGGGTCATATAGTCATTATGTATTTAATTTTTTGAGGAACCTTCATACTGTTTTCCATAGTGACTGCACCAATTTGTAATCCCACCACCAGTGTACAAGAGTTCCCTTTTCTCCTCATTCTCAGTAACACTTGCTTGTCGATTTATTGATGAAAGTCATTCTGACAGGTGTGATGTGATACCTCATTGTGGTTTTATTTGCATTTCTCTGATGATTAGTGATGTTGAGCATCTTTTCATATGTCTGTTAGCCATCTGTATGTCCTCTTTGGAGAAAGATCTGATCAGGTTCTCTGCCCATTTTTTAAATCTGATTATTTGTTTTTTTTGGTATTAATATTAAGTTTTATGAGTTGGATAAATATTACATATATAATATATAATATATAATAATATATAGTTGTATAGTTATGAGATATATTATTGGTGATCTTCTCCCATTAGGTAAGTTGTCTTTTCGTTTTGTTTCCTTTGCTGTGCAAAATCTTTTTAGTTTTATGTAGTCCCATTTGTTCATTTTTTCTTTTGTTTCCATTGCTTGAGGAGACATATCCAAAACATTATTACTAAGATCAATGTCAAAGAATTTACTGTCTGTGTTTTATGATTTCAGGTCTTAATTTAAGTCTTCAATCCGTTTTGAGTTTATTCTTATATATGCTGTAAGAAAGTGCTCTAATTTTATTTTTTTTGCATGTATCTGTCCAGTTTTCCCAGTACCATTTGTTGAAGAGACTGTCTTTATTCCATATGTATTTTTGACTCCTTTGTCATAGGTTAATTGACCTGGGTTTATTTCTAGGCCCTCTGTTCTGTTCTGTTGATCTGTGTCTGTTTTTATGTCAGTACTATGCTGTTTTGATAACTATAGCCTTGTGACGTAGTTTGATATTAGGTAGTGTGATACCTCCAACTTTGTTCTTTCTCAAGATTGCTTTGGATTTTTGGGGTCTTTTGTGTTTCCATATAAATTTTAGGATTCTTTGTTTTAGTTCTGTGAAAAATACACTTGGTGTTTTGATAGGGATTGCATCAAATCTATAGATTGCTTTGAGTTGCATGGACATTTTAATGATGTTATTTCTTCCTATCCCATGAGCACAGTATATGCTTCCATTTATTTGTATCTTCCTCAATTTCTTACTTCAATGTTTTATAATTTTCCATAGATCTTACTTCCTTGGTTAATTTATTCCTAGGTATTTTTCTTTTTTTTTTTTTTTAGATACAAATGTAAGTGGGATTGTTTTCTTAATTTCTCTTTTGGATAGTTTGTTATTGGTGTCTAAAAATGCAACCAATTTCTGAATATCAATTCTGTATGCTGCAACTTTACTGAATTCTTTTTTCAGTTCTAATAGTTCTTTAGTGGATTTTTTAGCATTCTCTATATATAGTATCCTGTCATCTGCTAGACTGATTTTGATTTCATTCCATAGTACTGGATCAATCATTTAATTTGGTATTTCCAGTTCCTCATCTATAGAATGGGATTAATTATCCTAATTGCTTCTCTCACATGTCATTTATGAGGCTCAAGTATCTTATTATATGAGAAAGTCCTTTGAAAACTATAAGCAATGTTATATAAATATGGGATTATGCTAGGAATAATTGAAATACTAATGCTGGAATGCTAGAGGTGGTGGGTTCCCATCAGTGAATGGAATTGGAATGAACTCAACACTATAAAGAATTACTAAAACCATTTTAATTGGGGGAGGACTATGTTAACAATGACAAAAGCTCAGTCTGATTTCAGTGTTTTGAATTCTAGAAAACACAGTTTTGATTTTTGTAAGATTGTGCAAAGATAGATAACCAGGAATGGTTTTTGTTCTCTTGGACTTAACTACCTTTTCTCTGGACATTCTGAATATCTAGAGAAGTTCTTAGAAAACACAAATTATTGCTTTTATCATGATGTTTTAAAGAAAGCTGTTGAAATTTGATTTATAGCATGCAGGTAAGTCACTAAGTTGAAATATTTTCATGTGGTAAGATACATGAAACTCAAAGGTTTTCAAAGGAACTCAAATAGTTCTGAATTATTTGCTGTGTGGCAAGATACAAAGATAGCATTTCATAGAATCATAGAATATTAGAGCTTAAGAGAATCACTGTCTGGGCCATGTAGTCACATGTCCAATGAGCATGTGCTTTCTGCCTTAATTGTTTCTCTTTGAGGCATCCTATTCATTTTTGGATAATCCTAATTGTCAGAACTTTCTTTAAGTAGACTGAAATTTGAGCTTTTCTGTAACTTCTCCCCAACTCATCTTGAATCTTTCCCTAAGCATATATATGTTGCTGTATTCTTCATTGCAGTTATGACAGCTCTTAAAAAATATCAAGGCTGATTATATCTCATTCCTATACTCATTTATTCATTTATCAAATTATTGGGTACCTCCTTGTCCCAATTTGATTTGACGGCCTTTAAGACATTAAAGACTTATATTTCTCTCATTCATCCATCCATTCCCTGATAAGTTTTTTTTTTTTTTTTTTTTTTGTATGTGGGTAGCTCCCTGGCTGGGAATCGAACCCAGACCGCAGCGTTGACAGCGCCAGCGCTGAAGCCTTAGCCACTACACCACCAGGGAACTCCCATTCCCTGATAATTTCTTGGTGCCTTGTATATACTTGGACACAGGGTGTTGGGATGTTATTACTGTCTCTTCTCAATGTTAGCTGTTCCTTGTCCTGTCATTCAAATTTCATGATGTGATTTCTAGGTCCTTGAACTACTTCCCTTCTTTAGATTACAGTCTGCTTTCTGAAAGTCACTCTGAAAATGTGGCGAAACACAGAATAATGTTTCACCAATTATCTGAGCACCCCATGGCCCAGTCAAGTTTACACATAAAATTAACCATCACGACATATATCAAGACTAGGATTGTCTTCTGTGTGGCAACAGTGTTTCCCCTCATGTTCCTAAGGCATAGCAGTCCAGGTATTCCTATTTAACATGTAAAAGTACAGACACAGGAAGGAAGGAATTCCTATCCTTGTCTCCTTTTGAAGAGTGTCAGGGGAAAGTTTGACAGAACTGACTTCCCCTTAGATAGGTATCACTGGCGAGCATGGTGACCATGTGCACAGTCTGCCATGGAGGATGACATTACCGTGATTGAGAGTCACAATGGTGGAGTCAGGAGATGGATCCAGAGCCCATGCTCCTTCCACTGTAACATCCTGTTCCCCTGCTGTACCTGTGGGCACAAATGCGGGCTGTACTACTCCTGGTTATGGGAACATGCGTGGTTTCTTGCTTAGCCCCTCTGTGCCTCAGTTTCTTAAGCTTTAAAGTAGGGATAATGTTAGTACCTACCTCATAGGTAGTTGTGAAGATTAAATGAATTAATATACATAAAGTACTTAGAGAAGAACTTGACAATCATTAAGTCCTCAGTAAAGGTTTTCAGTTGTTTCTGCTGCTGTAATTAACTACATGATCTTGGTCAATTTACTTAATCTGCAATGCTAATTCTTTGGTCCAATTCACAGACATCTCTGAACTGGACTGTTACAGTTTTCTAACTGGTGTCTGCTTCCACTTAAAAAAATACTTGTGTGTGTGTGTGTGTGTGTGTGTGTGTGTATGGCTTTGTTGAGATGTAATTCACATACCATACAATTCACTCATTTCTGCTTCAACTTTGCATTCCTACTGTCTTATTTTCTATAGTAGTCTTGTAAAAAATATATCAAATTGTGTCACATTCCTGATCAAAGCCTTCTACTTGTTCTTAATCCTACTGATAAAACCCACAGTATTTACCATGGCTTTCAAGACCCTCCATGAACTGGTCCTTGTATTCTCTGTTCCAACTTCATCTTGTGACAGACCCCAACTTAGTCATTTAACTCTTTTTCTTCCTTAGAAATGTGAAGCTTTTTTCCATTTTCACTTTAGGGTTTTTTGCCAAGGCTCTTCCCTCTGCCTGGCATGTTCTTCAGAGCTGACTCATTTTAGCATTCAGGTGCCAAATACTACTTCTATAAGAAGGCTTTCCTTCATAATCCACAGGCGTGGCAGCCATTCACTAGCATAGTGCTTCTCAAACTGTAATATGCATACAAAACATGTGCTATTAAGAAAACCATAATTGCAGCTTAGTATATAATTTATTAATGTAGTGAGCTTAGTTAAGTAGAGCATATTAGCATAGACTGCAAGACTACAGAACTCCAGAAGGAAGTTTTTGTTCCAAACTTAAGATGAAAACTTAAAAATTGGAGGATATCACTTTTTTCCCTGCTAATAGTGCCCCAGCAAACATACATTGTACGTTCCTAAATCCTGTCAGACTTCCTGTAATAGGCGTGGCAAGCTCTAAACCCCAAAAGTGACAGGACGAGAAGGGCAAGGACTCTCTGTATGCCCAGGGAAAGCGGCCTCATGACAGGAAGCAGAGAGGCTGTGGTGGGCAGACTAAGCCGAATTTCTGGAAAAAGGCTAAAACTGCACAGGAGGTTGTGCTGAGGCTTGAATGCATTGAGTCCATCTGCAAAACTAGAGCGTGCCGGCCTTTAAGACCTGCGAGCATTTTGATTTGGGAGGAGTTAAGATGAGAAAGGGCCAAGTGATCCAATTCTAAGCTTTATCTTTTGTTTTATCATGAAGACAATAAAATCTTGTGGTTAGTTCACTTAAAAAAAATGGGCAAATCAAAGTAATCACAACTACACTGAAAGGCTGGGGAAGCTCATTGTTTGGGAGGAAGGGGAAATAGAAGTAATTGTTATAAAAGTATCTGGGAAGTTATGTTACTGGAAAGTGGGGTGCCCTTGGAAAGTGGGGTGCCCTCGTCGGGGTGGTGTTCACGTTCTTGGTATCTTGAGCAAAGAATTGAACGAGACACACACCAAAGTATAGAGGTGAAATAAAGAGATAGTTTATTGAGAGAAAGTACACTCCTAAGAGGTGGGAGCGGGCTCGAGCAGGAAAATGGCTCAAGAGCCCCGATTAACGAGGCTTTGGTACTTTTATTTGCTTCCATGTCTTCAGGGGAGACACCTCTGGGCCTCTAGATTGACAAGTCTGATTGACAAGGGGCCTGTTACATAACGCCTTCTGACTGCGCATGTTCTTTCCCAGAGTTCAGTCTGTTGTAATGATAGTAATGAACTCTGGGCATATGTATGTTATTACAATGATGGTATAATGAGGCCCAGGTGAGATGAAGGTTGTTGTAACTCTCACTGTGCAGGCATTAGAAACTGGCTCAAACTGGTGGGCTTCTTGTGCCCTCTAACTTCCTTGTATTTGCCTGGAACTTCCTCCTGTGGCTGCCTACCCTGGGGCAGGGATTACTCGTGAAAGGGTGGTATCAAGGCGGGGACTATTCCAGCAGGGCAAGCCTCATGGGAGGGGTCCCGAGATTCCCCTACTCTATCTGCCTTCCTCACATTCTGTTTGAGAGACGTGATCCCCACAAATCTCCATGGGAAGCTGAGGGGCTGGCAGTCTCATCTTTATCTGCTTCCTGCTGAGGATGGTCGTTGTTCCTACCCATTGGGGATCACCCTATCTGATCTAAAAGGGGAAGGGGTCTCAAGATCCACCACATTGACTTCTTTGGTCAAGATGGGCTGGAAGCCTTGTTGGGGTATCACTTGTATCCTGATGGTCCCTAGACGAGGAGAAATTAATTTAGTTAGTAGTTTTAGAAAGTGTTGACCCAAGAAATAGTTCTCAAAGCCCTTGTCGCTGTGATGTAAAGTCTGTTGAGCCTGTGGCCTGTTAACTGCTAGCCCAGCTGGTCATTCAGGTGTTATCCCCTGTCTAGGTCCAGAAAGGCCTGGAAGGTGTGCTTGCCTGTAGTGATTGTAATCAGCAAGCTGGAGACATGGGTTACAAGTTTTGGTGTAATTACCTCTGAGGGATCGTCTATTGCTTGGGGTGAGGAGCCAGAGAAAATTGATCAAGAAAGTGATTAAGACTCTGGGCTAGGAAAAAGGTGAAACTGAGAGCTAAAGAACAAGGAAAAGGAGTCTATAGTGAGGTGGGGAGAGAACTGCCTTGCTTGACCCACATCAATAATAGATTATTCAGGTTCTAGGACATCATGATATTGATGAAATTTTATAGCAAGTGGGATATGGAGTATAGTGGGCTCTTCCTAAAACCTAGTTTAGGAGAAAGTGGGAAATATAAGGTAGAAAATTGAGGTATTAGAACAGCACAGATTTTTTTGGGCCTCTGAAATCTTTCATTTATGTGTGTAGATTAGTGTGTGGATCTTCAGAATGGCATTTTCCCACTGTCCATTTGGAGTACAATAAGACAAATTAATACAAATCAAAATAATATGGCAGCAGCATCACATAATTTGTGTATACTGATGTAGTAACAGATTTAATTTAGTGCAGCTTTGAGAAGCCTTTGTGTTTCAATTTATACAGCTGCTATCCAGGCCTATGCTGGCCAATCTCTCAGCCTTGAGTGTCTTGCCTGACTGATTCTTTCTCTTTTAAATACTGTATTATTTTTTTAGAGTAGTTTTAGGTTCATAGCAATTGAGAGGAAGGTACAGAGACTCCCATATGTCCTCTGCCCCCACACATGCATACACTCCCCCACTGTCAAATGACCCCAGGGTGGGTCATTTGTTACAATTGATGAATCTACGTTGATGCATCATAATTAAAAAAAGCCCATAGTTTACATTCAGTCTTTGTGTTATACATTGTATGAGTTCAAATGTATAGTGACATGTATCCATCATTATGGGATCATACAGAGTATTTTCACTGCCCTAAAACTCCTCAGTGCTCCACCTACCTATTCAGCCCTCCTCTCTCTTCACCCCTCAACTTTGTCTCCTACTGATCTTTTTACTTTCTCCATAGCTTTGCCTTTTTCAGAATGTCTTATAGTTAGAAATATGACCTTTCAATATATAGCTTTTTCAAATTAGCCCTTTTACTTAGTTATATGCATTTAAGTTTTCTCCATGTACTTTCATAGCTTGATAATTATTTCTTTTTAGTGCTGAATAATATTCCATTGTTGGGATATACCAGTTTATTTATCCATTTACTTATTGAAAGACATCTTGGTTGCTTCCAAGTTTTGGCAATTATGAATAAAGCTGATATTAACGTCCATGTGCAGGTTTTTGTGTAGGCATGTTTTCGGCTCTTTTGGGTTAATCCCAAGTAGCATGATTGCTAGATCATATGGTAAGAATATGTTTAGTTTGGTTATAAATCACCAGATTGTCTTCCAAAGTAGCTGTTCCATTCTGCATTCCCACCAGGAATGAGTGAGAATTCCTGTTGCTCCACATTCTCTTCAGCCTGTGTCAGTGTTCTGGATTTGGGCTATTCAAACAAGTGTGTAGAGGTATCTCATTGTTGTTTAAACTTGCATTCCCTGATGACATAATAATCTGGAGTTTTTTTCATATGCTTCCTTGTCATCTGTCTATCTTCTTTAGTGAGGTGTCAAGGGCTTTGCCCCCCCCCCCCCTTCTTTTTTATTCTATCTCTATAGCCTTCTATCTCTATAGCCCCATCTTTATTATACATGATTTGTATATTGGAGCATGTGAGATCAACAGCATATATTGTCAGTTTGGCTTAAATAAACTCTTATAAAAATAAAAAAAGTTTTGGGCCTTTTTTTAAAATAGGATTATTTTCTTGTGAGGTTCAGGAGTTCTTTGTATATTTTGGATAATAGTCCTTTTATCAGATGGATCGTTTGCAAATATTTTCTCTCATTCTGTAGCTCTGATGAGACATGGCATTGTCTTTTGCAGGACAGAAGTTCTTAATTTTAATGAATTTTAAGTTTATCGATTATTTCTTTCATGGATTGTGTCTTTGGTGTTGTATTTAAAAAGTACTCACTATACCCAAGGTCATGTAGGTTTATCCTGTGCCACCTATGTTTCTCTTATATTTGGAATTTTATGGTTTTATGATTTACATTTAGGTCTGTGATTCATTTGAATTAATTTTTGTGAAGGATGAACCATCTGTGTCTAGATTCATTTTTTTTCTTTGCATGTGAATGTCCAGTTGTTCTAGCACCATCATCTTTGCTCCACTGTATTGTGTCCCAACTCTTTGTGTTCAACCTAAAGGTTATGGAAAAGGGAAGGAATCTCATAAGCAGATTGTTAGAATCATGTGGGGTTGTCTGAATGCTGTGTGGTTTGGGAAAGAGCATCAAGGGGCAGTAGTAACCCCTTTGTGACTAGTCTCTACGTCTCTGCCTTGGTACTCAAGAACCAGAAGTAGGCCTAACTCAAAGAAATGCACAGTCCTGCTGTGGGGAAGATCTGGTGAACCCAGGTGGCTCGTTTGATTCTGTGGAGAGAAAGCAGAGACTCTAGCAGGTTAGGCTTTTTAGAAGAGGGTCTACAATTACAGCTTATGGATTTGGGGTTTACTCCCTTTTACTAAAATGAGACAATTATAAATATGTTTATTGTACAAAATTGTTTTATATTATTTTATAAAAATGATATTTACAGTAACTGCTCAAATGTGTATACTTGTAAGTGATTAAAGGTTTTACTGTGACCATTAAGAAATATATATAGAACACTATGAAATATCTTTAAGAAAGTCTAAAATTTTGTATATATTTTTGTTTATAGCCTATACAGTTCAAACTCCCGAGAGTGTACCTCCAGCTGCAGCTACAGAGGCTTATACGAAAGCTTTGGCTGTTTGCCATGGACCTCTGGACCACTATGACTTCCTAATCAAAGCCCATGAGCTAAAGGACGATGCACACCAAAGAAGAGTCATACAGTGTTTGCAGAAATTACACGAGGACCTTAAAGGATACAGTATAGAGGCAGAAGGCCTTTTTTCAAAGGTGAGGTTTGTGTGATATACTAAAGATTTAACAGTTAAAAGTGTAAGCATTCTGTAAAATGGATTAAATGCAGCCAGGTACAATCATGAAACTGCTTGAAAATTTCTCACCAGTTCCTTTAAACAAGCTCTGTTGGATCCCCAGATCTGACCTCTTTCTTTCACCTCAGGGAGATTCAGATTGCTTCCTGTTTCGGTAGTAATTGGTGCCATCCAGTTAAAACAAAAACTTCTGTGCAATTTAAAGCTTTCCCCTTTCTCTTGCTCAGGCATGGCCTAAGATCAGCAGTGGAGAAGGGGGAGTGATTTGCTCTTCTCCTTTCCCTCCTCCTCCTTTCTCTGTTTGTCGGGCTTCTCTAGGGTCGGAATGAGAGAAACAGCAGTCTTAAGTGACCAGTTAAGGGCCTTTGGTGTGGTAGATGCTGACATGCTATAATTGCTCTTTGTTGAAAAACATATTAGTAGGTTCTTCAGGACTCCCCCAAGGACCTCCCCACTGCTTCATTCTTTGACCTCTTATGATGTTAAGGGAACACCTCACACGACTGTATTCTGCTGGGACCTCCTTGCCCTTGGCCTTCTTGGGTGGAGTCCTTTCAGGACAGCTCTAGTCAGGTCACCTTTTATGATGTCCACTTAATCCATAAGAAGCATAACATCTCCTTTCTCCAACTCCTGCTGCATGGGCAGCTTCAGTCAGCCTCCAACCCTTGGACTTCTACAATAAGAAGCAGGTACCAGTCTCTGTCTTCATCCTGAACACTCCCATGATCCTGGGGACACATGTCAAGTTCTTCCATGAACTCTTCCATACCCTTCTTTGGTAGCTGCCTGTGGATATCACCACCTAAGCAAGCGTCCATGTGGGGAGGGGGATGCCCATCGTATCCTATACTCAATCCTCATCTCTTTAGATGCTTCTGTTGGGATATCTCTAAATGCGGCATGAGGTTTATCGGGGGGAAATTCTAAAGCGTTTCTTACCCAGCTAACAACTTTCTACCTTGATCACTTTCTTTAGTTCCACTTTGTTTTTAGGCTGTTATTGCCCTTTTTTTCTTTTTAGGTAATTCATGCATGGATGTGACTAATGTCTCTCTTCAGTGTAGAAGAACTTGTCTACCCTTGTTCTTAACTTTGAGCTTTTGCTAAAATTCTGAGATGACAGGAAAACTCCCGTTCTTTATCCTTTTATAGAAGTCCATGTCATCAGTGGTATCATCTTCAAATTATAAGGGATATTAATAGTAATAGGAGTTACAATATGGTTTAATCTTAGAAACTAATTTTCCTTTAATTGGCCAAATCAGCCCCCTCCCCCGCAAATCTTTATTATAATGTCCTTAGAAGAAAGGTACTGTAAAACATGTTAACAGTACTGTATTTAAAAACTCTACTTTTTAAAAACACTGAGAATGTAATTGAATAATTTTATTTTTATATAAATAGAAAAAATTGTGTTAACCTCTTTTGGTTAGAAGGAATATAGAGATTCATTTAGGTTACAGAAAGAAATGGAGATTTAGAGTAAGACTCCATATGCAAATAGCAGTGAAGGGCATCTCCCTTACATAAGCAGACCTCAGGGAGCCTGATCTGGCAGCATCCGTGGCTCTGAAAGCTTTGAACACTTGAAAGGTGGTAGTAGCAGGTTCCAGTTGATTCTTACTCCAGTGCTCTTCCATTCATAGCCTCCTCTTTTGTTCCTTTTCTGCCATGTCCATTTTCACTTCTGTTCATCCTACCAACCTCTCCATTCTCTGCCTGTATCTGTGGTATAAATTCCTGAGTAAGCATCTGATAGGCCAACCAATCACTTCATCTCTGTTTGGGTAGCACTTTCATACCAACTTTTTCAGGTGCCACAAACTGGCATAAAGATTGTGTCTCTGCATAAAGTACCATCCAGTGCTCCTGTGAGTATGGTAGTTCCCCTCAGAGTGGACTGTGAGTTTAGTAACCACTGTGATTGGCCAGGCCAGCACAGTGGTTATAGGAAATGATGAATTATCCCTTTTGATGGTCAACTTTTTCTCTTTTCCCCATATTTTGAAATATTTTAGGTGAGTTGAGAGCCAAAAAGTTTGGAAAATATAAATCGCTTATGTATTGCATATCTAATTATAGTTTGCAATACAGGTGGTCTTCCAAATATAATAACAACTTGCTTATGTGTTATAGCCAGGAAACAAGATGTTTTACTTAACTGGATTTTTTTGTTATCTGAGTGTTAGGTTACTCTCACAAATTTTGTATCTTTTTCCTTTTCTTGTCCTCTCCCTTTTGGAAATAACAGTCTTTTTATCCTCCTCCCTATTGTGTCATCTCTGGGGTTCATTTCACTATGGTTGGTGAACTTCCATCCAATCAAAAGAATTCTTTAATCATGAACTTACCTGGTTGCCAATTCAACAATGCTTTTTTTTTTTTCCTTTAAAATTATTGTTTGGCAAAATAAAAGCCATGAGTCTTAAAAAAAAATATTGTTTGGCTTTTCTCTCATACTTTCACCAATAATTTCTAAATTGGCTATAATGGGTCTGCCTAATAACCCTGGTTTTATTGTGCAGTTGTAATCTTACGTAAGTAGGAGATTTGACATGTCAGGTAGTTTCAAACGTGTAACAAAAGCTTATATTTGTTATATCCTAATGCATATGTGAACAAATATTTAGTTGGTAAGTCAAAATATCTTTGTGGTAGTATTTGTCCTATAATTTTTTAAGCTCACCAAATCTTCAACATTGAAAAAGATCCAATCATCTAATGTAATTTGAGTAAAAAAATCTATAAAAACTTAATTTTTTAAGATTATAAAGATGCCACAAACCTATTTCTTTTAAAATAAACACTGATATGCTATTTATCAGAGAAGAAAAATTAGGTTTTCCAGTGATAGAAGAACTTTATATAGTGTTCTTAATTTTGGTAGAGTTTATGATTTTTATGAACATTTGATTTTGTTTGTAATGCAGATGTTTAAACATTCATTGTAGTGGACTTATTTTTTTTTTTCTCATTGTACGCCTAAGAAACTTATGTAAGGCTAAGCTGTAATACTAAAATAAAAGGCAAATTCTTCACAAGATATCAGAATTGTTAATTAATGAGATAAAATTGGAGGCAGATCATTTGGCTTCTTTTACCTATCTACATAGCAAAGTTTTCTCTAATAAAAATTTGAAAAAGTTATGAGCAGATGACCATGCTCCATGAGCCACAAACTCTGAAGAAGGAGTAGGTATGAACCTTTTACTTTTGTTATCGATTGAGTCTTAAAACCAGGTTAATCTGACACATTTAATATATGCATAATTGTTATTGTGCTGTGAGGTAATTAGGCATAAATGGTAAGTAGTTCATGTAAATCACTATAATTAGAATTACTTTTACACAGCCAAATCAAGCATTTCTGGAGTCAGAGAAGGAGAAAATTAAATAGAGTGTGGAGCTACTCTGAAAAAAACCTCTCTTTCCATTAATCAGGGGTATACAGACTGCCAGGTTTTTTCATCTTTTGGGAGGAGAAAACATGTTCCAAGAGACCTGGCATTGGGGTGGCACCCCAAAATTCCTTTCCTTTTTCCCCTGCTCCTCACAAAATAATTTTCAATTTTTTCCTATGAGATATTATTATTTCCAACTTCCTTGTACAGCCCACTTTTTATTTGGATACCCTTTTCTCCCCTCCCAGGAAAAAATGCATATAGCAGGTAGAAAAGGCGTGCCCTGCCTTCACTATGCTAATCCAGGTTCGTGCTGCTTTTTCCTCGTCTGGTTTCTTGTGGCTGGAGGCTGCAAGGAGGACCCCTGGAATGTAGGCTGTGGCCTTTTCTCTCAGGGGATGCCAGAGGCCTGGTTGTCTGGATCCATTCAGTTATTGATCCAAGATTCTTCAGAGTGGCCTCTAGTGATTTCCTCCCTTCCTTCCAGCTAAGGGAGTGAGCATACTCAACTCTCTCAGCTGTACCTAATGTCTTATTACTTAAATGTTGGAATAAATGTCAAGATACAAAGATTTGATAAAGCTGAGTTGGAGGTAGCCAGGTCTTCATTATTTTCTCCCACCTTAACCTGCATATAATGTTCCATAGTAAAAACATTTTTCAATGTAACTGTGAGATATTTCAACAGGTTAGTTTGTTTTATCATTTTGAGGAAATTAACTTTTCTTGATAATATAATTCTAGTTAGCATTTCCTTCTTACAGATAGACTGAGGAAGGGGAATTATTACACAGTGCTCAGAAAGGCAGGCACAGCTTACTGAGAGGTTTTGAGCAATGGAATTTTCTGAAGTTTCATAAGCTGAATTTTCTTGGCCTTAAGTCTTTTTCATAAATGCCAGATGTTTCTGAGTTCTCTGTATAATATGTAGTTACGTCTCCAATTAATATTGAATTTAGTCTTACGTCACATATGGCAATGTTTTGTCTTTTCCAGGTAATGTGCCCATTTCATGTAAAGGGGAAATTATTAGCCAGTGTCTTCTTGTCCTCTAAGGGAGGATCAATACATTCCCAGAGTGAGTGCTGGGGGAAGTAGTTCCATTGTGTAGCTGGGAAAAAGAAATTATTTTAGTTTTTCAGAAACATCTATCATGGTTAGCTAGAAAATGTATTTTTTTGTTCATCAAGGACCCTAAGTAATTTATACGAGTATATAAACTCATTTCAATCAGAAAAGAGATGGTCCTCCCTATGTGCTACCTTCTTCAATGGAGAGAACAGTCATAAGCAGTTATTTGTAACTCAGTGAATTATGTACAAAATTCACATGGGTGTAAAATGCATATGGGAACAATCCATGACAACCCACTCTAAAAGGATTTAAGTTTATTGTATTCTATATTATTGCTTCACTTGGTTCTTATAATTCTTATTCACATAAATAAATTTTATGAATCAAATTACTATTGATTTAGTCTTGAAGGACCAGATTCAAAATGTGGATATACTCATATACATCAAACCTAACAACATAAAACCCTCAAAATATATATAGTATACATTTATATATTTATTTGTTTGTATGTATTAACTATTTGCTTCTGAGAAGGATCAATATCATGATGTTTAAAATAATTTTTAACATGTTTTTTTTTTTTTAAATGCCAATTAAAAATATATTAAAGTTATTTTCACATTTGACTTATAATTAAAGTAAGACACTGCTCTTGGCATATAGAATGGCTTTGCCATTTCAAATATGTCCAATTTCTGATTTGTCATGTAGCAATTTCAGTATGCGTAAATTCAGTATTATACCCATACCTGTAATAATAAACTGCTTTATTACCTAGAGAGAATAATAAAATGTAACTAATGCACTCAATAAGATTAAAATTTAAATAAACTTTATAAAGCACTTCTGAGAATGATTATTGTATAAACTTCCATTTCTGTATATTACTTAATAGCAATTTTTGAAACTAATATTGAGAATTAAAAACTACTTTTGAGGAGAGGTTCATGTTCAGGATGTTTAGTAGTAGGTTTCTGTGAAGACCGAATCAACTCTAAAGGTAATTCTTTTATTATTTTCAGGATGTGGGGATGGTAGTGGAAAATCTAGCTGATAGGCAAGAAAATCAGGAAAACCTCTTGGTGGCTGGAAAAATCCTTTGGCAGAAAGTATTTATGGAGTAGAAACACAGGCCTTTATTTTAAGAATTGTCCACTTGGATCCACTGGCAACAAGGACTTTGACTTGGAGGAAGAAGTTGGGAGGGAAGCACGGTAACAAAGGTGCAAATCTGAGAAGGTGATGAAAAGGTCTCTTCAGATGAAGGCTGACCCTTGGGTGAAGGCATGACATGTATTTGGAAAAGCTGTGGGATGTAATAGATTTTCATTTATGTTCTAGTGGTTTCATTCTTCTTGTGAATTCACCAGTCAATTAATCAGGTTCTGAATTGTTTACGTTGTCCCTTTTTTCAGTTATTTTTCCATAAAATCTATTTTAGCCTGAAGTTCAGAGAGGTACCTAGTGAGCTCTTTAACATTTGCCTTCACAGTTGCTGTTCCTGAAGGTTCTCTATGAAGGCGCATCATCACTGAAGAATCACAAAATCATTCTCTGCTTGTCTCTGAGCGTAGTTGTCCTGGTGGCTGTCAGCCTATCCATGTGTCTGTCTGTGTGAGAGTGTAGGTTCCTACATCCATTTGCCTCTCTGTGGCTGTGTTTGTTGTCTCATTCCGTCTTTTGTGTCATTTGTTAGCTCCCTCGAAGAAGCCTGGAAGGGTACTTGAATTCTTCAAATTCAGAACCTTAGCCATATTCAGGGATATTTGGAGGGATATTTTCCACATCTTTCTTGTGATGAACTCCACATCATTTTGGGAATTATGCTTATGTCCTGGCAGCCAGTGGTGAACTAGAGTAGGTCACACCTAGCACAGCTTCATCCTAACTAGTACAGAATCAGATTATCAGGAGTGGGTGAACATGGAAGGATTTGCTGAAGAAATTGCCTCCTATCATTTGTCTCCCAGTGGCACATATAGGGACTTATATGTGCTTGTTGCTTGAATGCATTAGACATTAAAAAGGAATTCCCATCTTCAAATTCTGTTACAATGAGAAGCTTAGCTATTTTTTATGCTCGTTGTTGTAGAGGTCTAAGCTCACCCCCTGCACACACACTTCTTAGTTAGTTAGATACTTAAATAGACTTAATTAAACTGAACAAATTGGTATACTTTAGGTTAAGAGGGTTCTTTTAAAAATCTGCTGAAAGCATTTAAAAAAAGATTTTCATTTATAGAGAATTCATGGGTGCTAACATATAGTTCAATTTTTACTTTTTAAAGATCTTAGAAACCTGAATGATACACTTTTATCAAAAAATGATCTATGTTGAGAATGATATAATGCTAGTGTGTAAAAGATGTAATTATGCTCAGCATTTCAGCTGGAATCATTGTCTCTGATTCTGTCATTTTGGGAGATAATAATGGAATGGTGGGGAGAATGAGGAGAAACAAGAAAAGTAGTATTTCTGTATTTTAAACAATTTGAAAATAACTATTTTTATTTTAACAGTACCACCCTTATTATCTATTATACTTGTCCTAATGGAAATTCTGCCAAAGTAGCAGGTGCATGGTAACCCAGAACAGTGGAGGACATGCTATTTTAATTTATAAGTTTGATGAGAATCATCTTGAATTATTTTTAAACACTAGAATTTTCATATCATGAGGAACAAAGCATAAAATTACAGTGATTCAGTAAAAATATTTGGAATGATGGATGGCCAAGTTCACTCTGCAGCAGTTAATAGTAATTTGGGTATGGGATGCAACAAAATGGCGACATGAGAGGGACCTCCGAAAAACTCCTATGGCGATTACAAGTAATGAAACACGTATACCTCAACCAAGGGCCCTCTGCACATGCACAATCACAGCTAAGAAATCCATGCATCACATTAGGGTACCTGCAGGCAGGCAGAGGGTCAACAAAGGAGAAATAGAAGGAGAAGAGCAGGGATGCAGGCTTGGAACTCTACCTCTGGGGGAGGCAGGAGAAAGGTGGCAGTGGGAGAACACTTCGAACCTCACTTGGTGCAGGCAACAGAGGAAAGGGAACCCACAGGTAGGGGTGTGAGGTACCACATCCACCTCACTTAGCCCCAGGAGGTGCAGACCGGTCTGTAAACCGCAGTGGCAGCATTTCACTCTGGTTCCCAGAGGATGGGGATTGGCGGGGCAGTGAGGAGTCGCAGTGCGAATGCTGCAGCTGGAAGGAGAGGAAAGAGGGGGCTGTGTGCACATGTTTCTCGGCCCACAACCAGGATGATCTGAAAGACCAGCATACAAGACAGCTGACTCCAAGGCTCAGGACAAAGTCCATGCATGGGGCAAGTTGCGAACAGAAGGGCGAAATCACACCCGAACTCCCTGCATGACCCCCGGAGCCACAGGAAGAAAACAAAGCCACAAATGTCCCTCCACTATAGACCTCTGCCTGCCCAGTATCAGCAGCCAACACCAACTGCAACTGGTAAGGTCAAGAGAGGATGCAAATAAGAGAAACAAGAGAATTAAAGAGATGGGGACAGGTGAACTATCAGAAATAGAGCTCAAAGCAATGATGATAAAAATGCTTAAGGAACTGAATGATAATTTCAACAGAGAGATAGCAAGCATTAAAGAAGACTTACAAACCATTATAAAGTACCAGAGAGAGATAATGACTACATTAACTGAAATGAAGAACGGAATAAAAGTCACCGAACTAGATAAAATAGAAGCGCAAAGCAGTGATTTGCAGGAAAAGCCAGCAGAAAACACCCATTTAGAACAGATAGATATGAGAATCCAGAAAAAGGAGGATTGTTTGAGATGCCTCTGGGACAATTTTAAGGAGAAGAATATCAGAATAATAGGCATACCAGAAGGGACAGAAAAAAAAAGCAAGGGATCAAGAAATTATTTGAAGAAATAATGATGGAAAATTTTCCTAACCTGGCAAAGGAAATAGACATACACGTCCAGGATGCACAGGGAATCCCAAACGAGATGATCCCGAACAAGAACACACCAAGATACATCATAATTAAAATAGCAAACATTAAAGAAAAAGAGAAAAATTTAAAATGCAAGTAGTAACTTATAAAGGGAAACAAATTCAATTCTCAGCTGATATCTCACCAAAAACTTTACATGCCAGAAGGGATATTCAGAAACTATTCAACGTGATGAAAACCAAGTATCTACAACCAAGAATAATGTATCCAGCAAGGCTAGCATTCAAAATTGAAGGACAGATAGAGAGCTTCTCAGATAAGGAAAAGTTAAAGGAATACATCAACACCAAACCAGTACTACAAAGAATGTTAGAGGGACTTCTTTAGGATGGGAGGAGGGATGGGAGAGTGGGCAACATAAGGGAAGGGGATGGAGAAATTTAGTTTGATTGTTAACATAGAATCAGAAGCAACAAAGAAACAAAACTCATTGATACAGTCAATAATTTAGTTACATAAGGGTAAAGAGGAGGCAGGCGGGGGAGAAGGGACAGCGACACAAATATATGGTGATGGAAAGAGAAGTGATTCTGGGTAATCAACACATAATATAACACATAGAAGATTTAATGTAAAATTGTACACCTGAGGCTTATGTAATTTTTATTAATCAATGTCACCCCAATAAATAAAAAAATAAAGAGTTTTGGTAACAGTTTTGAAAGCAGTTGTCTAAACTGCAAATACTTTTGGAGTAATTTTAGATTCACTTTAGATATAAAAGTAATATAGTAATTAGTCACCTTATCAAATTTTGTTTTTTTCCAACTTTTTATTTTGAAAAATTTTAACAATACACTAAGAGTTAACAGTTTGCCACATTGGTTTGCTCTCTCTCTCTCTAAATGAAATTTTTCTTTAACCATCTGAAAGTAAGTTACAACATCGTAACACTTGACCCCTAAAACACATCATTGTGTATCTCTTAACAAAGATATTCTCCTGTATATGCTACCTACGAAAGTTAACATTGATGTAGTACTGTTATCTAAAATAGGGTTGCTAGATTTGACAAATAAAAATATAGGATGTTGAGTTAAACTTGGATTTCAGATAAATAATGAATAGTTTTTTAGTATGCATATATCCCATGTGATACTTGGGACAAATGAGTATGTATGTATGTATTAAACAATTATTTGATGTTAATCTGAAATTCACATTTAACTGGGCATCCTGTATTTTATCTGGCAACGCTAAATATGAAGCTCCATTCACATTTCTTCAGATCTTCCCCAAATGTTCTTTTAATGATGTGTGTGTGTGTGTGTGTGTGTGTGTGTGTGTATGTGTTGGATCCAGGATCCATAGTTTGCTTTTGGTTTTGTCTCATAAAATTTTGATAGAATGATGATTGAATATTTACTTTAAAAAATACAGACCCCCATATTCAAAAGAATTTTTGTGTGCAAATGATTTTTTATGTATATGAGATTCAAAACATTAATTTTTACTAAATTTAGTGTTTTGGAGTACATCATCAAATAAATGCGTATGAAGTTGGAGAATTAATTTCATGAACTCATCCTATAAGAAGTGCTACATGACTTATTACTGTAAAACAACTTGATAAGTTGTCATAGTTTTATACAGTGCTGACAGTGTAAGCTCACAGTGGCAAGTTTGCAACCTTAACTGTCAGATTTTGGGGACGACAATAGCGCTGATGGCCATTCCAGAAAAAGGGTTCCAAAATTGCTTTGCAGGATGGACTAATTACTGTTGTCAGTGCATAGCTTCCCAAGGTGACTGTAGTGATATTCAGCGATGAGGTATGTAGTGCTTTTTTCTAGGAAGAGTTCAGGAAATTAATTGCCCTACCTTGTAACAGCTAGGATCCCAAACCCTTGTAACATTGGTGCCTTTACTTATTGGACATTGAGCAGTGTAGTCATACTTTTTTTAAAAAAATAAAAACAATCCCACAACATTCATTGTCCTCTAGTAATAACATAAAGGTCATCAAAACAATATGAATAAATGTCTTCAAAGTACAGTCCCAATAAAGGTCACTTAAGAAAAGAAACTGTCTTGCCTTCTCAACCATTTCTCATTGACTATTTCTAGTTGGAGACTCTGAAGCAGAGTAATATCATCTCCTTTTAGCATGAACCTACCCAGTTGTTTTCTTAACAAACCATCAGTTGACTTATGTAGAAGTCCAAGGCTTATATATGCTTCAGGTGCAGTGTATTAGGGCCCTGGCTTCAATTCTTTGAGATCATCTTTGTTTTGCCCTCCTGCATACCTTGGCTTTGTGTTCATTGTGGCCTATCTCAAAGTAGCAAACTACCGTCACATCTATTTATAATACCATACTTCCCAGGATATAAGAGCTTCTCTTTTGGCAACCATTGAACAACAGAACTCGCTTGATCTAACTTGGGCCATCAGTTCTCCCCTGAACCGATTGATCACCCTGTTATGGAGGATGGAGCTGGGAGTAGGATCATTCTCACCTAAAGGGGATGCTGCCGCACAGTTGTGGAAACATGGAATGGAATGGATATTAGGGAGGGAAATTATAGTTATATTTAAAGATAACTTCCAAAAAGAAGAAATGAATTTGAAGTATTTTTTTCTAGCAATGTAGTGTTTATACTGAACCCCCTATATTTCACCAAGTCTCTTTTGGTAATGTATCTGGGGACCTCTGACTGAAGTTGCTGTAGCCATGGAAAGATCTCCTATTCTAATGCACTAAGAACCCTGTGGTCCTCAGACTAGGTGACCATTATTGTGGTCACCATCAAGGCATTTATCAATCCCCTGCTTATGCATGGCAATGGCTAAAGTAATAAACACAAAGAAGGCTGAAGTGGTTTAGAATTAATGGCTATTTGAAAATGTTGCCTTTTTCTTTGTAGTTTAATTTGTCTTTTTACCTTTCTTAGCACCCCCCCGCCCCCAACAGAAATGCTTACCTCCACTGCTTTTAATGTATTTATCTTTTCTTTTATGGTTTTTGGGTTTGTGTCTTGCTTGTAAGACATTACACTTCAAGATTATAAAAAAATTCACAGAAAGACATTTATAAAGAAGTTGATGAGAAGGCCTACAAGAGAAGTGAAAAATTTAATTTGATGGATGATGGTTCCTGAGAAGGTGGCAGGGGAGGACTGAGATCCAGAAATTGACAGAAGGTTGCACTGGAAGAGGGATCATCTCCCTTTGTCACAGGAGGCAGAGAGGACACAGGGGGATTGTGGTTGCATATAGAAGATGCTCCACCCAATGCCTTCTGTATGAAGAAGCAGGAGACATGTGCTGAAAGTGATGGGGGAAGGGTAGGTTAGCTTGAAGGGAGCTGAGAAGGTTCTAGAGCATCATTGCAGAGACAGAGAATGAACTAACCAGGGCACCAGAATTATTGACAATCTGGAGGGACTGATGAGGGATACACTCTTCAGGGCTTTCAGACTTTTTCCAGCAATCTTCAGAAATCTGGGTGAACGTGATGGAAAGGTCAGTATCTCAGTATGAGATTTTTCTATTTTTAGCTATCCTTCCATCATTTATTTCTAATTTTATTACTTATGGTTGAACTTTGGAGTTTATTGCAGTTTTCTTTATGGCTTAGCATGTGAACTATATTTGAAATTGTGCTACATGTTCTTGAATATATTCTTGATTTGTTTGGCATAGAGTTTTAGATATTAATATAAACTATCTTGAGTGTAGTTAGTTCTGTTCAGATCTTTGAGTGGGGTGTGTCAAAAGGTGCAGTGTTTCTTTATTCGTGGTCCACAGGTTTGGATGGAAGCAGGTATCAGTAAGCACATGAGGTTTGCAGCATTCATCATGAGCGAGTGGGTCTTGTGATTAGGTATGCAGAAGTGGGCAGTGAGCTGGAACTCCCTGTGTTCTGCCCTGCACCCAACAGATAAGAAAATAATCAGTGGTAGAGTTCATGTGGCTTTCCCAGAGTGATGTAGCTAATAAATAGCAGAACCAGAATTTGTATCAGATATTTCGGGTTCAACTCCCATACTCTACCACTGTATCTTATGCTTAGCAGAGGCAGGTGATATGTTACCACTGTCTTCCAACATCCTCCTTAAGTTTCCCATCTGTACAATCTATAATGCAATGCAGTGTCGTTGGACTCAAAAACCCATTAGAGAAGCTATCATCATCTTTACACATTTCCTAAGATATAAGTAACATGACAAATCTTATTCTAATCATTAGAGAAACTTATTCACATTCATATTTTCAAGTCTTTGTCTAATTTTTAAGTCTGTGCAGTTTAAGGGCTGGGCATGTATCATAGAGTCCTGGCAGGAAACAGTTCACAGCAGATGTTTAAAATAAAGACTGAATCAGAAAGATCACTTAGAGAGTCATGGGCAGGGCAGGCCTAGGGCAGCAAACACGGCTCAGAAACGGGAGTGGGAGCCTGAAGAGAGCTGGAGCTGTGGCTGAGGACCTTGTGGCCCTGGAGGGATGCTGCCCTGCAGGGAGGGAACTGGAGAGAATGACCTGGATTGCTCCATACCCGCTCCCTCCTCTGTCCTGCAAGGAGTGCCTCCTAGGGGCCAAGCCCAGCCAGCAGCCAGCTGGCATCCTGGGGTACAGAGCAGGACTGGAGGAGGCGTCTTGGGGAGGAGAATTCTTGGAGAAGAACACCAGCACTGAGGAGCTGTGCCAGGGTGGAGTTCTCTGAGACATTAGAAAAAATTATAGGAAATTAAAACATAAAGACAGGAAGTTTAATGGAACTGAAAAGTAGGGTAAATTGTGACAAAATGTAAATAGGAGCATGTAAATAATGTGGGTTCCTGTGTAGGTTAGTCATCTTGAAGAAAACTGCATGAACCTAACTCTCCCTGAATTCATTATTAATAAAGAATTGAAAATTTTCTGTAGAAACCATTTTGCAGCCTTCTAAATAATCTTACTGTGCTCCATTCAGTCTTCTGATTATCCCCTTAAAACATGGATTTTTACATCCATGAAATAATTTCAATAATTCTTAGAAGACTGAAATTTTAATAGGAGAAAACTGACTTGCCTCTCCAAGTGAAAATATGTGGGAGTAAATACTAATAATATTGTGTAAATGGATGATATCTAATATCATTAGAGGAATAGCCATTTTGTTTTATCAATTTATTTAGAGTAAAATCTGCATCTTAAATAGTCTGTTATACCAGGTGATTTTAGGTGTTGGAGGATCTTCTTTGGTACTCTATAACAGTATCTCATCATCATCTAAAAATTACTATAAAATACAGTACAAATTATATATGTGATATTATAATATAGTATAATATTTGCCAAAGTGCTCTTTCCCAAATATATTGAGTTTGGGTGGGTAAACAGAAGGTACAACCCTGAGTACCTTTTTTTTACTTTGAGCAGCATTGAGTTCTCTTATCATCTTTTTCCATTTTTGTTAACTTTTTTGCCTTGAACTTCATTTATTCAGCGTATATTGATTATATTATGTGAACAGTACCAGAGTAGGCTCCAGGCTATTCCTGCAAAATGTTTTGTGAAGAATTATGAATTGCTATGACACCCCCAGTTACCTAACAAAAAAGTGTTGCTTTCAAAGGATTTCTTTTTGTTGTGGTTGGTTCCCTGGCTGGGAATTGAACCCAGGCCGCGGCGTTGAGAGCGCCGAAACCTAGCCATACACCACCAGGGAACCCCCTCAAAAGATTTCTAATACATCAGACATACTTAGAGATTATTTGAAGCTGTTCTAAAATTGTTGAAGAGCATAACACTTTTTATGGCAGTTGGAAACAGAAGAACCAGCATATAAAAATTGTTCATGTAAGATATGAGAACAAGATGAATCAATTGGTTTTGGCAGGAGTGGACTGTTGAGATTTAAGAATAGATGAAGAATTAATAGAGAGGAATGTGGGCAAGACATCCAGCTGCCAGAATCTAAGCAAAGCATATTCTTAAACCATGGTGGAGGTTCTGAAAGGGGCATACTGGAGTCAGGGGCTGGATTCAGTAGAGAAAGCTAAGAGAAACAGAGAAAGCAGGAGTGGTTTCTGATGCAGGTTGGATTGAATCGAGATTAAAAACCAAAAGCATTATGTACGAGAACCTGAAGTCTTGCTATTGACAGTGTTCTCTGTCAAAATATTGACTGCTCTGGTTGGTGCTAAGTGGCATAACCTTGGCTTCTTTATGCAATTACCCTCTCAGAGTCCTCTCTGCTCTGGTTTTCTTTGTTGTTTTTTTTTTGTTTTTTTTTTTTTTTTTTGCTTTTTGGTATGTGGGTAGCTCCCTGACTGGGAATCGAACCCAGGCCGCAGCGCTGACAGCGCCAGCGCCGAAGCCTTAAGCCACTACACCATCAGGGAACTCCCAGCTCTGGTTTTCTTTGGTTGTTGCATAGGTGTCTAGAACTGCTGCAGAGTTTGAAGATTATTCTTTTAAGTGGAACAATTCAGGGTGATTATTTGGGTTGATAATAATATCAGGTAAAGGGAAGTTTCGTTTTGTTTCTTCCCTGGAGCCCTCCATCACCCTCTTTTAGTCTGGACTTGATTACTTTTTTGACTTGCTGCACTGCTGTGGTCCTGGAGCAACCCTCCATGTTACCAGGGCTTCCTTCCCAGGATCCTTTGTGTTTCCTGGAGCTTCGGCGTTATCCTTTCTGTTGGGGAGGTTTTTGACAGCCTGTATGTATGGAATGTTAGTTTTTCACTTTCACACTTAATGGATAAATCAATTATATAGAAAATCATTTTTCCCTCAAATATCATTCAAGTCTCTCTGCTGTTTGTGGCCTGTTGTGCCACCCCTCCCATCCCTTGCCTCCTGTATTGAAACTCAAGTTGGGCGTCCCAGCGTTTTACATTGTTTCTCATATTTATTGTGTACAATAGCCCATTTTAGTCCTATATGGCACAGTTAGGAACACTATGCATATGATGATATTTAATTGTTTTCTTGTTAGAGATTTATAATTTGTTCTTAATTTACAGCTTTTTTCAAGGAGCAAACCTCCGAAAGGCCTGTATGTTTATGGAGATGTTGGTAAGTGTGTTAAAACAAGTCTTGGGTGGTACAAACAGAAAGCTTCCCCACTTCTGCTCAGGGATAACTTTCATTTCCATCCTTCAGTCCACTGCCAGCAAAGGAATAGGATGAGGTGAGGTGAAATAGGGGGAGCAGAAGGCAGTTATCTTAGTTTACATTTTACTTATCGTAGAGTTAGCCTGTAGTCTAAGGCAGTATTGGTTAGCATGTTAGGGTACAAAAATATTTAATGTGTAAAGTGAGTTGATCTTAGGGGAGGAAATCATCTGTAGATAGGTTATTAGATAATTCAGAATCTTGTTGCCCAGTGCTATTTGACTCAGCTTAATACCGTTTTTTAAAGCTGTTCTTTTTGACTTACTTTCCACTAGTATTTCTACTTACAATCTAAGCCCTTAGCCTCAATTTAGTTATTAGTGGATACTCTTGATACATGAGTGGCAACATTTCCTTAGTCTCCCATTTCTATGCATTGGGCACAAAGAGTCACATTTTTGGGGAAACTTTATGAGCTGCTGCTTACTTTGTAGATTTTCCTAATCAGTTGCTGTCTTGCTTCTTCCCTGATCTCATTCTTGCTGAAATCTTCTGTTTTCCGTTTTCTTCAAACAAATCTTTTCTTCTCTCCCTAGGTACCCACATTCACTGATGTCATTAAGGTGGCTCTTACTTTACCTGACCTTATTACTTGGCAGTTATTTCTTTTATTGGCATACTGAAAACTCACATTTGCATGTAATGAGACCAGTTTTAGCTCTAGACTAATAGACAAGTTCCAGTCTCCGCTATAGCCATAACAAATTTGCATTATGAGGAAGTGGTGGCAGAAGTTATTATCTTAGTAATATTTTTAGGACAAGAAATAACATAGGAGTTAGAGAAATAGTTATAGTACCTTACAGATAAAACTTTAAGTGTTTATCTTCTCATCTTTAAGAAAAAGGTCCTCCCCACTTTGCTGATTTGTTCGCTAATGATGTTAAATTCCTGTTTTGCATTTACAGATTTAGTGGCCCTAATAAAAAGAGAATCATTCATTTCACAAGGGTGAATGATAGAGATTGCCCCTAAAATTCAAGTTCTTGAAACTTACAGGTCTAAAAAATGTGAAAGAAGCTGAAACTATTCTGTTTCTTAGTTCATTGGCTAATTGGTATTTTTGAGACCAATGCATGCTTAGTCTTATTTAGAAAGCATTTTATACCACATGCTTGATCAGTTTTACGTGTCTGTACCTTTGGGCATGGCCAGCAGATCTTCCCCTGTTGTCACATCACATTCTTGGCAGCTTTGGAAACATGTACTTCCTATACCTTCACTTTCATGTTCAGTCATTGCCAAAAACAACATTTTTGTTTCTCCTGTTACCTTAACCACTTAACCACAAATGGAGATGTTTAGTAAAGCACAAATTCTACTTCTGCAAAAGGACGTAAGAAAAAAAAAACTGTGAAAGTTGTTGGATTTTAGTTTGAAAAATTCAGCCATATTTTAAATTAATTGAAGTATAATAAACGTAATTCACCTGAATGCTTGAAAGAATTAGAAAAGATGTCATTACATGGGATGTTCGCATAGGCTGGGTATATGCCAACCTTTGGTTAGGAACATCTTTATAAGGCAGAGAGGGGAAGAGAAAGGAGTTCTGAAAGAGGAAGTGAGATGAACATTTTAGTGGCTATCTTCAGATTAGTTTAGAATACTTACAAAATACTTACAAAATAACAGATAGGTGAAATTCTCATTTTGGAAGGCTCTCTGGCTCAGAGAATAGCCTCAGAGTGCCTTCCCAAATTCTTAGTTTTTACCACTTTCCTTTTTTAGACTTAGGAAACAGGTATTCAGTTTTAAGGAGGCTTGATGGGAAAGAGGATGCTTGCTCCCCAGGGTCCCCTTCCCCCTTATTCCTGTCACACCCGCTTTACTCCCTTTTTGACATAGATGTGTTGGAATGATTGACTCAGGTGGACCCTCAATCCAGGGAACCCCAGTAGAGTTGATATATAAATTAGAAGAATTATCATCATGGTTCAATCGTGAAACAAAATGTTTTCATTAATAAATTGCATAGCCCATCCCCTGCAGAAGCCAGAAGCTGTGCCAGTAGTATTTTGTAGCTTCATTCTTACCTTACAGCTGGCTCTTGGCTAGGGTTAACCATTTCTCCAGTGCTTAAGAAGAGAATAGAAGTGACTTTTTGTTTATTAGTCCCTTTTCTGCTGCCTCCTGGTATAACCTCACTTATTTCACATTGCTAATTTCACCAGTTGAAAGGTAAGGTGGTTTTAAGGTTACGAGTTGGGAAGCAAGCTTTGGCTGGTCATGGAGGCAGTGTTGGAGGGCACCCCGTAGAGCTCCTCTGCCCAGGTTCGGCTGTGAAAAGGGCACCACTGGGAGGGCTCTCACGTAGTCATTTTTGGCACCCTAGTATAGACTGGAAAGTTAGAACATAAAAGAGTTTAGGTTTTACAAATCACTCTCCTAGCAAGAAAAATACAAGGTTTTGTTTAGGGTTCTATAGAGACTAAAGCAACATTGTACAGAGGTAAATTTTAGTGTTGGTTTCTCCCCTTTTCCCAATATCGCTTGTCCTCATTCTTCCATTGACTTTACAAATGTTTATTGAGCATCTGCCTTGTGCAGATAGTGTGTTGTTACTGCATGTGTAAGTGAATAAAACAGACGCAGCCTTTGCTGCGATTGTTACAATCACTTGGAAACGTTTTTGAACATGACTCACAGTAAGAAATATTTTACATCCTGACCCAGTATATGAGTGCACACAAGCATATACACACACAGACACACACACACACACACAGACACACACACACACACACACATACGCACACACACCCCTGAAAAGTAGTTTCACTGAAAGAAAACTTACATGTGGTGCATTTTGATATTTTTTATTTTATTCACTTTGTCTAGGTAACATTTTGCAAAAACTATAGAATAAATATCACAATCAGGGTATTGACATTGATACAATTCATAGATCTGATTCAGATCTCTCCAGTTTTACCTGCACTTATTTATATGTGTGTGTGTTTAGTTTTATATAATTTATCACCTCTGTAGGTTCATGTATCCACCACCACATTTAAGATACTGAACAATTCTATTACCACAAGAATCCTTTGTGGTAATTTTACAACCATTCCTACTCACCTTCCATTTCTAAATCCTGGCAACCAGTAATCTGTTCTCCATTTCTAAAATTCTGTCATTTCAAAAAATGTTATATAAGTGAAAAAGTGTGCAATCTTTTGAGATTGGCTCCCCCCCATCCCCCTCAACATAATTCCTTGGAGATTCATTCAGGTTGTTTTATGTATAATTATCTGTGGAAATTGTTTATCTAACAGCTTCCTGGTGGCCCTTCTTTGCCTCACATCATGGAGTACCACCCTACACATGAGCAGCTAGTATTCAGTCAAAGTCTCAAGTGTACCCACGTCTTGGTTTTTGGAGCTCTTTCATTATATAGCCGCCTTCTCTCTCGGGTGCTTTGCCTTGCAAATTTCTCCTGTGTTGGACTCCCATAATTCAGATCTCTCTTAGCCCAGCTCAGCCAGAGCTGGATTCCCCCTTTCTGTACATCAATCTGGAAGGTGCCTCCAAGCCAAAACCTGGGGTGATTTAGAGCTTATCCTGTTTTTTCCCTTCTCTCGGGGATCAGAGCCTTGTTTGGCTTCTTTGGAAAAACATTAGTTTCATATATTTCACCCACTTTTCTGGTTGTTTATATTGGGATGGCAAGTCTAGAACTGGTTACTTTTACATGGTCTGTCAAAAGTGTTCATTTTCCTGATACATATTGCTAAGTCTTTTTTACTTCAAAGTTATACAAATGTTCACACAGGTTATCTTCACACTGTTTTGCACCTCAATCTCCCCTATCCCATCTCCCCACCTTGGATTCATTTGCAATTAATTTTGGTGTGAAATATGAAGTAGGGATCTAGTTTTAATTTTTGCAAATGGCTGATACTTATCTTTAGCAGTTATTAATTTTTCCCTATATACTTATTATATATACTTAGGTCTACTTAATTGGTTTAGTTAAGTTTTTAAAAAAAATCTAGTACCACTCTACATAATTTTTCTATTTTTATAATGTATTATTATGTAGTTCTTCTCCCTTTCCTCCTTGCCTTCCTCAGCCTTTAGTTCTTGCTATTTATCTTTTTTATAGAATACTTTTGAAACTTCCTTTTGTGTTATCTACACAGGTGAACTTTTCAAAGTGTGGTGGGTGTTATTTTTTGTTTTGTTTTGTTTTACTCAAATGTTAAGCACCTTATATTTTTTCTGTAAATCATAGATCTTAGTTATCAATCCCTATCAGTACATACTGATCTATATTATTCATTTTACTGGGTATATGCTATTTTATTATTTGAATGTTTCACAATTCACTTAACCAGTTTCCTATTGATAGGCATGTGTGTGTATTTCTGTGTGTGTGTGTGTGTGTGTGTGTGTGTGTGTGTGTGTGTTTAAAGAGGTGATAGACTTTAGATTTATATTAAGTTATTCCCAAGTTGATTTTGATTGGGATTTCATTGAATTGTGAAATAATTCAGGGAGCAAAAATATCTTTATAGTCTTGATTTTGGTTCTGAATATTTTAAAACCTTTTGATCGGCATTGACAGATTGACTTCCAGAAAGATTGGTCTTATACTCCCACCAGATGTATGTCAGTGCTTATTTTCTCACATCTTCACCAACATAAAAATGATATATCATTGGTGTTTTAACTTGTATTCCTTTTATTTCTGGTAGAGTTAAACTTTAAAAAAAATATGTTTAAAGCTATTTATATTTTTTGTGCCATTTGAATACTCATCTTTTTTGCACATCAATCTCCCCTATCCCATCTCTCCCCCTTAATTCTGTATTGTTCAGTACTCTTTCATTTGCAGGGGAAAAAAGGCCATTTGACTTAGCTGAAACACGGGAGGAATTTAATGGTTGGTTTAAATTGTTAAGTAATGACCTGATTCAGCCATGGACAGAGATGTGAGCTTAAATAATATTTTAGGGATCTCTCTTTCCTTCCCTCCCTTTTCCTTCTCCTTCATCTTTTGGTTCTGCTTTTTTTATTGTTGACTTCATTCTTGGTAAGAAGTCTTTGGTGTTAGAGGAAAGATGGCTCCTGGGATCTTCTAGATCGCTCTGTAAAAAGGAGAAAAAGGATGATTCCCATTCTCAGAATCTTTGTTAACTAACTCAGAGGAGCTGACCTAATTGGGTCACATGCTCATAGCTGAGCCAAGCACAGTGTATAGGGTAATGGGGTGTTTTTATTGGCTTACTTTGTGATTGGTACTCTCATAGAATCATACCAAGTAGAAAAGTTTTCAGAAGGAAGAAATTTAGGACAAAAAAAAAATGTCCATTGCAGTTTCTAGGAGTTCTTTGTATCTTCAGATTAAACTCCCAAGTTCCACAGAGCAGGGATTTTTGTTAGTTTTGTTCACTCACATATCCGAAGCACCTAGAATAGGACCTCACACATGGTAGGAATTCAATTCAAATATATTGATTAAATTAATAAGGATATTAATTTTATTTATGGTGACTTTGATGTTCAGAAGGTTGAATTTTGGGTAGCCTAATCTATCAATCTTTTCCTATATTATTTACTTTTTTTCTTTTATCTCTAGGAACTTTTTATATGATGGTCTTGTTGTATTTTGAGCCCATTTTTAAATAGACCTAACACAAAGATTTCATTCAAATATATATTATTCACATTTTTGGTTAGATAATTCATGACTTTTTCTCTGGATATATAAGTATACTATGCTTTATGCAGCAGAATTTAAAACTTCATTGATTTACTTTTTAGTAAATGTAATGATTTAAAATAGGCCACTCACTATATCAAGAAATACTGTACTGAATATTTTTGTAAAAAGTTACTTTTCTATCTAAATGGCCTCTTCATTAAAAATCTGTGTAGTAAGTTGTATTTTTACATGGAAAAAACTTTCTGGCAATTCTAATTGCACGGGTCCAAAGTCATTTCGTGGAATGGAGGAAAGCCCCCAAACTTTAAGACACAGATCTCCCTTCCTCAGAAGGGAAGAGAGAGTGGGCGCTGTGGTGCGCAGTGATAGAGGAAGCAGGACAGACTAGAGGCAGGAACACCATGCCCTGCGCTGGGCTGCCACAGAATGCTTGGTGTGAACTGAGCTTGAGCACTTGCATCGCCCACCTCAGAGCCCCGGGCTTTCGGCTAAGCGGTGGGCTTTCTGGGCGAGCCTGTGTTAAACCTCCCGGCTTTTGATGCTTGGGTTACTAAGGCAATCGTAGTGATGAAAAGTTTCAGAGTGTTGAAAATTAAATAATTTAATGATAAGGGTCGACTGTATCAGAATTTTAAGTAGGCCTCATTTTGAAAGACCTTTTTTCTCAGATTTTTAAAGAAGTGTTATAGTTGGCAGTTTTCCAACTCTAATCTACATCTATTTATTTTCAGTATTTATGTTAGACTAACTAACCTTTATTTTCCTATTTTTCAGTTTTGAATTTTCTCATAGTACCTAAGACAGTTCCTCACACTTAGTAATGGCCCAATAAATATTTATTTAATTATTTTATTTATACTGGTGCCTTTTTGGAAGAAAAACTGAGCAATGAATAATCTCTAAATCTTGAAAGTTTATGAACATAGTTCTCTGGGGGAAATAGCCCCTATAATGGTTACTAAATGTATTTCCTAAAAACAGGATTTTAACAGAAAAGAGTAATATCAACATTTTATTTTTAGCTAGTTTAACATAAAAAATAAACACTCCTTTCTAAAAAAGTAATAGTCGTAGGCTTTCCAGTGTAAGAGTGTGGTTTCATTATCCCAAAGCTAATGAACAATCATTAGAGCAATCAGTACATACTGTTTAATAATATTCTTTTCTTTTCTTTTTTTTTTTTTAAGGTACAGGGAAAACAATGGTGATGGACATGTTTTATGCTTATGTGGAAATGAACAGGAAAAAACGGGTTCATTTTCATGGTTTCATGCTGGATGTTCACAAAAGTAAGTTAAGGATCTAGAAAAAGTAATTTTTAAGTGGGCAAACACTACAAAATAGTTTTCCTCATCTTTTAAATTCCTAATATTTTAATCTTTTTAAAAATAAGTTTTTGCTTAAAGTAAGATTTTATTTGGTTTTGTTCTGTGCTACATTGAAACAATTAGTAATGTATCCAGAGTTGGTTCTAAAGACAAATCAGTACTTCCAAATAAGAGAACAGTGATTACTATATGAAGGTTTAGCATTTTTCTCTTTCTGTTAAGGATCAGTAAGAAATGTTAAAACCTCACCTGTTTCGAGAAGTTACTCTTGATTGGGTTATTACTGCTGTGCCACCTTAGCAGGTCGACATTCAGTTTGTATTTGTATGTATGCTTTATTGTTTTGTCAGTGTTCTTATGTTACTTCATTTTTGCATTATTCGTCTGTCAGCTGCACTGTAAACCTCCCGAGGGCAGGTACGTTGTGCTTTACTTCTAATATTTTCACCACTTAGTACATTATAATGTATGAAGTGGGACTGACTTTGGTGTTATAGGCTGAGACAAGGGAACACCCTAATTAGATATGCGAGACATGGGCATGTCCCTGAAATTCTCAGAACTATGATTGATCTATTGATCCATCTAGTCACCAGCTAGTCATCTATCTAGTCTATCATTTGTCATCTATGAAGTCATTGAAGAATAGAGATGGAATGATCCACAAATTATCCTTGTAATCATGAGAATATAATATGTGAACAACTTTTTTTTATTGTTAAATTTATTGGGGTGACATTGATTAGCAAAAATTACATAGGTTTCTGGTGTACAATTCTACAACATATGTATGTGTTGTATTATGTGTTCATCACCCAGAGTCAGTTCTCTTTCCATCACCACATGTTTGTGTCCCTGTCCCTTCTCCCCTACCTGCCTCTCTGCTTACCTTCAGGTAACTGCTAAACTATTGATTGTGTCCATGAGTTTTGTTTCTTTGTTGTTTTCAATTGTATGTTCGACATATGAGTGGAATCATGTAGTTCTTGTTTTTTTTCAGTCTGGCTTATTTCACTAGAATGATGATCTCAGGATATATCTGTATTATCATAAATGTCCCTATTTCATCTTTTCTTATAGCTGAGGAGTATATTCCATTGCGTAAATGTACCGTAACTTTCTTATGCAGTCATCTATCAGAGGACACTTTGGCTGTTTCCATCATGGCCACTGTGAATAGTGCTATGATGAACATTGGGGTCCATATGGCTTTGCAGACTGAGATTTTCAAGTTTTTGGGGTAGATACCCAGAACAATTTATTTTTGAGTAGAGAAAATGCAACCAATTTTAATAATCGTATTTGATTATATGTGGAGTTTAAACTTAATTTTTATATTTACATGAAAGTTTCATTTAAAAATGTTACGGTTGTCTAAAATGTACTATTAGTAAAATATTTGATTTTGCATTTAATTTCATTCATTTAAGGAATACATCGCCTTAAACAGAGTTTGCCAAAAAGAAAACCAGGATTCATGGCTAAATCATATGATCCAATAGCTCCCATAGCTGAAGAAATCAGCGAAGAAGCATGTCTCTTATGTTTTGATGAATTTCAGGTAAGGTAGAGATGTTTCCTAGATGTACTGAATGAAGTGTGAAGATTTACAGTCTGTTCCTGATTTTGTTATTGGTTTAGAAATTGATTTGACACGTTACCTCTTATATTACTATCTAGTCCAGGGGTTAGCAACCACAGCTTGTGCAGGCCCATCTGCTTTTATATGGTCAGTGGAAAAAGAATAGTTTTACATTTTTAAAGGGTAATTAAAAAAAGAAAAAGAAAGTGAGAGACCATATGTAGTTTGCAAAGCCTAAAATATTTACTATTCAGCCTTTTATAGGAAAAGTTAGCCCACCCCAATGTTCTCCTCAGTGGATTCACATTTCCCCACACCACATTGGAGATAAAGTAATGATTATAAAATAATGTCTTTAAAGATGTTTGAGTTTTAAGTGCTACATAAAAAACAAATGATTCACACATCTCCCTTAAGCCTCACAACTTATCTGTGCTAAAGAGAAGGAATCGTTCTAGTTGAACTTAAAAGTTTCTTCTTGTTTTAGGATTCTCTGCAGTGTGCATTTAAATTGGTAGTAATTTCCTAATCTTCATTCCCTCTGAGAGCAAATATGACATGAAGGCAAATACTATGTCTTATGCTTATTCTGTATCCTAGGTTATGCCCAGTGTAGTAATAGGAGGAATAGTTGTAGTAGTAGTAGTAGTAGTAGTAGTAGTAGTAGTAGTAATAGATGCTCTATATTAAGAATTACTTCCTCTTTATTTGATTGCTTTTTTTAGTAGTTCTGAAATGTAATAGTTGGTTTTTCCATAATGCTTGTCATAAAAATAACTGATTATTGGAATGAAAATAGAAATATATACAAGTACTGAATATAAGCTGAAAGAGAGCTTCACATCAAAGCTTTTGAAGAATATTTCTGGAGTTGAATGCAGAAGCTCCTTTGTCTGATTGCCTAGAATAAAGGCCCAGAGAACTTCCGAGGGTAGAAAACTAACATCCATGTGTGCTTACTCTTTGGTTGGCCCTGGGTGATTCACATAGCTTGTTTCATATTTGTGATGAAGTGAGGAAATTACTCTAGTGAATTTTAAAATTTCTTCCAGTTTTAAGATTCTCAGAAATTATGCATTTAGAGTGGTAGTATGTTATTTCCTGTTCTTAAAAACCTGGCTTAGTGGAAAAGAAGACTTTATCTTAAATGAGGCAGTTTGATCCACATTGCTAACAACAGTCTTGATTTATGATAGAGGAGAAAGAGGAATTTTCCCCAGGAGTTGTGTTACACTGAACCAACTGAGGAGGAGACATATTTACTTCTTTCTCCCCTCTGTCACATTAAGACAGTTTGGAGTTCACCCTCTGTATTGCAGAAGTACCAAGGTCTTCAAAAAAAGGCTTATGGAAAAGAGATGTTGTCCTGCTTCCCTGAAGAGATATACTAAATACATCAGTGTGGCATTGCAGAAAGAGAAGGGCCTCCGATAGTTCTAAAAATAGCATTGAGTTAACAGTTGTGCCTGCACCTTCAACAACAGAAGTCAGTGATGAACAATGAGGATCACCTCTCTGGATTCCTTGTTATGAGTCTCTGAAATTATTTCTAAATAAAACTGCATTGGCATAGTTAAATTTTTGACAAAGTTAAAAATTTTTCAAAGTATGTTGATATCCAACCTTTGTAAAATAATTTGTGGTTTACAAAGTATTTTTACATCCTTATTTCATTTAATTCTGTGAAATAGTTATTATTACTGTCCTCATTATATAGACGAGGAATGTAAAGCATCAGAATTTCTTATGTAGCATGTAAAAAATGATTACCCTTAACTTAAAAAAATGTGAATTTTAAACAATCAGAGAAATGATTGGCATATTGACATAATGACCATTGGCAAAACTATTTCAGAAGGTTAGGAAACAATAAAAATCCAGCTGTGCAAAGGAGCTGCTGAGAAGATTTACAGCAGGCAGGGCCAAATTACCCATCAGGTGCAATAATCATAGTACCCAGAGTCCATGACACTTGTAGGGGCCCATGAAAATATTTTCATTTATTTTAAAATTTGAAGAAAAATGAATATATCAGCAACAAATCCAGTCTGTATATGTCTGTATCTTTATTATACTTGTCTAATCCAAAGTTATAAAACATAATTTATATATATTTAATTAATTTATCTGTGATCACAAAGGTGAAAGTGCCTAGGGCTCATGAAGGTCATAATGCTGCTTTGTTAATGAGATCCTAAAAGAAACCTGTCTGGTTGCTCTGGACGTTCTCCCTCGAGTTCACATTTCAGAAGGCTGATACACAGTTGGGAAAAAGGAAACAAAAACAACTACCAGGATACTAATGTTTGAAATGTGTTGGGTCTTACAAAAGAAATGCAGCCAACATAAAGGATTTTTCAAGTTACATACTAAATAAAAGGCCTCTTGCTAAATAATGTTGCTTACTGACAGAGAGAAAGGGATGTGATGGAGTCGTCTGTCATCACCTACCCTATCTAGAGTTAGTTTGATATTCATTCATTCATTTACTCATTCATCCCAGTTGCTTCTTATACTATACCGCAGGGCCATATTTGTTTCACAGTCAAATGGTCCGTGTCTGGACATCTCATCTGTGAGTAGTTAGTCTACAAGCTTGTCAACAAACTTGGACATGTGTTATGTGGCCTGGGTATTGGGACAATCATATATTCTCACTCTATCTCAGGTATTTGATCTAAAAGACACAGGGAGAGGTTCCCACTTAGTAATGAGACAGGAACAAAGACACGTAGGAAGTAAGTGAATCATATTATGGGGAGGAGTGGTAGGATGCTTCCTAGACAGTGGTTGAGTTTTCCAGAGCAATCTCCAGCTCCAGTTCCCAGGAAGAGTTATCAATGCTGTTGCTGTCCTGGAGTCTTAAGTAAATCTCCTTTCTTTAGCTGAATCTCCTGTTTCTTGGAAATATATTAATGAGACTAGAACTCCTCAACTCATATTTTGCTCCTGTCTTCTGTGTCAAGAGGGATTTCCCTGTGGTCTATAAAAGGCAACATAAATGGAAGTACTGTGAGAAACTGTCAGCTTCCTTAATATAAAATTTATCTGCAATGGAAAGAGGATTACCTGGTGAACTAAAGCTCGAGAAAAGTCAAGAGATGAGGTTATCTGCTAGGATGCTTTTGGCATCAGGTAACAGAAAAAAACCAACCTAAAAGGGCTTAAAAATCTAAGGCAGGGGACATATGCTGTATAAGGTAGTGTCATGCCCCTTGCTCAATCCTGCTTCCTCTCTGACCTGGTCTCCTGTACTTGCAGCCTCACTCATGACTCCCTACTGTTTCCAATCTTATTTTCTTCATAGATTAGGGGGAACCATAGCTAATAGTGGGTGTTATACCAAATGCTTCTTTCTCACCAGGGCTCTGAAGAAAGTATATGCAGAGATGATAAAACGGTCCCAAATGCCAAATCTATTGTTTTTATTTGATTCTGAATTTAAGGGTAGCATTCTAGAATGTTAGCATTGACAACATGAGAGACCCTCTTCCTTGAGCAAGATGGCCTGAATGTCCTAGAATGAAAAATGTTAACAGTTTTGCCCTTTTATTTCCTCTGCAATTCAAACTTGAACGTTAGGGCTTACCATTGCATAAAAGAAAAGGACAATATCTGCATATACCCATTGTTGAGGAAACCAGAGAAAACAAGAGTGTAAGGGTGAGAATGTGCCCCTTAAAGGCAGAGGTGATCACTGACCGGAGTGGATTTCATTATTCTGGATTGTCTTCTGCTGGTTTTAGAGAAGCTCCTCTGGGATTATTGCAAGTCCAAATCTCTTCTTGTCCCCCTTTTCTAAAATTCATTTTTCTGGATTGTCTTCTGCTGGTCTTAGAGAGAAGCTCCTCTGGGATTACTGCAAGTCCAAATCTCTTCTTGTCCCCCTTTTCTAAAATTCAAAAGGAGAAGATGATACCCCAAAATATTGTTGCACCAGCATTCTGATACCCAACAGCCACACAATTTAGAGCAAGCAAGCAGATTTGGAACAATATTCTCCAGATATTCATCAGAATAACTCACTTCAGATCTTTGCTCATTTATCTCCTTAATGAGGACTATCCCTACACACTACTTAAAATTATAGTTAGCCTTTGACCCCCACACTTCCAATGCCCTTTCCCTCCTTTTTTCATAACATTAATCACCTTCTAACATATATATTTACTGTTCCTTATATATATTTCTCCACATGAATGTAAACTTAAAGGGAATTTTTGTTTTGCTAATTGATGTATCTCAAGTGTCTGGAACAGTTTTTGAGGATGAATGAATGAATAATGAATTAATGAATGAATGAATGAATAAATAAATCCTAGAACCAAATGATAATGATTAAAGTAATCCTCCAAGTCCCACTTTCCTTATATATAGTAAAAACTCACATGTTTTCCTGTCAGCATTCTGAATTATCTTAACATTTTTGTCTAGTAGGTATCTCATTGTTTTAGTATATATTCCTTTAAGTAATAATATGGTTGAATATTTTCCATGTTTGTTTACTTCCTAATTAAAAGCCATCTTTTATGAATTATCTGTTTGAGGCAATGCCCATTTATTTATTAGAATGCTTACATTCTATTATATATATTCTGTAATATTAGCTACTGTTTACTGAGTGCTTTTTATTTGTCTATATTCTTTTTTGCGGGGGAGGGAGGGTAGTTCCTTGGCTGGGAATCGAACCTGGGCTACAGTGTTGAGCGCGCCGAAGCCTAGCCACTACACCACCAGGGAACCCCTGTCTATGTTCTTAAGTACTGTATTTATGCTATATATTGTTACATCAATTCTGTACAGCTATACATAAATAATATGGAATTATACTAACATACCAATATAACGTACATACCGTACATAGATAATAGTCATAGTTAACATTTCTTGAGAATTTACTATATACATATCATAATTATTTTGTAAGTACTGCCTTCATATATTGATGAGGAAATTAAGGGTCAGAGAATTTAAGTAACTTGTCCAAGGTTGCACAGCTAGTAACTCACTTTGAAACCTTCATCAGTGTTTTTATTCACTAGTAGTAACAGCTTGGTATATAATATCTTCTATTATGTGTTTAAATCTATAGATATAGAGCTAGGTGGGCTTTTAGTAGATGTTTTAATGACAGAACTTAAAAATTATCCTTAAGCCTATTAAGCCTAGTACAATGCACTACTGATTTACTAGTAAAGAAATTTTTAGCCACTTTAATCTTAATGACAGTATGTCTACAATCACCACTTCACTGTTAAAATTGAATTCCATTAGTCTTGATTTTTAACTAGTTATTATTGGCCTTTAGGTGGTGTTAATTAATATTTATTTTAATACAGAGTTGAATGGGGATTATTGCTGCTTAAGAAAAGAATATATTCTTTCTTTTTTGTGCTCTTTAATTTAAGGCATATTTAAGACTGTGTTCTTTTAGCATTAAGATCGCATTTGCAGAATGCATTCCTCACTAAACGGCCATCTTTACTAAGCATAGCATTTTGGCTTTACCTGCGGTATCAGATACACTATTATTATTTTGCTTGAGAATTTGTCTAGATAAGTTGTTTTTATGTGTTTTAGTTGTGGATATAAAAGAATAGGTTTTCCTTTAAGTTTTCTTTAGGGTTTTCCTTATGTCCTCCTTGAATACTTATATTTCTAATTAAATTGTTCATGATTCTGAAGATATCAGAATACTGAAAGAAACCGATTTTTTAAAATGTTATTTCTTCCTATCTCTTTTTAGGGACACTGGATAGATGTTTTACTAATATGGTTAAAAAAAAAAGATTTCTGATGAGCAAAATATCATGCAAAATTCTCCTCTATAAGCTCCCAGTATCATTTAAAAAATAGTTTTGACCGTTTTTATAAAACAGGAAAGCTATTAAAAACTGCTAATAAAAAATAGGTGCTTATTTTTGTGCTAATACTAATTACTGATAATGCATGCTTATGTTTGTCACTCATTACATGGCCCTGTACCAATCAGTGGATGACTGAGACTCAAGCACTCACACATGTAAATTAACTATTAGTTGTTTTTTTTTTTCCCTTTTTTACTTAAGTGAGTCATAAGGGAAAGCAACTGTAGGTCATAAAAAAATCTTTTCTCTTTAATGCTAATGAAATGTCTCCACTGTCTGTATTAGCAGACTACCCTTATTGGTAATCTGTCGCCTTCTCTTTTGTTCCTGGTAGTAATGAAATGCTGGGTGCTGAAAAAGCCCCGCTCTTCAAGAATGTGTGGCCAATTGTCCTCTGTTCACTTACACTGTAAAATTACTGTTCCCCAGCAAAGCTGAACAAGTACAGGGACAAGATCAAAAGAGTACATACATTGGCACCCGGCTACACTGAGTGACTCCTGCTTTATTAATTAGCCATAGCTTCTCCAAGTTAATTTACTCTGATAGAGCAAAACCTCTCCATAATACAAAAACAACAAATGATAATTCAACCACAAGCCTTTATTGTTTGCTTTCTCCATCTTTGAGTTTAAACCTTTGCACTGTGTTATAAGCTAAATATCCCTTCACTTTTCTGAACCCTAGGCACAAAAGCTATTTTAAATTTTTTCAAAAACGTCAGTGAGATAGTCAAATGACCATTTTTATTCTCTAAAATTGGATAACATTTAATTGATATCATTCTTTTTAAAGGCCAGTATATTGGGAATCCAATTTAAAAGTGCAGTTGCTTCTAAAATTTGCAAGCTTGTTCAGTTCTCTCATCACAAATGCCACTGGTGTTTAAGCATTTGAAAAGGGCCTTCTCTGTGAGTGTTTTTGCGGAAGCAAAATTTGACAGTGATCCTAAGCTCCAAATTAATTAATATTAGTACCACTTTCCTTTTCATTTTAATCACCACTTTGTAAGCTCCTGAAGTCTTTTTAATTTAAGAACCTTCGGTGGTTTTTTTTTTTAGTTAATGTTTTAAAGTTATAGCCTGAGACAGAAAAAAAAGATCTGTACATCCCCATATCCTGATCTTGTTTTGTTTTATTTAGGTGGGAAGGAAATAATTAAACCTTTGAATAAGATATCACTTGTAAAGAGAAAAAAAAAGTGATTGAGACCTGTGCAGCCCAGGTTGTTGTTAGTTGTGTTATAACCATTTAGTTGGTAACTTTTTGTATTTTGATCTAATTTGAAAGAATTCCATGAGTTTTCTATGTAATTTAACATGGTTTGAAAAATAACAGTGTGATATATATTGTGTAATATACTCGTACTTAATGAATATGAAACAAGTTTTATTGAAGTTATGGAATATGTGCTTTTAAAGAAAGATCAAAACATTTTTACATTGGGAGTATCTAAAACCCATGTTATTTATAGTCATAACGGAAGGTGCAGCCTTTATTATACCTTTATTTTTGAAGTCAGCTTCCTAACCTCCTTAATTTCTGTATTTCTTTGTGATTTTTAAAAGCTTTTTGAAAACTTGTCATTAAGCTTGTTTGTTAATTGTGGATTTTTAAAAATAATTTTAGAAAAGATCAATAGTTACGTGTATCTCTGTACTTAGATGAAATAGTTTTATCTGCATTATGCATTTCTCATTTTATCAGAAGATTTTTGTTTTTTAAAGCACTGTGTTAACCATTCTGTTTTTTTTTTTTTTAATTTTTTTGTTTTTTGTAAAAGGAATATTTGTGTTTGCGAAGGTTAGCAGAGGCTGGCTGTGCTGGAAGTGACTGCAGTGCCTTTTGATTATTCATGGACAGTAATAGAAGGCACTTAAAAAGAACAATGAAATTGCTTATTTTTGTGATGGGCCATCTGTTGAATTGTTTTGTGCAACAATTGCACAATAGTATCTATGTCATATCATTCTATTTTCAACAGCAGCTGATTATGTCTCACTGGCTACTTGTCCTTATTTCTGAAGTTCCATGACCATTTAAAGTTACCTTTTCAGGGACCTTTGCCAGAAAGGTATTAGAAATCTCAAAACAGCCTGTGTATTTTTCTTTTTCTCTTTTTCTCTCTCTCTTTTTTTGGAGGAGGGGGACTGTGATGAGAGTAGGAGGAGGGAGTTGGTCATGTTATTCCTAATTAATTAGACTTCCTAAATGTTTAGGACAATTATCTATGCTTTCCACCTGTAGTTCTATAAAAGACGTTAATATAGAAACATTTGACAATTTGTGTAGAAATGATAGGCTTGCAAAAAAAGAAGAGTCAATTTTAAAAACTACAGTCTTTCATGCTTTTCAATTATCTACTCTTTTCTTCATGATGATAATTAGAATTTTTCTCTTACAATTCACTTCCATCGTATTTTTTTTTAAAAGATGAGCCATTAGCAAGTTTGTTAGAGCAGAAGTGAAATTAAAATAAAACAAATGTGTCGTTGTCCATAGGTCACTGACATTGCTGATGCCATGATTCTGAAACAGCTTTTTGAAAATCTGTTCAAAAACGGGGTCGTCGTTGTGGCAACATCCAACAGGCCACCCGAAGGTAAGAACAAACATTGTGCTAATCTCATTGAATGAGGTGGGAACTAACACGCTTTTAAAAATCCATAATTTTGTACTTATTTTATTATCTTAATAAATTTGATGACTTTACTTATTAGTTTTATAATTGACTTAATCTGAAAAACCAGTCAATTTTTGTAGTTGAATAATGCTTATATTCTTAGCAAGCTAAATTCTGGTGGTCTCCTGTGTTTGATGCACTTGCTGTTTTTCTCTGAGTATTAGATATGTCCTATGCGCATATGAAAGGACACAGGCCTTTCTAACTGATTTATATGGGCCATAAAAGAAACTCAATGAAATGAAAGACAAAATTCCTAATTAAATTTTAGAAAAGGACTTAAAGCTCACTTGTATAAGTAGCTTCTAATGCTTCATTTAATTTGTCATTTCTAAAAAAGTGCTTGTAGCTTATTAGGAAATTATTTAAGAAGTAAAGTACAAGTAGTATATAGATAAAAACAAGTCTAAAATTTAGTATCTTTCAGCCCATCAGGTGGTCAGTTGAAGGTCTGAGGAACCAAAAATAATATTTTTTGCATTCTTAATGTTAATATCTCTCTGCCTGGAATGTTCTTTTTTCAGACCTCTGCAAGGTTAAGTCCTTACCTGCTTCAGGTCCTTGCTGAAAAGCGCCTTTGCCAATGAAGCCTAGACTTATCTCCCTGTTTGAATCCACAACCCTTCCCTTTTTTCTGGTACTGCTGCTTCTTACATGCTCTACTTTTTCCCTATGCCACATATGGACCCACCATAAACTTTACTTATTACATTTATGTTTTATTGTTTTTCCTCTTCCAGGAGACAAAAGCTTTGAGAGGATAGTGACTTTTATTTCTTTTGTTCACAGATGTATTCTAAGCACCTAAAATCGTGCCGAGCACATGGAGGGATTTCCATCTTAGAACAAGTGTTGAATGAATGCATATTTAAAAAGGTCTCTCTGGCTGCAATATTGAGAATAGCAACTGTGGGGATGAGATTTTAAGGTTGGAAGTAAGGAGACCGTTTAGGAAATGACTGCAACAATCCTGAGGGGAGAAAATGGTGCAGTGAAGGTGGTGAGAGTGGTCAGATTCTGGATATATTTTGTAGATAGAGCCAAAAGGATTTACTAATGGAATGAATATAGGGTATGAAAAAAAAATTTAAAAGAGAGGGATTGAGAATGACTCAAAGGCTTTGGCCTGAGCAGTTGTAAGAATGAAGTTGGTGTTCACTGAGGTGGTGAAGGTTACAGGAGAAGCAGATGTAGGTAGGGAAGTGAAAGTAGGGGTTCTATGATGATGAGGCAGATGTGTGTAAGAGTTTGGATTTCAGCGGAAAGGTTTGGACTAGAGCTACAAGTTTGGGAGTCATCAATGCTAAAGGAAGCTGGAAGGAGCAGCTTGTGAGGAAGGAGGAGAACCAAGAGTGTCAGTTGAAGAAAGGGAAACTGATACAAAAAGGAGGGCTGATCACCTTTGTTAAATGCTGCTAGCAGGCAAAATGAGGTGGAGAATTGACTGTTGGAATTGGTAATATGGCATTCATTAGTGAACCTGAAAAGAGCAATATAATAGTGTTTTGTTTTGTTTTTTAAAATAAGCATGTCACATTGATGCTATTGAATTTGTAATTTGATACACCCTGATCTTACTATGTGAACTGCTCTCATTCTTTATTTTTGTACTTAATTTCTTTTTCTTGTGATTACAATTCAGCTTATTAGTTTGTCTGCATTGTTTCATTGAATTGATTTATATTGATATATTTTTGAAATACGATTCTAAAATAAATTATCTTTAGCTATCCCTACTATGACATTTATTAATATAAACTTGGTAATCAGTACTTCTATATCTTCAGCCATTCGTTAATTAAAATGTATAAATAAATAGGACCAAGTTTAGATCCCTGTACTAATACCACTGGAGGCCTTATTTTAGGGAGACATAAATTAATAATACTTTTGTATTCAGTTATTCGAATTACTATACTTATGTCTAATCCATACTACAAGAGAATTATGAATGATTTTGTCAGGTGCATTTGTTAAAATCCATAATGTTATGTATAGTATCTTGTGATTTACTAGTAGCAACCCTATGAGCCAAGGCAATGAGCTTTTGAATATTAGATCATCAGTCTAGGTGAGAATGAGTCTTGACTCTACTCTAGCTGACTGGTTGACTTACCAGTATCAAGAGTATTACTCCTAGATATTCAGTGACAAACTATATTCATAAGTAGCAAGGTACTAAAACAAGCTCGGAAGCCCTCCCCCAGCAAAGACTATTAAAAGGGAAATTACAGTTGGCTGCTGAGATTACTGCCATGTGGTAAACTGAGGAAGGACAACCACAAAGAGAGGTTAAGAAACATTCGAGCTCAGAGCTTGTAGGAGTTAGCAGTTATAAGCCCACTAAGGTAGCATGCAGAAATCCAAGGTAGGGTCACTCTTCTATAAAGGAATGAAAGGTGAAGGTGCAGAATTGCAAAGATTGAGCATTACCCACAAACTTACAGAAAGCCTTTTCTAAATATAAACCATAGGAGAGATGCTTGTCACACACCAGATACTTTAGGCATGAAAGAGAAGATGGCATATTTATATGTATAAATAAATATGTATTTATAGAAATATAATTTAAAATAATATAAAGAAACTAGCACATCTATCATTATATATAAATAATGTATATACGAGGTCTGACAATTAAGTTCACAAACTCATCCTAGAAAAAGTGCTACATACCACATCACTGAATATCACTACTGTCACCTTCAAAGGACTCCTGTTGGGAAGCTGTGCACTGATGCCAGCGCCTAGTCCACCCTTCAAAGCAGTTTTGGAACTCTTTTTGGAATGGCCATCAGAGCTGTCATCATATTACCCTTGATGTCCTGAATGCTTCCTTTCAATATTTCCTTTATCTTCAGATAAAGAAAAAAAGTCATTAGGGGCCAGATCAGGTGAGTAGGGAGGTGTTGCAATAGTTATTTGTTTACTAGCTAAAAACTCCCTCACAGAGAGTGCTGAGGGAGCTGATACATTGTTGTGATGCCAGAGCCATGAGTTGGTGGTAGAAAGTTCAGGTCGTTTTTATCTAACTTTTTCACGCAGCCTTTTCAGCACTTCCAAATAGTAAACTTGGTTGACTGTTTGTCCAGTTGGTACAAATTCATAATGAACAATCCCTCTGATATCAAAAAAGGTTAGCAACATCATTTTGACTCTTGATTTGGACTTATGGAACTTTTCTGTTCATGGAGAATTGACTGACTTCCATTGTGCACTTTGATGCTTTGTTTCAGAGTTGTATTGGTACACCCATGTTTCATCACCAGTGATAACATGGCACAAAACATCATCTTGCCTCTCCAAAAGGTCTTAGTAAACTTTGATTCTCCTTCACTTTTGTTCATCAGTGAACTCCTCCAGGACCATTTTTGCATACACCTTTGTCATGCCAAGATTTTCAGTTAAGATTTTCCTGTTTATGCTTCTTACAGCCAACACTATCAAGTGTTGCAAAGAATTGTTGCAATATTTTCATCAGTTCTGCTTGTTACTGGCCACCCTGACGTCTCTTCATCAGTGACGCTTTCTCTCCCCTCAGAAAAAAATATTTATTTCATTTGTACACTGCCGTTTTCTTCATGGTGTTATCCCCATAAACTTAGACTAATATGTCCCTGATTTCATTTCCACTTTTGCCAAGTTTAACAAGAAATGTAATGTTTGTTTCTTGCTCTAATTTAAGCTCTGACATTCTCATGATGGCACACAAAAATACACAATAACAATAATGAATGCCACTCAACAAGACACTGCCACATGTCGACACGAACACAGCTGTGAGACACAGATATACCAAAGTCATGAAACCTTACCGAGTTGTTTTCACAGTGCAGCCAATGTAAGCATGTAGTGGCAAGTTCACAAACTTAATGGTCAGATCTCATTGTAGTTACACATAGAAATAAAAATAGAAGTAATTTCATGGATGAAGAAATAAGACTCAGATGAAGTATGGATATAGGAAAAGGCAAAACTTTAGGGCAAAGAATGGATTAGTGGTTGTCAGAAGCTGAAGCGAGGAAGTGTTTGGCTTCAAAGGGGCCTTACAAATTTTTTGGAATGATGGAAATTTATCCTAATGGTGGTGGTAGTTGCATGTGTTAAAATTCATAGAACTGTATACTCCCAGAAAGTTAATTTTACTATATGTAGATCAAAAACAAATCACATGCATAGTGAGTGGCAAAACAGGAACTACAATCTAGGTTTTGTGACTCTTTTAACACATTGCCCTTTATATTATCTCCTTGTTGATCATTACTGATTTTATTTTACCCTGTCCCAGATAAATACTGTCCCCTTTTTGGACAATCAAAATGCATTCAATTTTTTCTTTAGGTCACAGATTTTAATTGAGAGTCCCCACATAGCTGGTTATTATTTTTTAATAACATCTACTCATTCTCAGAATAAGGGGAAGGGGAAAAATCTTCCTGGCACAGGACTGAGACAAAACCCAATGGATAGAGTGAAAACCTGGAGAAGTGAGAGCTAAACCTTATAAAACACTCATAAGCATTTTGAAGTTTATTCTAAGAGAAATGAGAAGCCATTGAAATGTTTTAAGCAAGGGATAAGATTGGAGTTTGAAATAATCACTGGTTATAGTGTGGAGATGAGTTACGGGATGGAGTGCAGTGATTTGGTAAATTCAGGGAGACATATTAGGAGGCCGTTGTAGTGCCCTGGGAAGGAAATGATGATAGCTTGATAAGGCAGTGATTCTCAACTGGAGGGCTCTTTTGCCCACCAGGTGATATTTGGCCGTATTTGAAACATTTTCAGCTGTCACAACTGGGGAAAGGGGCGAGAGGTAGGTGCTGCTAGTGGCATTTAGTAGGTAGGTAGAGGCCAGGAATTCTGCCAAAATATCCTGTAATGTGCAGGGTTGTCCCCCACAACAAAGAAGTATCTACCAAAAAATGTCGGTAGTGACGAGGTTAAGAAACCCTGATGTAAGGTGATGCCAATGGACATGGAGAGGATAGATTTGAAAGATATTTAAGAAGTAAAGTAGATAGCACCTGATTATAGGTTGAATATTGAGGAAATGTGAAAGGACAGTTTCTAAACTCCCGGTTTGCACAGCTATGCCAGTTGTGGTGCCAGTCATTCAATAAATACAGAAAAATCTGGAGGTTAGAAATCCAGAAGATATTGCTCAGTGTAGAAGAGCGTGTATTTTTTTCTTTCTCCATTAATTCTTTAGCCTCTTTGTTTAAATTGTTTCCAATTCATTCATCTCATTCCCTCCATTTGAAGTTATAATGCATCTATTTCATGGGCAAGAATGGAGGTTGTTGTTGATGGAGGTTACAATCATAACCTAATCTTTTATCAACTAATAAATAACTTAATTGTCAACTTGCAGACAAATGAATTTTAATAGCAAATGATCAGAAACATTAATAAATAAGTAATTTTAATAGCTAGTAATAGATAGGCAAGTAAAAGCAACATCAGAATTTAGGAATGTAGGAGAGGAAATAGTTGTGGTGGGGATTGGTCTGGGAAAGTCCTGCGGATGAGAAGAAAAGGAAGTAATATTTGAGGGGTTGAAGGGAATAAGGTACCAAGAGTGACTGCCTGTATATCATGTTTTTTTCTAGTCCTAAATTCTAATTCCGACATTGCTTGGGTCCATGGTCTCATACTCTTGCACGCTATGTTGTTAAAAACCCTAAACTACTGACATCTCATGATTATTCCTCTAGCTTTTAGCTTCCTGTTTGTTTCATAGTCTCTAGGGATTTTCCTACTTATAAGTTCAAAACATATTTAGCATATTTTAAACATATGTAGGACAACATTTGTAGTGCTACTATTTTATATTTTCTAGGATAATCTGGTTAAGGCTCTTTAACTTAAATTAGAGAGGATCTTGGATCAGATGCAGAGGAACGAGGACTTGGTGGAAAATTTTCAGATAAAAATAAATCTAGGAAGAGTTTGTATTCAATTTCTTATTTTTATAAAACCTCAAGTAAATGATTTATTTAGCAATCTTGTAATTTAGGTAAATACTTTACATGGCCTATGTACATATTTTTGCTTTTGAAAAATTATACTGTCAGATAATTAGAAGAGCCAGAAACCAAGATTCACAATTAAAAATCTCATATGTACTATTCACTTTTTAGGTTCTGAAATAATATTTTGTTAATTCTATGATACTCTAGTAGGGAAAAATAGTATTGTAAGATTTAAGTGCATAGAGACCCTAACAGTAAATTAATAATAGATTAGTAGATTAAATCAATTAAAATGGAAATTAATGATTAAACTTAACTTATTCAATTAAAAATATGAACATTTTTATGAGGAAATAAAATATGTAAGTTGAAATGACTATGCTTCTTTGATAGTAAAATGCGAAGTGCTAAAAAGAAAAAGTTCCCTATCGACTAAACATAGCAGAACTATGAGAACAGTGCATTCTGGACTTTCTGGGTTTTAATTTATTATAATGAAAATGCTACAGATAGCATTAGAATTTCCAAGTTTAATCCTGTATTACTTGGATTATTAGGCAACAACATTATGTGATCCTTCCTCAAGCCAACATACCCATAGTAAATAAAAGACTGGATATCACTAGAAAGTTGGCTAACTTCTATGCATGCATGCGTGCACACGCACATACACACGTTTGATACCATTTTTCTTTTTTTATATTTATTTTTTATTTTTCAGTTACACTTGACATACAATATTATATTGGTTTCAGGTGTACAGGATAGTGATGAAACATTTATATAACTTAAAAATTGTTATTCAGATATATCTTGTTCCCATGTGACACTGTATATAGTTATTACAATGATATGGACTGTATGTCCAATGGTCTACTTTATATCCCTGTGACTATTTTGTGACTATGAATTGTACTTCTTAATTTCTTCCCCATTTTTAATCACCCCTCCCATGACCCCAACAAATCTAGTACCTAACTGGTTCCACCTATAGTTATGACAACATTATTGACTATATTCCCATGTTATACCCTGTATCCCCATAACTATTGCTTTGTAACCACCAAACTAAACTTCCCAATCTCTTCCCCTTATTTCTCCCCTCCCCCAACCCTCCTCCCATCTGACAACAAACCAAATGTTTTCTCTATATGCGTCTGTTCCTGTTCCACTTGTTTATTTCCTTCTTTGGATTTCTCCTATAAGCAAAGTCAACTTGCATCTGTCTTCCTCTGTTTGACACTACTCAGTGCAACACTCTCCATGTCTTTTGATTGGAGCTTTTAATCAATTTAAATTGAAGGTAATTGTTGATATGTAGCTACTGCCATTTTCTTATTCATAACTTTGTTTTTCCCCATCTTAAAATAGTTTCTCTAACATTCCTTGTAGTACTGGTATGGTGGTGATGAACTCCTTTAGCTTTTTCTTGTCTGGGAAGCTTTTTATTTGTCCTTCAATTTTGAATGATAGCCTTGCTAGGTAGAGTAACCTTGTTCATAGGTCCTTGCTTTTTATCATGTTGACTATTTTCTGCCAGTTCTTCTGGCCTGCAAAGTATCTGTTGAGAAATCAGCTGACAGTCTTATGGGAGCTTCCTTTTAAGTAACTAGTTGCTTTTCTCTTGTTGCTTTTAGGATTCTCTCTTTGTCTTTAACCTTTGCCATTTTAATTATACTGTGTCTTGGTGTGGGCCTATTTGGGTTTGTCTTATTTGGGACTCTCTGTGCTTCCTGGGCTTGTATGTCTGTTTCCTTTGCCAGGTTAAGGAAGTCTTCAGTCATTATTTCTTCAAATATGTTCTCAACTCTTTGCTTTTTCTCTTCTCCTTCTGGTGCTCCTATGATGCAAATATTGTTATGCTTGATGTCCCAGGTGCCCTTTAAACTAACCTCAATTTTTTGGATTTTTTTTTTTTCTGTTCTGATTGGATATTTTCTGGTACCTTGTCTTCCAGTTTGCTGGTTCGGTCCTTTGCTTTATCTAGTCTATTGGCAATTCCTTCTATTGTATTCTGAAATTCAGTTATTGTATTCTTCATTTCTGACTGGTTCTTCTTTTCGGTTTCTATGACCTTTTTTATGCTTGTTATCTCTCTGTTGAAGTTTTCATTAAGTTCCTTGAGCATCCTTAAAATCCTTGTTTTGAGCTCTGTATCTGATAGGTTGCTTGCCTCCATCTTGTTTAGTTCTTCTGGAATTTTCTGCTGTTCTTTTATTTGAGATATATTTCATTGCTTTCTCATTTTGGATGCCTGTCTGTGTTTGTTTCTATGTATTAGGTAGATCTGCTACATCTTCCAGTATTGCTGGATAGCCTTATTTAGTAGGTGCCCTGTGGGTTCCTGGCACTGTCTCCCTGGTTACCTGCACTGGGTGCTCCTGTAGATTCTGGTTTGGTGCTAATGCTGTGCCTGGAGCTACTCAGCAAAAGTTTCAGAGCTACTCAGAGCACACTAGTGCTGCCAACCTGGAGCCTGCAGGCTTAAATAGTTTTTGAAGAATGATTGCCATGGAGGTAGGGCTGGCTGCTCACCAGGAGAAAGTGCCTCTGGTATTTGCAGAGTTGAGTGGGATGTGCTCCCAGTAGTCAGCAGGGTACAGTGACTCACCAGAGTTTTAACTCACCAGAACAATCAGGTTCAGATTTGGCTGTGTGGGGACAGGCACAACACAGGAAAGATGGCACCCACCAGCCAGCTGCATGGGAGGAGGACTCACCCAGGAAAACTGGCAGTTGTCCTCCAGCCCTCAGCCCAAAGCCACACACCTCAGTCTGTCTCCTGCCCCTCCCCCCATATGTCTTCAATAACCTGAGTCACCGGCCCTCTGCTTGAGCCCAGGGTGAGTACCTGTGAGTGACTGAGTCTGCACAGGCACTTTAAGAGGGCATCTGGGTTTCCTGTAGCCTTCCATTCCAACCTAATTGTCAGAGTCCCAACTGTTTTTTATAGTCAGATGTTGTGGAGCTCCTCTTCCCAGTAGCAGTGCTCCAGGCTAGGGAGCCTGGTATGGGGCTGAGGGCCCTTGCTTTTCCTGGGGGAACCTCTGATATCTTAATATGATATAAAATATGTGTATATCAGTTATAGAATCATAATTATGCTTAGTGAGGACACTGTACTGTTTCTAGTACGAGTATAAACAAGCTAAGGATGCTAGCTATCACTTTTTAACATTGAACTAAAGTACAGACAGAAAGATGATAAGAACAACTAGTTGATAGTGAGAGGAACCAAGGGAAAAAAAATCACATATCTTGATTACTGGGATTCACCAAGAGTAGTCACACCACTCTTTTTTCAAGGTTATGTAAACCTCCTCCCCGCCCCAAACCCCAAAACCCTAATATGGGAACAATAAGTAGGAAAGAGAAGTAAGTATTAGAAAGTTTCTGTTTTGTAGTCTGAAAATAAAAACTGTGAGATGTAGATCTAAGCTGAGAGAAGACAACAGGTTGAGTTGAAAACTTTTTTACTAAGAAATCAGCTGAAATAAAAGAAAACTAACTGGGATAAACCGATTAAATTAATTGAATTAAATCAATTAAAATCACCATTAGAAGCACTAAAGTGTAGACTTTAAACTAAAGAAAATGAAATCAGTGATGCAGAAAAATAACTTAAGAAGTTCTACCAGTGTGCAGAAATAGAATAAAGAAAACTAAATGATGAAAATATAAATAAGTCTCCTGGAGGAAACAGGTCTTAATGTGAACTTATTAAAAAGAAGTGTTTGAAATAAGAAAAGTGTTACAATCAACTGAATGTAAATGAATATTTGCAGTTACTGCTTGCTTATATATTTGTAAATTTTATTCCCCTTGGAGAGAGAGTACACAGATCCTGAGTGACAGTGTCATCTGTGACACTGATAACTAAGGAAATATAAAGTATTTTAGAATTTAAGATATGCCTTCTAAATATAAAACTGAAAGCAACAAAGAAACAAAAATTCATGAACACAGTCAATAGTTTAGTGATTATTTGAGAGTAGGGGAAGTGAGAGAGGAGGGAGGAGGAGTCAAATATGTGGTGATGGAAAGAGAACTGACTCTGGGTGGAGAACACATCATGCAACACATAGATGATGCACTGTAGAACTGTACACCTGGAACTTATGTAATTTTTGCTAACCAATATCACCCATTTAACAATAAAAAAAGATATGCCTTCTGCCTTTCTACTGAAAAAAACAAAATCAAAGAAAAACATTTCTTAAGAGCAAAAGCTAGAAAGTGGAAGAAACAACAAAAAAGTATGAATAAAAAGTATGAAACAAGATCAGGTATGTCAATGACAAGAAATGTAATTGGGTTAAGTTCCTCTGTTATAAACTAGAACTTCTGATATGGCTGAGTAATAAGCTCCTATCTGAATAACCTTCCTGTAGACAGCAATAATAAATTCTGGGCAGAATATATTAACAAAATTACCTGAAAGTCCCAGAGAGTGGGAAAGGGCAGGCAGATTCTAGAGAGGAGACATAACTTGGGAGAGGGTCCAAAATGGAGAGAATTTCCTGTCTTTAAAATGGTTATCAGCTTTAGGGAAGGTAAGGTCAATGCTTCATGGGTGTCTGAAATTCTGTTGGAAAGCCCACAGTTATCAGGCCTGAAGAACCAGCTGGCAGAGTGTGGGGCAAGCACTATTGCTGAAAAATAAGAAGTAAATCCCAGAACGAACTAAAGGGATGTAGCCCCAAGTTCTTTTTATAAATCCTGCCCAAATCTCTGACTGACTTCTGAACTATATGTTTACAGGGTATACTACAAGCCTCCTAATTAAGGATAGGGGACTGATCTGAGATTAGAGTTTGTAGTTTGAGTTCAATTAAGGTAATTTTCTGCCAAAACAGATATATCAACACTCTTAAAATGAAAAAGAATTCACAAGACCCAGGACATAATTCCAAAGTGACAAATGAGGAAAATATGACTCAACCTCAAGAAAAAAAATCAGCAGAGACTAACCCCCAATATGACTCATATGTTGGAATTAGCAAACTTTAAAGTAACAATTGTAACTGTAATTATTGAAGAAATGAGGTAAAGAAAATATGTTCCTAATAAATGAAAAGATAAGAAATATCAGCAGAGAAATAGAAACCACAAAAATTATCAAATTTAAATTTTAGAACTGAAAAAGACTGTAACTTAAATAAAAGTTTATTTGATGAGCTTAGTAGCAGAATGGAGATAACAGAGCAAAGAGCTAAAGAACTGCAAATTATCCAATGTAAAGAATAGAGAAAATGATAGAAGAAGAGAAACAGAGCTCTAACAATTTGTAAACTATAATGAGCATTCTAACATTTCTAATTAGAATCTCAGAAGGCAAGGAGGAAAAATGGGGCAGAAAAGCTTGAATAACGATTGAAAATTTTCCAGTCTGGAGAAAGACATAAATTTAGAGGTCCAAGAAACTCAGTGAACTTCAAGCAGAATAAATACAAGAAAACTCTGCTTAAGTATGTTGTAGTCAAACTGCTAAAAACCTAAGGTAAAGGGAAGATTTAAAAAGCCACCAGAGAAAAATGACATGTTAACATGGGGAACAATGATTAGATTCTGATGACTTCCATTAGGAACTTTGGAGGCTGGAGACTGGAAAAACATCTTTAAAATGTTGGGGGAAATTGCCAACCTAGAATTTTATATCCAAAAATTTTCTTAAAGAATGAAGACAAATATACATTCTGAGCTCAAAGAAAACTAAAATAATTGATTACCATTAGACTTGCACTGTAAGATATTCTAAAAGAAGTTCTTCAGGTACAAAGGAAATACTAGATAAATAACTTGACTCCTCAAGAAGAAATGAAGAGCAACAGATGCAGTAAATATTGGGGTAAATGTAAGCAACTAGTGTTTTCTTTTAATTTCTTAAACATAGAAATGATTGTTCAATGGGAAATTATAACATGGACTTGTGGGGTTCATAATGTATGTAGATATGATTCATGACACCTATAGTGTTAAGTGAGGAGTTTTGATGAATTTATATGGATGTAAGTTTTCTACATTTTGGTGGAGGGGAGGAAGGTATGATATTAACTCTAAGCAGAGTATGAACGTTAAGGATATACATATATTATAATCTCTAGAACAACAACTAAAATAAAATAAAGGCCAATAGATTGAAAAGGAATTTAAAAAATATATTCAAATATTTTATAAAAGCAGGAAAAGAACAGAGGAAACAAAACAGAAGTGACAAAAGAAATAGAATAATAGACCTAAATATTAAATGTTAATAAGTTAAACCCTGCAATTAAAAGGTAGAGATGATCAGAATGGATTAAAAAATATCAAGAAATATAATTTAAATAGGTATAAAGACAGATAGATTGAAAATAAGTTGATGCAAAAAGATAAACCATACAAGCAGTAACAATACAAAGGCTGACATAGTTTATTAATGTCAGATTAAATTCACTGAGTGAGGCACAGTTGGTCCCTGTGACCTTATCGAAGGATGCTTGTCCTGGGCTTAACCTTTACTTTCTCAAGTCATGGCAGCAGTGGGCCTGTGTCTCTGACTCCTGGGCCATAGTGCTGGAAAATGTCTGCTAGAGATTATGGTTGTAGGTAAATCAAGTATTGTATGGTGGTTTGTGGAAAATAGTTTGAGCCTCAGATCAGTTCAACAGCAGGGCATTTTTTTTGTCTAGCACCAAAATGAGCTACATAAATTCCTAATGTGGGATGCAACTGCATAAGAATCATATTTTGTCTTACCACAAATGTACTACTACAGTTAGCTTCAGCTATAATCATTTATTATACCAAATAGAAGAAGTATTTTCAACATTAAGGAATCAGTGAAGAGATGTTTGACAGCCAGGTCCATTTAATTTTGTAGTTGACATTTTAGGAAGTAAGTGTAATATTACCTCCAAAGGGAAGTTATGGAGAGAGATGCTAAGGACTGCACAGACTCATTCATGCAGCTTTTGTAGAGATCGGTGCAAAAACCACACTGAACTTAAATGAACTCACACCCACATCCCATCTGGTAATAAGGGTTTCACATGCCAAAGACAACATTAAGAGTCAAAGTAAAAGCTGTCGTTGGCTTATCCTCAGCCAGTCACACTTGATAGTGAAATAGATGGTCTTAAAAGTTAATAGATCAACTCTGTGGCCTGGGTTCAATTCCCAGCCAGGGAACTACCCACATACCAAAAAAAAAAAAAAAAAAAAAAAAAAAGTTAATAGAAGGGTTAGGGTCTTTGCCGCTTAGCTTTTGCTTGGCTGGTTTTGGGTCTTCTTCATGTATAAAGGATTCCTAGAGGTACGCAAGTTCTGTTCTCTCATTGAAGACTCCATCAAGACATTTAAGTTCATTGATATCTATTATGAAAAGAAACTGGTGCAAAAATTATATCATTGGTATTTGACCTTACTGAAAATGAATATATATATATGTATATGGATAGTAGTATTTTTGTAATCAAGATTTTGTGTCACATTTTATAAAGTTTCTCTTTTGTGGTTCAAAAAAAAAGACCCTATGGAATCTATACTTTGAATTCTCATTGCTACTGTTACAGGGGATTCTACCATTTAAAATGCCTTACGATATCTAAAGTGGAGGGCTGGCAAGTATTATTTGAATCAAAAATGGATTCAGTTTACAGGACTATTTTAGGATTGATGGAAAAGATTTCATCTTCCTGCCATTTCTAAAGCAGTTTTCATTGAAAATATTATCCAAGGATAACTGCAGTAAATTAACATCAATAACAATAAATGTGTAAATCACTCTAACTTTCATTTCTGATTTTTAAATTTGTGTGTCAGCAAACAAGTTATTAGCCTTTTAAAAATAAGCCATTATGATCAAGATAATGGTGGTAGAGAACCTCTTTGCAATAAATTGACTTTTATTTGTTGTTCGAAACTGACTGGCAGTGATTCAAAAGGAAGGAAAGAAAAATGGAAGGAAAGAACCAAGAAAGGAAGAAAGAGAAAAGAAAGTAATGTGAATGTTGTTAATTGTCTAGTTAACCTAAATATTTTGTGAAGAAGAGACAGTTAAGCATTGTCTAGCATATGTAAAATCTATGTAAGGTCTGTACTTAAGGTTTTATAAATTATGGAAATACATTAATAAACGCTAAGTTTCACCCGAAACTCCAAAAAATATACCCATCAAGAAGCCTTATACAAAAGAATATATAGTCTGTAATTTCATTTTTATGAGGTTTTAGGGAAGGTTTTATGGTTTGCTTTAGGGATTATAGCATATATCTTCATAGTTTACCTTCAAGTGACATACCACTTGAGGTATAGTGTAAGAACCTTACAACAGTATTTACCCATTTCTCTCCTCCCAGCCTTTGTGCTATTTTCATACATTTTACTTCTAAATATGTTATAAGTCCCACAAGTTTGCATTAAATAGTTACCTTTTAAAGAGGTTTAGATAATAATTTTAAAAGTCTCATGTTTACCCACAGTTTCTGGTCTTATTGCTACTTGTATAAAGCTGATTTTGAAACCCACCTGCCCTCCAAAATGAGTAGCTTCTTGCTCTGTATATTATGTTTGTACCATGTGTCCCTTTTTTACCTGGTATCACAGTTATGGTCTGGTTGTGTCTATCAGCTCTCATAAGCCCAGCTGGTCACAACATAGTTCTGAACGTCTACAAGTTTTAACATTATGAAAGACCTTGATTTTAATCCTAAGTATACCAATTACTGTCTGGGAATTCAGCAAATTATTTTTAAAATTCTGAGTATTAGTTTCTTTATCTGTAAAACTTTGTAGAGTTATAATGATTTGTGTTCAGTGTCTAATGTATTACCTAGCTCCTAGTAGACATTCTGTAAATCTTGGTTCCACCTTTTATTTATCTTTTGTCTTTATCACTCATTTCAGTGTAGACACATAGTAGGAATTTATTTAATGTACATTAAATTGAATATACCATCAAATGGGAACAGTTAGTTAACTGTATTATCTGAACATTTACTAAAATAGTGTTTGAACTCCAATTGTTTTTTTTAAATAATAAGCTAAGTAGCTGTTAGCGGTACCATTTTCATTTAATCTGTATCTTTTATAAAAGAAGAATCTCCTAAAAGTATCAATCATATTGGTTGCATAAAGCTGTATAAGTATTTTGTGTTCATTTATAAAAAAAATGTTTTTAATTATCTGTCATAAAGTTTTTCTTACTCTTCTAAACCAGTAAGTATTTATATAAATAAGCATTATTCACCTTTTTGATTTTGACACCAGGATTTTTAAAGTAAAAGTCTTCATATCTGTGTGCATCTCCAAAGTATTTCTGTAAATCTTTGTAATTACATTAAAAATCCTCTTTGCATGTATTTCATCTGCAAGTATTATTATAGTTATTCACTGTGGAGAATGTAGAGGTCTTTATACCAGTCTTAAAAAATGAGTGTCCCATAATTCCAGTATTCTATTTTATTTACTAAGTGCTCATTTCTCTCTGTTCAGAGATCATTAAAAAATTGTAGGCAAGAACTTATGTTGAATTTTTGAATAGTATTCAGTAAATAATGACAAATATTGACATAAATGTATTATGAAATCTTTATGTCTAAGAAAATAATATTAAACAACCAATATGAAAATTTTGATAACTAAATCACATTGCAGGAGATGGATCTATTGCATCGATAATTAGCATATTATTTGAATTGCAAAAGAAACTCTTCAATTTAATGAATACAGTCCTTTTTCACTCAAGTGTCCTATAAAAACTTAGCGGTTTTCAAGACAAATGAATTCTATTTAGAATTTTGTTTAGAAAATACTTTTCAGAGCATAATGTTTGAATTATATATACTTGTCAAGGCTGTTTTATTTAAATTAACCCTTTAAAAATTAAATCTTGAAGTCTCAAAGGCATTGTTGTTCTACTTTAACTTCGCTGATGAGTGGAAATCTTTTAATCAAGAATATTACAAGGGAGCCTTTACATCTCTCTTTGCCATTAACCTACTAAAAGGTGCATGCTTGTTAAGTTGCATCTCAGAAACTTAATGTCCATAAAAAAAGATATTATTCCATGAGTAAGATTAAAAGGTTATCTTAACATCAATAAACTTTCATTAGTATAATATCTTAGTTTTAATTCTATAACATCATGTTGTTTGATATTCACTAATGTGTATTTTCCCCAATAAATTTTAAAAGAATTTATTGAAGCATAATTGACATACAATAAATGGAACATATTTAAAACATTTAAAAAATATTGACATATATATATATCTGTGAAATCACCACCACTATAGTATAATGATCATTTCCATCGCACCACAAACTTTCCTCATCCCTTTTTTCATCTTTCTCTGCCATCCCCACCCCGCATCCCCCCTTTTTCAGGCAACCACTGATTTGCTTTCTGTTGAGTTTTATATAAATGGAATTACCCAATATGTGCTCTTTTATTTTTGGTCTGGCCTCTTTTATTCTGCATAATTATTTTGAGAGTCACCTATTTTTTGTGTGTATGTATAGTTCATCCCTTTTATTGCTGAGTAATATATTCATTGTACAGATATGCCACAGTTAGTTTATTTATTCACCTATTGATGGACCTTTGGATTGCTTGCAGTTTTGGCTATCACACACAAGGTTGCGGTTTTTAGCTGTTATGAATAGCTATTATGAATAAAGCTGCTGTAAACATTGAGTGTCATTTAAAAATTATTTTATTTTCCATTTTTACCCCTAACTGGCAATCACAGCTGTCAACTCTTACCATGCAGCAACATTTTTCTTCCCCAACAACTTGGTGATTAGGGAAGACTATGAAAATACCTAACTTTAAACCCTGCATTTCCCCTATTTTACTCCTTCTAGGTATTTATTATAGAAAAGAAAACATCTCATTTAGAATTCTGAAATCCTTACAGCCCGGTCAGCATTATTACCTTTTATAATATCCCTAAATAAAAAAATGTAACAGTTAAAGCTGCTAGTACTTAATTAACCAAAGAGCATATGCAAATATTTTCTTCACTATGATGATGTTATGGTGAATATTTTTCTAAAGAGAATAAATGTTTTCTAATGTCTGTATTTTATTTCCTTAAGTAAATGTGGCAGTTGAAGTCTTTCTTATTTACCATATTTTCTTTAAATAAATAAATATAAAAAGGATTTCATAATACTGACACAATACTTCAAGAAAAATTGAGACGCATGTGCTAATTTGTGGTTTTTATTATTGAGAAACTTTTTACTGTTTTCAATGTTATAAAAACTTAATTTTAAAATCTCGTTACTTTATAGAGTTGACTTTTAAACAGAATGTCTTACATGTAGTAAAATTTCAGCCTCTTGAAAAAATATTGCAAGTCTCCATTTTTAAAGAAAAATATGCAAAGCTTAAAATTTGTTGCCCCTTTCCACTTGTTTGCACTTGATAATATGTGTTTATGTATGTATATGTGTGAACATACACTGTGACACATATGTATATATAAAACACCATTCTAAGGCAATAAATACTGCCTGTTTATAATATATAATTGCATTGAATTTACAGCCTAGATAGAATGGAATTTTGATTTTTAGATAGTTTCTTTTAAAGCAAATTGGTTTTATTGACATTTACCTTAATGCCAAATATATAATTTTGATACAAATGCATGCACAGTTCTATTCATGTGTTTTCTTTCTTTTTGCTTTTCCCATTGTTAAATTTATTGGGGTAACATTGGTTAGTAAAAATTACATAGATTCCAGGTGTACAGTTCTGCAACACATCATCTATGTGTTGTGTTATGTGTTCATCATCCAAAGTCAGTTCTCTTTCTATCACCATATTTTTTGAGTCCAGTTCTCTTTCTATCACCATATTTTTGAGTCCCTCTCCCTCCTCCCCACCCCTGCCTTCTTACCCTCAGGTAACCACTAGACTATTGATTGTGTCCATGAGTTTGTGTTTCTTTGTTGCTTTCGGTTTTATATTCCACATGTGAGTGAAGTCACATGGTTCTTGGTTTTTTTCTATCTAGCTTATTTCACTTTTCATGATGATCTCAAGGTCCATCCATGTCATTAATGGCTCTATTTCATCTTTTCTTATGGCTGAGTGGTATTCCATTGTGTAAATGTACCACAACTTCTTTATCCCATCATCTTATCAGAGGACATTTTGGCTGTTTGCATGACTTGGTCACTGTGAATAGTGCTGCAATGAACATTGGGGTACATATATCTTTGAAGACAAAGGTTTTCAAATTTTTTTGGTCGAAGGGGGCTTCCTGGGTTATATGGTAACTGTATTCTTTGGAGGAACCTCCACATTGTCCTCTATTGTACCAGTTTGCAGTATGAGGGTTCCTTTTTCTCCACAGCCTCTCCAACACTTGTTCCTTGTCTTGTAATAACAGCCATTCTAACAGGTGTGAGGTGGAATCTCATTGTGGTTTTGATTTGTACTTCCCTAACAGCTAGTGAAGTTGAGTATTTTTTTATATACCTGTTGGCCATTTGTATGTTTTCATGGGAGAAGTGTCTGTTCAGGTCCTCTGCCCATTTTATAAGTGGATTGTTTGTTATTTTGTTGTTGTTGATTTGTATGAGTTCTTTATATATTTTAGATATTAGCTCGTTTTCAGAGGTGTTGTTTGCAAATGATGTGTTTTCTTAAAAGGCTAATCTTACTACACACTTTTAATTGTATATTGTGTACTGAGAACTTTTATTATATGTTGAGAAAAGGAGAATATGATTCCTTTCCCAGTAGAATTCTATGTATTTAAATACTAAATACTTTTAAGTATAACATTTTCTTATGTTGAGTTACTATTTAGGATCATTTGTGATATCTTCCAAATTCTTTTATTGCTTTTTATTGTAGTTTAAAGCTAATTTGATTGAATGCTTTTTTATCTTCTTTCTGTGATTGTTAATACTTTCTCTTATTAAGAATATAATAAATTTTGTGTCATAACAAAATAGAAATCAATTTTGGACATTCTTCTCTTTTGCTATTTCATTTTTTTTTTTTGTCAGTAGGAAGTTGTATTTGTCAGGCTAAAATATAAGCTAACATTATGACTTAGGCTAAGTAAAAAGCTAATGCCAGTATTTTCTTTCAGATCTGTATAAAAATGGACTCCAAAGAGCTAACTTTGTACCATTCATAGCTGTCCTGAAGGTAAGGAAAATCACTTATCTTCACTGACTAATATCATATTGATTGATAATCAAGGGCTTTTATAAGATTGCCATGGTATGGCATTCAAGCAGAATTCATTTTGATATTTCAATAGTAATGGACAAAAACACTAAAGGAGAAAGTAATCTTTTTTTATATAGTGTTCATTAATGTGTTCACAAGAAAAATTACAAAACATAGTCTAAATTATTGCCTAACTGAAACATTTGATGGTTTGCATTTTATAAATTTTAATTGTTGGTTCGCTCATAAATATTATAGTGGAATGTTTAAATTTATACATTGATTTCTGAAAAAAATGTTTAATGTTCCCTGTTTCCTTCAGGTGAATGGCCATTAACATGTTTTCCCAGCTATTAAAGTTGCTATTCTAGAGTAGCATTATTACAAAAATATTCTAATATATTTAAATGTGATTGCCATCAAGTTATCAGGAAATTATGTCAAGTTGAGGCACATAAATAGTTTAAATATTTGTGTGTATCATCACTGCATAGAGTTTAAAATAGTCTTCATTACAATATGATTAAGAATAAAATAGCCTCCCTCTTCACTGTTAGTTTCAAGTAATTTTTTGCATGATATTCAGTAATTCCACATTTTACCTATATTTATTTGAGAAGCTACTATGTGCAGAGTGCTACATTGGGCATAATGGATTAAATAATCATAAAATAGACTAAGTTTTTTGCTTGCAAGTCATTATCTAGTTGGACATACAATGTGTACACAAATACCTATAGCAAAGCAAAATGTGCTAAGTACCAAAAAGAAGCATAATTATGTGCTGAAATACAATTCCCATAATTGTTAGGTACATAATTTTTCTGAGTTTATAATAACATATCTGAAGAAAGGATAAAGTTGTATTAAAAAACCTCAAAAATTCTTACCAAGAAGGAAGAATTAAAAACATTTCATCTTCAAATATTCTAAAGATAGTAAGACAATCTTTTTGAATATACTTTAGTTGCAATTGTTGGTGCGAAACTTTATTCCCTGTCCTATACTTAGGAGAATTCAAACATCTGTTTCCTTGACCAATTTTAGACTCCCACAGGATTTTCATTTCTCTGAGATATTTATGATGGAGGGAAAAGTACTTTTTGAAAATTACACTGTTAGTAATTTTTCCCCCTTTATGTTCATGTTTTGCATTTGGGGAGAAGGTAGATTTGCAATGTTTTGCAATGTTACCTCCATGCCAGGAATCCAAAGTAATATGGTATACGTAGATACCCAAATACAAACAGGAAAACTAAGAAAAACAGGTGCTAAAAATATCTTTGTGTTGCATAAAATACACAAAATATAGAAAGAGAAGCTCACAGAATGAAACAAGTTGCAAATTTTTCAGAGAACTTAGTAACTCTATTGTGTTTTAACCCTAAACTTTATTTTTTGGCCAGTAATTTGTTGTGCTTTGATATGCAAGTACACTAGGCACTAAATTAGCCAGATTGAAGTTAATTTTTTTTCCTTTTCCCACACCTAATTATTATTATTATTTGTTTTGAGGAGCAAGGAAAACCAAATAGATAAACCAAATTTGGAATCAAACAAGAACTGAGATAAATAATACACAATTTGAAATTGAACATGAACTGAAATTCCCAGCAAATTAAATACTACCAGATTGGATGAGAAACGATCTAAAATGTCTCATTTATTGAAAAGACTCTTCACATGTAAGAAAACATCAGCCTGATTAAGTGTATACAAGAGCTGTTTTCCCTGGAGGTTTTTTGGTGGGCATATGAAGTTTCTCTTGTAAGGAAAGGTTGTATCACTAATTTAAATGACCTTTTTGCCCATTCACATATGCTAGTGTTACTCTTTAATTTTGGCTCATTTGAGAAAAACATGTAGCAGAAGTCAATTTTAAAACAAATAATACTTTGTTTAGTTTAATAAAAAGATTAGAAATAAGATAGAAATTTATTTTGGGAATTATATAGTGTAAAATCCATTTTCCCCTTTATGCTCTCCTCTCTAAACCAAGTGATAAGTTTGTAATTCACTGTAAGAACTTATAATTTGTTGCTCATAGTATTGAAAAGTAACAAAAACTTACTTAGGCTATTACCAAACTGTTTTCATAAGAGAGTAGGAATGATGAGGAAGACATAATGATGATAAGACATAAACTACATTATGGATGAACCTTAAAGGCATGCCTGGTGAATTAAGCCAGATACAAAAGGACAAATATTATATGATTCTACTTATATGAGCTAACTATGAAAGACAAATTCTTAGAGACACAAAGTAAACCAGAGGTTACCTGGGCTGGGAGAAGAGAGGAATGGAGGGTTTTGTTTTATGGGTACAGAGTCTCTGGAATAAAGAAAAAGTTCTGGAAATGGATAGTGGTGATGGTTGCATAACATCGTGAATGTATTTAATGCCATTGAATTATTAATTTAAAAATGGATAAAGTGATAAGGCTTTCTTATGTATATTTTATTGCAATTTATACAAAAAGAAAAAAAAATCACAGGACTGGAAACAATATAGAAAATGATCATGTACATTTTTTCTAGCAAGCCATCTTAAGACTAAGTTTTTGAAAAAAGCAAAACAAAACAAAAAACCCAACCCACACATATAATTTCCACTGCCTTTTAAGTAGGGAGATTTGTGTTTTGTTCTTGTGATTTTTTTTGTTTATTTTGCTGTTCTTTTTCTAATTTTCTGAGATTAATTTTTATCTCATTTTAACCTTCTTTCCTAAGTACATTTAAATTTATTTATTTTTCTCTAAATAGCTACATCTGTGAAGTTTTGATATTTAGTATTTTCACTGTCAATTCAAAGTATTTTCTAACTTCCATTGTGATTTCTTTTTTAACCCTGAGTTATCTATAGTATGTTTTAATTTCCAAACACATGAGTTTTATAGTTATGCTTTTGTTACTGTTTTCTTAACAAATGATTAATTGCATGTGGCCATGGAATGTATTCTATGTGACTTAAGTCCTTTCAAATTTGTTGAAACTTGCTTACTGGCCCAATATGTGGACAATTTTGGTAACTATTCTCTGTATTCTTGAAAATAATGAATACTCTCCAGTGTGATATGTGTAACACAACATGTCCATTAAGTAAAGATTTAATTAAATGCTGATCAAATCTTTATTCTTGTATGTTTTCCCCATAAATTATTGAGGGGCTTATAGAAAAATCTCCCACTCAGATTTTGAATTTGTCTGTTTTTCTTACAATTCTATCATTGACCTTAAATATTTGCAGGCTGTGTTATAAGTTGCATGCTGATTTACAATTGCTAAATATTGCTTGTGAATGGGACTTTTTCTAATATATTTTTATTATTAAGTGGTAATGTTTCTTTGTTTCGAGTATAGTCATAATTGCTTGTTGAAGCATTTTTATCATGACTGGTTTAAAATCTTTATCAGATAATTCTAACATCTCTTGTCATCTTGATGTTGGTATCTATTGATTGCCTTTTTACATTCAGATTGAGGTCTTCCTGGTTTTGGGGATGAATGATTTTCAACTGAAACTTGGACTTTTCATAATTTGTCATGAGACTTTAGATCTTATTTTTTTAATCAGTATTTTATTGTGGTAAAATATACATAACAAAATTTGTCATTTTAACCATGTAAGTGTACAGTTTAGTGGCATTAAGTACATTCACATTGCTCTGTGACCATCACCAGCATCCATCTCCAGAACTTTTTACCTTTCCAAAGTGAAAGTCTGGACCTCATAATCACTCCATATTCTCCGCCTCCCTCAAATCCTATGAATTTGTCATTTCTAGGTGCCTTATATAAATGGAATCATATAGTATTTGTCCTTTTGTGTTTGGTTTATTTCATTTTGCATATGTCTTCAAGGTTCATCTATCCTGTAGCAAGTGTCAGAATTCCATTCTTTTTAAAGGCTGAATAATACTCCATTATATGTTTATAGAATTTGTTTATCCATTCATCTGTTGAAGAACATTTTGATTGTTTCCATGTTTTAGTTATTGTGAGTAATGCTACTGTGGACATTGTGGAGATTTGTGGACAAATGTCTGTTTTAGTCCCTGCTTTCAGTTCTTTTGTGTATATACCCAGACATGGAATTGCTGGATTGTATGGTAGTTCTATGTTTAATTTTTTGAGGAACTACCATTTCTGTTTTCCACAACAGCTCTCCCATCAGTAATATACAAGGGTTCCAGTTTCTCCATATACTCTCCAAAACTTACTGTTTTTTTCTTTTTTAATGATGGCCACCCTAATGAGTATGAAGTGGTATCTCATTGTAGTTTTGATTTGCATTTCTCAAATGATCAGTGATGTTGAACATCTTTGCATGTGATTATTGGTCATTATGTATCTTCTTTGTAGATCATATTTAAACTTTTTGTTTTAACTAGCTATTTTTGACATTATTTTGGCGGGAGAAGGAGAGGCACTGCCTCATTACTGCTAGATAGAGGTAGAAGTGCAGGTTTCCTATTCACTCTCTACTGACATCTGTTATTACGGCTGGTGGAGAGGTTCTCATCTCCAAAGGTTAGGGGTGATGCTCATTTCTGGCTGGCAGGGATGAAAGTTCAGCTCCTTACATAGCCTTCCTTGACATTATCCTGTCGGGGTTGCTGGGGTACCTCATTATAGCCTGTGAGAGTATAATTCTAGACTCCACTTGGCCTTTGCTGGAATGGGTGGAGGTGGTGCCATATTTTTTTCCTGTAGTGTTTGCTGCATAGAGCAGTTATTGTCTAAAAGTTTTCTCTTCATTACACTGACATTTTCCTGGTCCTTTGGCTAAAGATAGCAGGCTTTTGTTTGGGCTTCATTTTTCTGTGTCCATTGGCATTTCTGGGTTTCTAACTTCTTCAGCTCCAAGTCTGGGATTATGAATAAAACAGAAAACCAGAGAACTCACCATTGTGTTGTTTCTCAGGTCGTAAAGTTCCTAGCTGTCCTCCCTCCCTCCCTTTCTCCCTTCCTTTTTCCTTCTTTCCTTCCACTTTTCAGTGTCTTCTTATGTTATTTTGTATATAATTTCCAGGATTTTAAATAGTATATGGCAGGAGGAATAGGCAAAAGTACATCTGCTCCATCTTCCCAGGTGCAGAAGTCAGTTTATCAAAAATACTTGTCAGCTGATTCCATCATCTCTGTCATTTCTGGTTTTGTTTCTATGGTCCGATGTTTTTCCTGGTTATGGGGCCTATTTTTCTGTTTCTTTTCAAGTTTAGCAGTTAACTGGATGCTGGACACTGTGATTATTACATTGAGTCCCTGTTACTTCCTTTAAGACTGTTGAATTTTATTTCAGCAAATGGTTAAGTTTCTTACGTATCAACTTGATCCTTTTGAGGCTTGTTTTTAAGTTTTGTTAGGGTGTTTAGAATAGCCTTTACTCTAGGTAGCCCTTCTTCTAGATGTGACTTTTTTCTAAGCTCCGTGCTGAGTCCCCTTATTGTTCACTGAAGTCTCTCTATTCTGGCTCTTCAGAATGCTTGTGTCTCCCAGCTTTGCATGGATTATCTTTGCCTGGTCTTGTGTAATTTAATATTCAGCCAAAGATTACAGATGTTCTTCATGCAGATATCTGAAACTCTCTTTCTGTATAGCTTCCTCCTATACTGAACTCTACTATGCAAATTCCAACTGCCCCATCTTCCCAAATCTCTGGTCACTGTCTTAGACTGCTATGCTGAAGTCTAGAGGTTTTGCTACTTTATTGTGTTCTGTCTGATATCAGATGTTTTGTATGTTATCCAGTATTTTACTGGTTTATGGCAGGAGGGCAAAAATGAGTTCCAGCTATGCTGCCTTGGCCAAAAGCGTAAGTCTGTTTCTTATTTTTTTAATTTAAAGAAAGATTTTTTTTTTTTTATAATTCAGGAACTCAGGGCTGTATTTTTTCATATATACAAAAATTAAAATAGAATAACTATTTTTAAAAAATACTAGTGATGGGCACATCCTTTCCTCCTGTTTAGAGGAATCATTAATTCAATGATGGTACACTTAGTTACATGAGGGGATATATTTCCTTACTTGGAATGATATTTTCAAAACACTTTTGATAGTATAGTATAATGCTCACAGATAATGTGAGTGAAAAAATATGAGGCAAGAGTATATCTCTATTACTCTCTCAACTATGGAAGTAGTGGACATGAATGGAAAAATACTGGAAATAAGTATCCCAAATGTAAATAGAACTTATTTCTGAAGAAGAAGATTGTAGGCAATTTAAACAAATGGCCTTGTATTGTTTTTATAATGAAAACCATTTCTAAGCAGGTAAATTTTTCACCCACCCTTGTTAGGAAGTCAGCAGACCTGGATAGGATTATTTATATTCAAAGTTGAGAAATCAGCCAAAAGCAAAATAGATTGAACATGGGTCCTTTGTGTAGAGGCAGTTATGAAATGAAATGGAATGACAGAGAGGAAGGAAGCAGCCAGAGCAGACAAGAGATGGACATGAACTAATAAGTAGAAGCACATGAAGAATATACTTTGAAAGAGGAATTAGCTCAGTAAATGGGAGCCTTTTTTTCAGATAAAACTTTTCTGTATTTTAAAAGAGGTTATGGTACTAAAAAATTTAGAAATTAGAGGTAAAATAACTATAAGATTAGATGAAAAGTGAGCTAAAAAAACAGACTGACAGTGAACCCATTATAAATGAAAACCATGTTAGGGAAAGCAAGATAAAGAAGCAACACTGCTGAAAATAAAATCAGTGATAAAGAGACCAGACCTATGAAGAAATCACTCAAAATGAATAGTCAGAGATGAAAACTATTACAGAGAAGATGTCGGAAGTGGCAAGCAGACAACAGAGATCATACATTCATATAATTCATATTTCTAAAAAAGAGAACATAAAGATAAAATAGAATAATACATTTTTCTGGTACATGACTAAACTTTAAGCATAAAGAAAGAATCCTATAATTACAGAGAAGAAAAATTAATGTGAAAAATATTAAGCTGAACAGAGACGTGCACACAAGTAAATACTATTAGGATAGGATAGGATAGGATAGGATAGGATAGGATAGGATAGGATAGGATAGGATAGGATAGGACAGGACATTACAGAAAAGGATAGGATAGGATAGGATAGGATAGGTAGGACAGGATAGGATAGGATGGGTTAGATAAAGTAAATTTACTATATTAAAACTAAAAAAACAATGTGATGTGCCTCCTTATCTGCTGCTGTCATGAGACTCTAAACCTGCAGATTATATTTTTGGATGTCTGGTAATTTAAGACTTAGAGTCCTCATAAAGCTTCTTGAACAACATACTTTAATGTTTTCTTTACCACCAGTCAAAATTAGTAACTTATAAATGAGATATTATGGTAAGAAAACATTGGTGGTGATTAATAATTCTGACTAAATATTGTTTTATTCCGGTCTGTAAGTCAGACAATAAAATTTTTTCATATGTGTGAACTTCTGTAATTGAATTAACTACAGAATGCTAGAGTATTGTGATGGAAATCAAGGGTCAGCCAAGATTTCATTAATAGGTATTAGAAAAAGTCACATTTTAAGAGATTGCTGGAGAAATAGTGAATAGAAGGGAGGAAGCTTGGTGAACCAAGAAACAAGAGTGTTTTCGTATCAATTTCAAGTAATTCTGTAACTTGAGAAATGTCAGCTTTGTTAGGATAATTTTTCTTAGGAATATCTTAAATTTTATATATTTAAAAAACAACATGTCTTAAATGTATATCATTGAATAATATACCTTGAACATAAGCTCATGGTAAACATTGTTTAAAATGATTGTGATCGAAAGGAAAAGAGGACCAACTGCTATTTTGGATAATTTTTTTAGGTTAATTTCAACTGGCTACTATTATTGACCTTCTTCATAAAAGAATTGCCTGGCAAGCATTGCTATTCTCACCTAATCAAGTTATAGCACGTCATAATATTGTGGACAGGTGTTTTCTATTTGGCTAAAAATCTGTCCCTTCACTCTATCATTTACACTTACATAAACGATTTTATTTGATTCATTCCCTGATGAGCTCTGAAAGAGATAAATGCTACTTATAATTTTTAGAGTTAAAAAAATTATCCATATGAATTTCATTAACTTTCTTTTTATGATTTTTCTTAATCAGTTTAAGTTTATGGACAAATCTGAAATAATCACTCCATGGGAAATGTTCCTATGCAATATTGTGTATAGTGTTTTTACCTGACAGTAATAGATTCTATTATCAGTAATGTAGCACTTTAACTCTCATTCACAGTAACATTTTAGCAAGCTGTCTTTTTCTTACATTTTTAAATTTTCTATTTAAAATTAATTTAGTTAGCAGACTAATAGTTTACTGAAATGATAACTGTAAGCTGTCAAAAATAACCAACAAGGCATTTTACAGTATAATTTTCTCTTCGATGAATGTCAGATGATGAAATTAGAGAAAAATAAGATACTAGCATTAAGTCTTATAAGTCAATTTTCTTTTTCCTGATAAGGAGTTGTCCATTTGGAAAGCATCCTAATATGATTTGGTTTAACTTCTGTTGGGTTTAAATATGCAACCTACTTTAAAATCTAAGGTTGTATCTAAGGTTGTAACAGTTTTGTTGTTATTACTATTTTTATAATATTTGCTTAATGTTCCAAGTAATGACTTTATTTCTTCTGCTTGGTTGTTAATGTTTTTCAAATGACATGCATCTAAAACTTAAAAAAAATGAAGCTATGTATCCTTTGTGTTTATTTCCTGAAGAATTTTTTCAAAGGAATCATGCATGCAGTGAGCTCCTTGAGAAATTCCCATGGTGTCACCTTCAGTTTTCAACTTTAGAAAAGATGTTTATAACCCTTAGATAAAATGCATTAGTGTCCAGCCTTTGTCCAGCTACCTGCGTTATGATCTATAGGCTTGCTAAATGTGTGTTTACCATTTCTTCCTTGAAACAATATTCATTTCATTGGTGAAATTGATTTGTCAGTTTGATCATTTCTAACTTTCAATACTAGAGCTTTCACAGGGTAAATAATCAGAGTGAGTCTTTGAGGTCACTCTCAGTCTACTGATTTTCACTGTGTTGTCACCTGAGTCAGCCTAGCAGGGATTAACCCTTTGTTAATGTGATCATGTCTTTACTTATGAGTTGGCTTTTTAATTCTTAAAACTGAAAGAAGCAAAACAAAAGGAGTAGACTAAACTCCTGAGTTAAAAAGAATTGTGACTTTCCCTGACAAACCACTGAAGTGTTCATTTACATTATAGTATTTACTGTTTTAAGATATAAAAATGAGTATTGGACTTGCAAAGCATTCCTATAATTACCAAGTTTCAGGCTAAATAAATTAAGGAAATCTACCCCAGATATTTTCACAAACTAACCTATTTCATGTATGCTTGAAAAAATATATTTAAGAGAATCAACGATGGTAACAGGCATTAAACTTTATTTGTGATGGTGTTTTGTTCTGTGTCCTTGAAATTACTAAATAGATAGAATAAAAATTATTGTGATGTACAATTAAAATATAATTCTTGTCTTTCTTCATACCAGAATGTCCACCTTATATCAGTTAGGGCCTTCCTATGGAAAAATAATTTTGGGTGTCTGCCCTTTAAAATAATATGTTCTGAAGTTGTCTTATAAGAATGAAAATAAAGATTTCCCATGAACTATATAAATTATTAACATATACCTGTATTTGTATAATTATATAATTATATATTTGTAGCAAACTGGAATATAGTAAGCTTTTGCTTATATGTAACATATGTACTGTTTAGGTCTTGAATTCTTTTAGAAAAATAAATAATTATTTTTGGTTAAATTACAAGGAATCAATTCTTTGATGACAAAAATGGTTTAAAGGAAGTGTGCCTTAAATATGAATTAGTTGTTTCTTTGACTCATGAGATAAATTAGTTTAATTACACGTGGCAATTTTCTTGGCTAGTGATGTAATGTGAAATAAAATTCTCCCTTTCTCCTCCCTGAAAACTCAAGCCAATTAATAGAACTTGTAAGCTCTTTGTCATAGGCCACCATGAAGGTCTGAAGAGAAGAACTTTAATCCAATAAACATTTCATTTAGATCATGAAAAGAAAGCGTGAGGAGAAGCTCCTATATGAGAGGGTGTTACTGTGATTCCAACCATGAAGAGATGTGAGGAATTTGCCAAATTAACCAAGAGGTGCTCATATTTAAAGCATAAATGTGTCAAAACTAACAGAATAATTATTTAATTTGCTTGAACTCTATATTGAGAAAACTCTAAAAAGCCACAACTGTTTTCTTCAAAGCCTTCACTGTTGGGCTGGGTGGACAGGGCAAAGGGAGGTTGTGAGAAATCCAGATAGCAAATAACACACTGGCCGAAGCTGGTCAGAAGGGGGAATAGATAATTAGACGTAATTAGCGTGTATGAATTGTTGTCTCTCTGCCCTTAGCTTGAATAAATTTTGAAGAAAAAACCCTAGTGGTGAAAATGCTTTGATGTAGGAAGAGTCATTGTGTCTTGGCAGCATAAAGGCAGTGTTTTATACTTCTTACATAATGGTTGTGATACAGAAAGAGTGAATGGACTCTGCACCCCCCTGTCTGCTTTATAGCAAAGACTTTTGGATTCTCTTGAAACAAAATGCATCGCAAGTTTTCAGTTGTTAGTAATGAGGTAGCAGACCTCATTATGCTCAGAGGAAGCCATCGTTGGCTTTTGTTTAAATCTTAAAATCACAGTTTTTTTCTTTCTGGGAAATCTGTTTTCTTAAATCAACACTTCTTTTCCCTTTTTTTTTCCTTATAACTCCATTAAGAGAAAGGAATGATGATCAAGAAAGCTAAAGAGAGGAGTTAAACAAAAATTATGACATAAAAGTTATACATTTTTGTGTTTTTAATTCCATATGAAAAAGATGCTGGCTATATTCCTTTTGCCTCAGATTGATGACATTCTAGTAAGGTTATTTTTATAATAAAATAATGTAAGAAAACATTTATGAAATGATTTTAGAGTGGTTTTTGAAAACTTATTTTCAAATTGAAATTATAATAAACTACTAAATCTGTTATTTCACTGTATTTAAATTTTTATTTTTTTTATAGTTAAGTTTTTAAAAGAAAATTAGTTTGATTAAAAATATTACTCAGTAGATTTACCTTAAACTTAACTTATTTGAGAGACATAGTGGGAACACAGGTTTGGGAGCCTAGCTCTGCGTGGATACCCTGCATCTACTACTGAGAGGACAAGAAATTATTCTTAAGAAGCATTGCATTTATTTTGAAAAGTTCTAAGACCTGAAACAATAAATCACCTAAAATGGAGTATCAATTCTAGTACTTGAATTATGTTCACTTTGACTAAAATATTTTTAAAAAGAGAAATTAGCTATGTCAAAATTCTAAAATAAATAATGTATTTTTATGGGGGGCAGCTAAAACAGTTTGCACATTATCTTCAACATCATCATAGTATCTGTAAGTTTTACATTTCTGATAAATGTTCACCCTCTCCCATCAGCTATTTTGGAATTATGTATTTTTAAAAAATTACCCTTCAGATACTTAAGTGCTCAGATTTCCTTCTAATTAATTTACTTACCGTATTTTAATTAAAAGACTTTCTGTGGTAATCATCAGTGATCTATTCCTTAATGTGTGATCTATGATCTATTTTTGTAAGTGTCACTTTAGCATATTTTTATCCTGACGTTTTGATTCTGGGTAGACTTCTTTCAAGCCACAGTGCTCTTAGATGCTTTTGGCTACTTAACCCATTTTGCATATTTTGCCATTTGTAAAATAAAGTAGCCTTTTATACTTGAAGTTGATTTGAACTCTGAAAGGCAGCACCTGAACATCTCACAAAACTGGATAATTATGGCTGATTGTGTTTTTCAGGTATAGGTCACAGGAAATTCATTTGGGGTAAAGTACGTACAAAGCTAAGAAATATGCAGATTTTCTGTTGTAGGATTGTGTAAAAATTATTTACAGTTAATACTTGCATAAAGGTTAGAAAGGTTGATGAAGTGATATTTAGTTTTGCTTTACTATTCATTGCATGTCAGAATGTAATTATGACTGATTCATGAAACTGTCTTAGAAACGAACCATCTTTATTAAAATGCTGATCAAGATAAGAGCTGACAGTAATAAAGAATAGAACATTTTAGTCTTGTTGCTTTTGAATGATTGCTAATTACCCCAGAGGTCATGTATAGTGCTTGCTAGGATTCATTGACATTATTTCTTTTAAGTCTGCTGTTTCAACAACATCTGAGCATGAAGACACAAACTCTGTGCACATTGAACAATAGTTTGGCCAAGTTTTTGAGGCTTCAAGACATCCGAGAAATCTTTTTATGCCATAGTGAATTTAGCTTTTCTCTCTCAAAATTACAGTATATTAATGGTGCTTGGTACAAAATACTTTGTATGTCCTTTTAGTATTGATTGTTTCTACACTTGCCATTTTTAAATTGGTGTTAAATGATATGTGGAGGTTGTTGAGACAATGTACTCTCAGAATATACACAAAATATAAAATTAATAAGAACAAAATGTGGATTGGCACTTAAATTAGAATCCATAGAAACAACTTCTTAATGTATAATCATATTGTACTCTTAAGATCAGTAGTTAGTATTCAACTTGTTTTTGTTTTTATTAAATGCAAACTTTGTAACTTGTCTCTATAGACATGTAGATGTCCTTATAGTGTATTCCTCAGCTAATAAAGAATGATTGCTAAGATTCATAAAATCAATTCATATATATAATTGATTGACTGAATAAACTCTGACAATGTCTAAAGTAATGTAAATCTTTAAAAATGTAACAACTGAAAGTAGAAGAAACCACACATTCACATCATATGTATTTATGTGGTTTCTGTAATACAGCAGAAAAAATAATGGGTTAAGAAGGCAATACTGGCTCTGTCACTGACTTTGTTTCTTTTTTTTAAATATATATTTATATATTTTTTTATTTCTTTAAAAAATTTTAAATAATTACTTTATTTTTTAATTACAGTTGACATGCAATATTATATTAGTTTCAGTGGTACAATATAGAGAGTAGACATTTGTGTAACTTATGCAATGATCACCCTAATTAAGCCTAGTACCCATATGATGCCATACATAGTTATTATAATATTATTGACTGTATTCCCTATGCTATACTTTACATCCCTATGACTATTTTGTAACTACCAATTTGTACTTCTTAATCCCTTCCTCTTTACCATCCATCCTCCCAAACCCTCTTCCATCTGGCAACTGTCAAAATGTTCTCTGTACCAATGAGTTTCTTTCTGTTTTGTTTGTTCATTTATTTTGTTTTTTAGATTCCACATACAAGTGAAATCATATGGTATTTGTCTTTCTCTGACTTATTTCAGTCAGCATAATACCCTCTGTTATGTTGTCCATCCATGTTGTTGCAGATGGCTAGATTTTGTTCTTTTTTTATGGCTGAGTAATATTTTATCGTATATATGTACTACTTTGTCTTTTTTTTTTAAATTCATTTTTATTGATAGACTTTTTGGGGTGATCTCTGTTAGCAAGATTTACATAGGTTTTAGGCATACAATTCCACAGTGCATTGTCCACTTGTTATATAATAATTTCACCACCTATTGTGACTTCTCTTTCCATCACCCTATTTTTTAAATTTTTTTAAATATTTTTTTTTTTGTCACTGACTTTGAATCCATTTGAGTTTACATTTTTTCCCCATCTGTAAATGATGGAATTTGACTACAGGATGGCTGAGGCTCTTATTATACTATAAATTTTCAAAAGGATTATTTCAGAAGTTTACTTATAAATTATTTCTTTTGAACTATGTAGATACCTCCCTCAAACATTGTTCTAAATGTGACATTGAAGTCCTAGGCTAGCTAGTCTACAAAAGCCTAATTGCCCCCAGGTAGCTCAAATATTATACCTTTGTAAGATAAATAGCAAGAAGCAATATTCACATTTCAACATGTATTTATTAAGTCCTTCGTCACTGGGGTTACAGTGGTGAATATTGTCCTGAGATGAATCCTGCCATCAAGGCAATCAGGATGTTCTATTAGAGGAAAGAGACACACCAACAAGTAATTACAATGTAATATAGAAAAATATACTACAATATAGAATGAGTATATATTTGTTGGAGGATCACAATGTTAACAATTATATAAAACAGCAATATATTAAATTAAAACCATGAATTTTAAATAAGTTTTTCTATTTTCTGTAATGCTGTGATAGTGAGTGAATGGAGTGAGTGGAGGATGAGTGAATGAAATAGAAATTTATATGAATTCTGAATGGACTCCTGTGTGTGTCTACAAATTTCAGAGGTTGATGAAACTTAGATATATTTTTGGTTTTCTTTATTTAAATGTATCACTTCCATTTCTTTTGGTTTAATAATCATGTTTATGATTTTGTTTTGCAGAGAAAGGAAGCTAAAAATGGTTTCAGTATATGTGGGAGAAGTTACCTGACATGGAACTAAATAAGTTATGAATAGTGAGAACTGAGAAATATAGAACAAGGAATATGTAGAAACTCTTTTTCAGGTGAAGAAAGGTAGTAGGAAATGGACTGTACTCTAAGTTATAACTAGACATTCGGAGAGCCTACTTAACAATGAGGAATATCCTCATTGTATGTGGAAGGCAGAATGCAAACATAGGGTTATATATATTAGACATTTTATGATTTGGAGAGTGTCTGTAAATAAGGATAATTATTCAAACTCTTTAACAACTGGTACAGTATTGACAGACCAATCAGGACAGATGCTGTACTGTGAACAATCAGTTAGGCCACTTTGGCGTGTGCTAGTGAGTACCAGCCTTGCCTGTAAACTAAAGAGTGTGTGCATGTGCATGTGTGTGCACACGTGTGTGTATATTCATGGGATGTTAGAGTTTGTAAGAGCCTTAGAAACAATTATCCCACTGTTTTTTGTACTATGGAGGCAACTGAGGCTCATGCCTAGGGTCATCTTGTCTAAGATTGCCCAGTTACTGGCAGAGCTGGATCTAGAACCCAGACTTCGTGCTTTTTATTGAGAGTTCTTTACACCAAACTATGTTGCACATGTGCATACTTCCATTTTAATATTATATATTTGTTATATTTATACATTATAATCTTACTGTTTTGTGTAGAATTAATAATATTCTCAATTGGTTTTATCAATAAGGAACTCTTTATTTTTATTTTGTAAAAGTATAATCCACCTTATTAGTCTACTTTTAGTAATATGATAAATTAAATATAGTGATATCCAAATCTTGTTTTAGCTAATAGTTTAAAATTTACTCTTCAGATCTTTTTTTTTTTAATTTTATGAGCTTTTTTTTTTTTTTTTTTTTTTTTTTTTTTTTTTTTTTTTTTTTTTTTTTTTTTTTTTTTT